>OVBL01000949.1:0-600000 GCA_900406555.1 Pseudoturritis turrita | reverse complement strand
TTGTATATATATTCATGTACACCCTCAGAAAAGGGGATCCGCAATTTTACCTAACAAAGACTTGTATCCTTTCTCCAAACAGCTTTCTTAACAGCTTAATAAAAAAACCATCTTTGGATCTTCGTGTTCGTGGTTTTTACTCAGAAGTTTCAGATCCTTTTAAAAGTCTTGGCAAATTCAATTGGTGTGGATTTACACTCCCACATAGATTGAATTACATTTGATAGTCCTCGATGTTGTTCTAATCAAAATTTTAAAAATCAACCAAGATAATGAAATGTTATAGTACCTTTACTTCTACGTGAACAACCCAAGAAAACAGTTGTTATGCAAAATGCCATGTCTTATGTTTCTCTGCACATATAATCTAAGTGAAGAGTAAATCTATATTATATAAAAGTTCATGCTATTTGAAGGTAAAGCCGTCCACATAGGATTTTAAACGACCAATCATTATATGCCACATTAGCATTTAAAATTAATTTCTTTTTTATGTTATTAGCAATTTTTCCATTTCCTTAAAATTTGTTTTGTTCACAATTTTTTCCATTTAAAAAAAGCTATGCATTTTGGGAAATGTAAAGTGAAATAAAATAAAATGAAAAAGTAAACAAGGCAAAACATACATATATGAAATAAAGAAGCATATACAATTTTGCTAATACATGGAATAACTAAATCGATAGATCCAAATGAAAACAAAAAAATGGAAAATTGTATAATCGAGTGGATAAAGAAAAAAATGTAAATAGGTAATTTTTTTAGGAAATAGTTTATGTATTGTGTGTTAAAGTATGTTTGTGATTTTGTGTGTTCTTTTCAAGTTTTTATGCATGCATATTTTGGTTTTTATATGTGTGATACTCTCCACAAATTAATTTGGATTTTTTGAATAATGTGTTACTTAAGTTACTAGATTATAATTATGTTAAATCATATGTCTTTGCTTTGTTTTTTTTTTGTTATGTAGAGCGCTTTGGAAATTGATTATCGAGGTACGTAATTTTATATTTTTATCACTTATATAAATTTTTGTTCTGAATTTTAAGAGTTTGATCTCTCATCATGTTATGTTAATTTTCTATAATATATGAATGTAAATTAGATAAAAATATATATACATTAATTGATTTTTTTTAGAAAGATAGAGCTTAAAAAACCAATTAAGCTTGTGGTGTTTATAGTGTTTTCAAAATGTAATGTTTAAATTTTTCTCACAAGTCTCACTAAAACTATTACTGCTGATACACGGAGTTTTAACCCTAAAATATCACTACAAGTGCACAGCAAACGAAGTAGTATTTAGGGATCGAATCCATGAGAACCAAGTAAAACGCTACGAATCTATATGGGTGAAGTTAAGTTAAGATGGCAATATGAATGTTGATAGCAATAATAAATGAAAATAGCAAATTAAACGGTGTGAAATCAATAAAAAGCAAGCGTTAAGTCTAGGGCAGTTCACATGAATTCAGAGATTATGAACCAGACAATTATTCAGGGAATAATAAACGCAGTCTTAAACTCAAAAATGAATGTTTAACCAATCCATTGTCGTGGTATCAATTACTTTATCTAGTAACCTAAGAATCTAAACTGTCGTTTGATCTTAGAATTCTAAAAAAGCATTAACGAGCAGGTTTGATATGTTCACGAATTGCCTTAACATCAGCTTTCGTTGGCTAAGGACAATTCGCTCACCTATGTTCTATCAAGAAATCTATAGCACTTTTGATGAATAGATTAAACCCTAAATCAGAGATTAAGTGATCAATTTAATCTAAGCAATGAGAACAATGATAGGTGAAGACAAGATGATAAATCCCTATCTATGTCTGATTCAATGATTCATAAATTTTCTTGAAACCCTAAACCTAACTATGAAACTACTCAGACATGGAAGCAGAGAAACAAAAAGAAGATGAAGAAAAACTCATGATCAAATAAATAGAAATCCAAAAGGGTTCAGAAATCTTCTCATGGATCTAGATTCAGATATTCGTCTCCCCAAAGCTTACAAACTCCAAAAGCCAAAAGTCTGAATAGAAAATAAAGTGTTTGTAAAAACTTGTGTAGAAAATAAAAGTGTCTAGAGAAACAATGTGTCCTCCAAAAGTGGCTTAAAATAAGTATATATATAGGTCTAGGGTCGGATTTGGTGGAGTTTGGATGATTCTGGGGCTAAAAAGGAAAGTTAGAATTTGCCTTTTTTCGTCTGGAAAGCAGATGGATCGATCCAGAATTAGATGGATCAATCTGGCTCAATCTGGAAAATTCTTGTGTGCTAGGTGTGTTTAGATGGATAGATCCAGATTTGGATGGATCGATCTGGCTTGGTCTGGAAAATTTCTGCGCCCAAGATATTTCTGGATGGATCGATCCAAATTTGGATGGATCGATCTGGCTTGGTCTGAAAAATTCCTGCGCGCCAGATATGTCTGGATGGATCGATCCAGATTTGGATGGATCGTTCCAGATTTGGTTGGATCGATATTTCTTCAGCTCCTGCACATGCTTCTTCTGCTCGCCAGATTGACATATCTTCGTTAAAAATGGCATAACTTTATAACCGTTGATCAGAATGACTTCAAACCACCTCCAAATGAAAGCTACCTCAAGTGGCTATCTTGTTTCCAAATTTTATTGCAATTCAATCAAGGGAAACCTTTCAAATAACACCAGATTTCCAAAGGTTCATCATGATCCTCCAAAAAGATTTAAAACCTGTAAAGACTAGATAAAAGAAATAAAAAACTCTAAAAACACACTTTGACTCGATAAAACAATGGATATCATGGTTAAAAACCATGATATATCAACTCCCCCAGACTTAGCCTTTGCTTGCCCTCAAGCAAAACAAAGAACTTAGTTTGTGAAAGAAGTTTGAAAGCGTGGAAACTCACCTTCTCTTTAGAGTGTTGTAATGATCATTTATCTCATAATCCACACACTGCAAAACCAATCTCAATCGAACCACCATGTACTTCTCCGCAGACATTCGCAGCCTCCCAGATTCAACCCACAATTTCGTAACATTGTCCATAAGCCTTTCATTGCTGGGTCTCATCAGTGATCTCAATGTCAAGAACCTTATAGACTCATTCCCGTTCTTTGCCATGACAACTATCCATACAATCTTTGGTACTCTTTCTCTCCCCCAGACTTATTCTTTGTTCTTATCTTTTTTTTTTCTCTTTTTTTTTTTCAAAGGTGTAGGCGCATAATGGTATCACGGGAAATTTTCCTAACCTCGCTTCCAACTTTTGTGTGATCATTCCTCTCAAAGTAAAATAACGGGATCACAGGAAATTTTCCTAACCCCTTTACTCGAAAGAAAATCATTTCATCTTTTCTGTTTTTATTTAACTTAGAATAAGGAAGAGGAGTACCATTATGTTTCACACATGATGCATTTGTTAGGCAACGAACAAGGAGTCATGCCCTATGAACATCAATCACGTCTGATGAGGTAAAAGGAAGAGCTCAGAAATTAGCTCGAGTTCAGTGGATTCTGCTGGAAATATGGACGTTTCTGCCTTTGGATTTTTCATTAGTCAGATCTGAACTGATTCTACAGCAATGGTTACTTAGATGAAATAGTCATGCAATAAACCAAGAGAAAGGTCATCATTCCCAACAAATTTGACTCAATAAATCGATAAACTGACTTAAAGAGAAAACAAAAGAAAATAGTGTTACTAAACGATGAACATCCTCCCCAGACTTACTTCACACCGTCCCGGTGTGATAATGAATCAAGAGAAAGGTAAAATAGACTCAAAAGATGAAAATAAAAGAAAATATATATATATTTTTTTTTTTTTGTACAGAAAACGTACCTTCGCCCGGATCGATCGATCCACCCTTGGATTGACCGATCTGAAAACATACGGTGATTTGGCGCCCACGTGGATCGATCGATCTGCAATTTTTTTTTTCGCACAGGCTTTGCACAGATCGATCGATCGACGTCCGGATCGATCGATCGACGTCCGGATCGATCGATCCACATGTAGATCGATCGATCTGATGCTGGGAGGTCGATCCAAAAACTTTCGGTAAATCGGATCGATCGATCCGAGGAGGGATCAATCAATCTGCCCCGTTTTTGCAAGGTTTTTTTTTTTTTTTTTTTGAAACCTGAAACACTTAGAACCAAAACCAAAAGTTAGAAAATAACTGAAAAATAAAGTATGTATACTTACCGGTGGGTTGCCTCCCACCAAGCGTTTGTTTTGAGTCATTAGCTTGACTTCGGTCTCATGTATCAGTCAGGAAGATGGGCATGGGAAATTGCTCTAAAACAAGTTCCCCGATCAGTTATCTGAAACTCTAGAACCTTGCTCAACATTTCCTTCACAGCTTCTGCACCCTTCTCTTTAAACTCTGGAGTGAGAATAGCTCTAACCTTGGAGAAAGGCTTTGAAGTTCCTTTGCACTTCACCTTATACTCAATCGTGTTGCCAACACACCTCAAAGGTACCAAAATCATATGAGAATCTCCCTTGATTCTTTGGCTCTTCACCTTTTCCTTGGCCTTGTTCTTTTGACGGGCTTCCTTGTTGACGATGTGAGGGTCTCCATCCAGGACTTCCTTGACCTCACTCTTAGCAAAAAGCTCTTTTGTTGTCTCGATTAGTAATTTCTCCCCACTGATAATGGTCACACAAGATGAAATTTTGGTTGCTTCATTAGTGGGTATGGCTTTGTAGAAGATATTTTTATCAATATTGGAGAATGAGACTCTTCTATTAGGCAAATCCACAACTGCACCCATTGTCGCCATAAACGGTCTCCTAAGAATCAGAGGCATATCATAATCCTTAATCATCTCCACCACCTGGAAATCAGTAGGAAGAAGACAGTTTCCTACTTGAACATGTAAGTCATGAATGGTGCCATATGGAATCGTGGTGGAAGAATCTGCAAATTTGAGAGATATCTGAGCAGGTCTTATCTCATCAATCCCGAGTTTCTCTGCAATAGCCTTAGACATGAAGTTTATAGAAGATCCAGAATCACAGAGAGATTCTTTAAATTCAACTCCTGAAATAGAGCATGGAACCACAAACTTCCCAGGGTCTTCCACCTTAGGCAATATCTTCATAGGAGGTGGTGTATTCCTTGCTTCAACAAAGAGGGCCTTGACAACTGTAAGATTTTCTCTGGTATCTCTAGCAAACTTTCGATATCCAGGATCGCCTCTAAATGCATCTTCAAACGAGATATTAGGAGAAAGCTCTTTCACCATCTTATTGAATTCAGCTAGCCTCCCTTTGTCAATACGATTCTTCAGTCCTTGAGGGTATAGAATTCTAGGGATGTACGGTAATAACTCTGCAGCTGCCTCTAATTCTTCTGGTTTAAGCACTGTTAGTTCAATCTCCATCTTACTCTGAACTGATATTGCACTGCAGTGCTCTCTGGGATTTGTCTCAACTTTTCTTGGAAGAGTCCCTGGTGGTCGCTTGGCTGATGCCGAGATTTGAGCTACCTGAATGTCAAGTTTCTTCACGTGAGTAGAGAGAAATTCAATCTTACCATTGAGATCATTGTACATGCTGTCCACCTTGACATTGATCTCGCTAGCAGTTTTCTGCTGGTTGAGCAAGAGCTGCTGCATAAGAAGTTTGAGTTCGTCTTGAGAGTCATTCGTGGAACTCGTAGAAACTTGGAATGGGGATGATGTTGTTGGCTGGAAATTGTTGAATGGCTGCTTCTGCTGAAATCCACCCTGAAATCTGTTATGGCCCTGATTTTGCACGAACTGATTTCTCGGAAAACCCTGAGAAAAGTTGGTCTGAAAACCCTGATTTTGCACGCCCGTCTGTCCTGTAACCCCTGAAAAGTAGTGACGCCCGTATTTTGCACGGTCGGTTTTCCCTGAAATTCTTGACCCTGAATGTTCACTTGCTGTGGGTAGACTTGATCTTGCGGATTTTCGACGTTCGTGCTCCGATATGACAGATTCGGGTGATTTCTGTAATTTTGGTTGAAACCACTGTTTTGCACGAAACCTTGCCTGTTCACATAATTCACCTCTTGCAACTCATCAGCCCCTTCTTCGGCGAATTCCGGGTAGAAAATAGGGTCCGTTCCATTCTCGCAAAACTGAACACCTCTTTGACCTTGACTTGCCTTCAATAGCTTATTCACCTTCTCATTCAGCTCGTCAATTTTCTGAGACTCGACGCTGTTGACACGATTGGACCTATCATACTCCACACAGCAATTATTGGAACTTGCAGCCAAATTCTCAATCAATTGGTAGGCTCCTTCCTTACTCTGAGTCATGAAGCCACCATTGCTAGCAGCATTGAGAGCATTCTTGTAATCCCACTCGACTCCATCGTAGAAGATGCTAAGGATCTGCCCATCCGAGTATCCATGATGAGGGCACTCTCTACGATACTACTTGAATCTCTCCCAAGCCTCACAGAAAGACTCTCCTGAATGTTGTTGGAAGGTAGTGATCTTGTTCCTCAGCAAAGCCGTCTTGGATTTGGTGTAGAAGTGATCCAAGAAAGCGGCTCTGCATTCATTCCAAGTGGTCAACGACCCAGGAGGTAGAGATTTGAGCCATCTCGATGCCTTGTCTGCCAGAGAGAAAGGGAAGAGCTTGCACTTGATGTAATCAGCTGGCACCCCATTCGACTTAGTAGTGCTGCAGATCTCTTCGTAGTTCTCTATGTGATCCATAGGATTTTCAGCTGGTAGACCATGGAACAAGTGCTGCTTCACCAATCCGATCATCTGAGGCTTGATCTCGTAATCCTGCCTTGCAATGGCTGGTGGACATATAGCAGCTCTGTTCTGGTAGAAAGTATGGGAAGTGTTTGCATCCCCAATCGTAGGCGGTCGCTGATGTTGTTGTCGCAGTTGCAGTTGCTGCAACTGTTGCAACTGCTCCTGTAGCCTCTGAACCTCAGCTACAGTAGCAAATGCCTCGTTGTCGATTTGATCAGCCATTGTGATTTTATTCGACTTTGTCTTCCTGTTTTCTCTTTCTAACCTTGCAAGTTCCTGGTTATTGAAGTTGAAAAGGTTGTCAGCTCCTTTGCTTCTTCTTTGCATAAACCTGAAACACACAAGAGAAAAAGTTAGTAAATCTTAGTGTAAACTTCAAACAAAAATTCGAAGGTTAACGCAATTGGTCCCCGGAAACGGCGCCAAAAACTTGATACACAGAGTTTTAACCCTAAAATATCACTGCAAGTACACAGCAAACGAAGTAGTATTTAGGGATCGAATCCACGAGAACCAAGTATCACACTACAAATCTATATGAATAAAACTAAGCTAAGATGACAATATGGTGGTTGTTTGCAATAATAAACAAAAATAGAAAATTAAAACGATGTAAATATCAATTAAAAACAAGCGTTAGGTCAAGGGAAATTCGCAGGAATTCAGAGATCATGAACCAGACAATTATTCAGGGAACAATAAGAGCAGTTTTAAACTCAAACATGAATATTTAACCAATCCACTGTCGTGGTCTCAATTACTTTATCTAGCAACCTAAGACTCTAAACTGTCGTTTGATCTTAGAATTCTAAACAAGCATTAACGAGCAGGTTTGATATGTTCACGAATTGCCTTAACATCAGCTTTCGTTCGCTAAGGACAATTCGCTCACCTATGTTCTATCAAGCAATCTATAGCACTTTTGATGAATAGATTAAACCCTAAATCAGAGATTAAGTGATCAATTTAATCCAAGCAACGAGAACAACGATAGGTGAAGACAAGATGATAAATTGAAACTACCCAGACATGGATGAGGAGAAACAAGAAGGAGATGAAGAAAAACTCATAATCAAATAAATAGAAATCCAAAGGGGTTCAGAAATCTTCTCAAGAGATGTAGAGTCAGAGCTTCATTTCCCTAAAACTTACAAATTGCAGAAAACCAAAAGTTTGAATAGAATAGAAAGTGTGTGTAAAAACTTGTGTAAAAAATAAAAGTGTCTAGAGAAAAAATGTGTCCTCCAAAAGTGGCTTAAAATAAGTATATATAGGTCTAGGGTCGGATTTGGTGGAGTTTGGATGATTCTGGGGCTAAAAAGGAAAGTCAAAATTTGTCTTTTTCGTCTGGGAAGCAGATGGATCGATCCAGAATTAGATGGATCGATCTGGCTTGGTCTGGAAAATTCCTGCGCGCCAGATATGTCTGGATGGATCGATCCAGATTCGGATGGATCGATCTGGCTTGGTCTGGAAAATTTCTGCGCACCAGATATGTCTGGATGGATCGATCCAGCTTTGGATGGATCGATCCAGCTTTGGATGGATCGATCTTTCTCCTTCTGGTCTCATCTCCTGTACATGCTTCTGCTGCTCGCCAGATTGACATATCTTCGTTAAAAATGGCATAACTTTATAACCGTTGATCAGAATGGCTTCAAACCACCTCCAAATGAAAGCTAACTCAAGTGGCTATTGTGGGAGTCGAAATCAACACAATTAGAATTTGTCAGAGGTTTGTTAAGGGGGATGAAATTTCTGCGGATGAACCACAAATGAAGAGATCCAAAGATGGTTTTTATTAAGCTGTGTCGAAAAGCTTTCGTACAAGAGTTTGAGAGCAAAAAAGTCTAGGGTTTTTTGCTAAGTAAATTGCGGATCCCTTTTTCAAAGGATGAACATAGATATATATACTAGTTTGAGTCGGCCAGGTCAATCCTAAAGAGATAAGGAAAACTTCCTAATCCTTTGGGATTTCCTTTTTAGCGAAGTCGGCTTGACTTCGTGGGCCTCTGTATCGTTGTAGACCGAAGATGGGCTTGTTGTCTTCGTATAGAAATGACTTCGGCTGCGTCGTCTTCTGGCTTCTTGTAGACTTGATTTCGGCCAGACAGTTTCGTATGGAAATGACTTCGGCCGGACAGCTCCGTATGGGAATGACTTCGGCCAGGATCGTCTTCGGCAACTCTGACTTCGGCCAGACAGCTCCGTATAGATTTGACTTCGGCAAGACAGTTTCGTATATAAATGACTTCGGCCACGTCATCTTCTGGCTTCGTATAAACTTGAATTCGGCCTGGCAACTTCGTATAGATTTCACTTCGGCAAGACAGTTTCGTATAGAAATGACTTCGGCCAGGCAACTTCGTATAGATTTGACTTCGGCAAGACAGTTTCGTATGGTTTTGACTTCGGCCAGACAGTTTCGTATGGTTTTGACTTCGGCCAGACAGTTTCGTATGGTTTTCACTTCGGCAAGGCAGTTCGGCCGAAGTGGACTGCTTGGCCGAAGTGGACTGCTTGGCCGAAGTGGACTGCTTGGCCGAAGTGGACAGCTTGGCCGAAGTGGCCTGCTTGGCCGAAGTGGTCTGCTTGGCCGAAGTGGCCAGCTTGGCCGAAGTTGACTGCTTGGCCGAAGTGGCCAGCTTGGCCGAAGTGGCCAGCTTGGCCGAAGTGGCCAGCTTGGCCGAAGTGGCCAGCTTGGCCGAAGTGGACTGCTTGGCCGAAGTGGCCAGCTTGGCCGAAGTGGCCAGCTTGGCCGAAGTGGCCAGCTTGGCCGAAGTGGCCAGCTTGGCCGAAGTGGCCAGCTTGGCCGAAGTGGACTGCTTGGCCGAAGTAGACTGCTTGGCCGAAGTGGCCAGCTTGGCCGAAGTGGCCAGCTTGGCCGAAGTGGCCGAAGACCGCGGGTTGCTTGCCGAAGACCGTGGGTCATGGCCGATGACCGCGGGTTGCTTGCCGAAGACCGTGGGTCATGGCCGAAGTCTCCGTGGGTCATGGCCGAAGACCGCGGGTCATGGCAGAAGACCGTGGGTCATGGCCGATGACCGCGGGTCACGGCAGAAGACCGTGGGTCATGGCCGATGACCGCAGGTTGTTTGCCGAAGACCGCGGGTTGTTTGCCGAAGTCTCCGTGGGTCATGGCCGAAGACCGCGGGTCATGGCCGAAGACCGTGGGTCATGGCCGAAGTCTCCGTGGGTCATGGCCGAAGACCGCGGGTCATGGCCGAAGACCGTGGGTCATGGCCGATGACCGCGAGTTGTTTACCAAAGTGAGGCTGCCGAAGTGAGCTTGGCTTGCCGAAGTGAGGCTGCCGAAGTCTCCATGCCGAAGCGAGCTTGGCTTGCCGAAGTCTTCGTGCCGAAGTGAGCTTGGCTTGCCGAAGTGAGGCTGCCGAAGTGAGCTTGGCTTGCCGAAGTGAGGCTGCCGAAGTCTCCATGCCGAAGTGAGCTTGGCTTGCCGAAGTCTCCATGCCGAAGCGAGCTTGGCTTGCCGAAGTCTCCGTGCCGCAGCGAGCTAGGCTTGCCGAAATCTCTGTGCCGAAGTGAGCTTGGCTTGCCGAAGTCTCTGTGCCGAAGTGAGCTAGGCTTGCCGAAATCTCTGTGCCGAAGTGAGCTTGGCTTGCCGAAGTCTCCGTGCCGAAGTGAGTTAGGCTTGCCGAAGTGGAGCTCTCCCTGCCGAAGTGGGCTTGCCGATGTGAGCTCCCGTGCCGATGTGGGCTTGCCTAAGTGGAGGCAAGCTTGCCTATGTCTCTCCTCTTTCTTCGCCGAAGTCTTCATGCCGGAGTGAGCCAATCTTGCCGATGTCTCCTTCTTTCTTTGCCGAAGTCTCCATGCCAAAGTGAGCCAAGCTTGCCGATGTCTCCTTCGTTGCCGAAGTGGAGCTTGCCGAAGTCTCCCCATTCGTTGCCGAAGTCTCCGTGCTTGCCTAAGTCTCCAAGCTTGCCGAAATCTCCAAGCTTGCCGAAGTCTCCGTGTTTTCCTAAGTGGGGACAAGGCTTGCCTAAGTGGAGACAAGGCTTGCCTAAGTGAAGACCAAGCCTTGCCGAAGTGAAGCTTCCTCGGCCGAAAATGGAGCTGCTTTGGCCAGAACGGCCTCTCTTGTGCTTAAGTGGACTCGTACGGAAATGACTCAGGCACAATTTTGGCCTTGTCCGATTCTTCGTATTTCCATACTTGGCCGTTTTCCCATTGATCACAGCTGGGTGGGTTTTGACCCCAACAGCTATCTTGTTTCCAAATTTCATTGCAATTGAATCAAAGGAAGCCTTTCAAATAACACCAGATTTCCAAAGCTTCATCATGATCCCACATCTTCATAAGTCCAATTGCACCCAAAATGCCGTGTTTCCTCCAAAACGACTTAAAACCTGTAAAGACTAGATAAAAGAAATAAAAGACTCTAAAAACACACTTTGACTCGATAAAACAACGGATATCATGGTTGAAAACCATGATATATCAACTGCTTCACCTTCCACTTTTGCCTAGGGACTTTTCTGCTTGGTTTTTGACGAGTTTGAAAAAAGTTTTAGTATTCAATACTATATAAAAGCTGAAGCTATATGCTTCTAAGCCAAATCCATCTTATTTGGATTTTCTATAGCTTGTGTGTTCATTCAGTTATTGTAGTGGTATAATTTAAAAAATATTCTATGTATGCAATAGATCTTAAGATGTTATGTCATATATAGTCTTTTCGTACACATAATTATTTGTGTAAATACTATTTTATGCAATTAGATATTACTAGGAATAAGATGCTTATATGTTAAAATTAAATATATTATGCAGCTACTTCTGAGATGCAATGACCACATAACATTATCATAGAGATGATATTTAATAAAGTCATTCACAAGGATATATTAGTATTGAATGAAAGGTCGATTCAGACCATAAGAATAAAACATAAATTGTTTATAAATGTAAATAATATATATAATTAATAAATAAACTATATAAGCGAGAAATGAATTTTTTATGTGGTTAATACTAAGTTGAAATACTGTAAAATATAAACTATGAGTTGGTTATAGCTTTTGAACAAATTGAGAAGATAAGTACAATAATTTTCAAGTAACATATATATATATATATATATATATATAGATATCAAATTCAAGTATTTTACTCATATATAATTATTTGACTATAAATATTACAAAGAACATAAACTAAAAATTATTAAATTTGGATCTAAAACTTGCCAAAAAATTAGCGGCCGGCGAACTTGGAGGAAACATCAGCCTCAAGGATTTCGAGATGGACGTAAATACATACAAACACGACCATACGAAGGAAGATCTGTCTAAACGTGATAGACGAGATCACGAGGCGCAACCCTCCGGATCAAGAAGGCGAATAAGCATGATAATAGGAGGATCTCACTATTGCTCGGATACTGTCTCATCGATCAAAGCATTCCAACGACGGGCAGACGTCAGCATCAACTGGTCCAAACCCTCGAAGTTCCCAAACAATGTGATCTCATTTAAGGAAAGAGAGACAATTGGAATCGACAGGCCACACGACGACCCTCTCGTAATCGAATTAATTATCAACGATTGTGACGTAGCACGCGTATTGGTAGACACCGATAGCACGGTGGACGTAATCTTCCTCGAGACACTCAGAAGAATGAATGTCAACCTATCCGAAGTGGTATCAACCCCGAAACCATTGACTGAATTTTCCGGGGAAACTACAATGACTACAGGGACGATCAAACTTCATGTCCGAGCTGGTGAGGTGACAAAAATCGTCGAATTTTATGTGGCTGATCACCCGGCAATCTACAACGTCACTATAGGGACCCCCTGGTTGAATTCTATACGCGCTGCAGTTTCAACGTATCACCTCTGCCTGAAGTTTCCCACCCCAAACGGAGTAAAGACAATTCGTGGAAACCAAAAGAAGTCTCGCGTCTGCTTCCTCGCCGCATACAAGCTCAGAAATCCGATGACCGACCCAGTTGTTAATTCGAAGCGCAAGAAAATGAAGACCGATAGAGAACCGGTCAAAGAACTTTCCAAACTCTTATAGCAATTACAGATTACGGAGGATCGCGAAGAAGAGGTAACTAAGCCAACATGCGACCCCGTAATACTAGTTTTCATCGATGACAAACATCCAGAGCGATGCGTGGAGATTAGAGCCGCACTAGACGAAAAGATAAAGGAAGACCTTGTTTCGTTCTTGAAAAAGAACGTGAACACTTTTGTTTGGGCAGCGGAGGACATGCCCGACATCGATATCGTCATAACAAGCCACGAGCTGAACGTTGACCCAACGTTCAAACCAGTGAAACAGAAAAGGAGAAAGCTCAGGCCAGACAGAGCCAAAGCAATCAATGAAGAGGTAGAAAGACTTATGCGCGTCGGTTCGATAACTGAAGTCAAGTACCCGGACTGGCTGGCTAATCTAGTAGTAGTCAAGAAGAAGAATGGAAAATAGCGTGTATGCATGGACTTCACCGACCTGAACAAAGCTTGTCCAAAGAATAGCTTCCCCTTTCCACACATCGATCGCCTAGTCGAAGCAACAGCAGGGAACACACTCCTCTCATTCATGGATGCCTTCTCAGGTTAGAACCAGATCCTGATGAACCCTGACGATCGGGAGAAAACAGCTTTTATAACAGATCGCGGAATATACTGCTACAAGGTGATGTCGTTCGGCTTGAAAAACGCTGGAGCAACGTATCAATGACTGGTGAACAAGATGTTTGCTGATCAACTCGGAAGGAAAATGGAGGTATATATAGACGATATGCTGGTAAAATTACTAAAAGAGCAAGATCACGTAGCTAATCTCAAGGAATGCTTCTCACAGCTGAACTTTCAAAACATGAAGTTAAACCCGACCAAGTGCAGATTCGCGGTCACGTCAGAAAAATTCCTCGGATACTTAGTCACTCACCGTGACATTGAAGCAAATCCTAAGTAGATCGACTCGCTCATCCATAAGGCTTCTCCAAAAATGAAAGAGAAGTGCAAAGACTTACAGGGAGGGTAGCTTCACTTAACAGATTCATCTCACGATCCACCGACAAGTGTTTGCCTTTCTACTATACATTGCGAGGGAACAAGAAGTTTGAGTGGACTGATAAATGCGAAGAGGCTTTTCAACAGCTGAAGAAATACCTGGCTACCCCTCCAGTTCTCGCAAAACTAGTGGCAGGAGAGCCGCTTTTTCTGTACACCGTGATCTCCGCCACAGGAGTAAACGGCGTGTTGATTCGAGATGAGCGCGGGGAACAGAAGCCAATCTTTTACGTTAGGAAAACCCTTACAGACGTCGAGACGAGGTACCCACAAATGGAAAAATTGGCATTATCTATCATAATGTCTGCAAGAAAACTAAGGCATTACTTCCAGTCACACTCAATCGTGGTCCTAAATACATTCCCGATAAGATCCATTTTGCACAGCCCAAGTCAATCAGGAAGGCTAGCAAAATGGACGATCGAGCAAATATGATATCGAGTATTGCGGGAGCACATGTGCAAAATCTCAAGTCCTAGCCGATTTTCTTATCGAAATTCCTGAAGAGAGCAATGATTACGAAACACCGAATCCGCCCTGGCAACTTCACGTCGACGGCTCATCCTCCAAAAGCAGTTCGGGACTGGGAATACGTCTAACCTCTCCAACCGGCAAAATTCTGCAACAGTCATTTCGCTTGGGTTTTCGCGCATCCAATAACGAAGCGGAATATGAAACCCTTATGGCCGGGATGAAACTCGCTGGTGGCCTGACGATCGAACGGCTTCACGCATTCTACGATTCCCAGTTGGCTGCAAATCAATTCAGCGGCGAATATGCAGCCAAGGATGATCGAATGGAAGCTTACCTAAAGATAGTCAAAGACTTGGCTGCGCGATTCAAAGAGTTCCTATTGATACGCATCCCACGAGGAGAGAAAACTTTGGCCGATGCACATGCAGCCCTAGCATTTACTTCCGATCCGGACCTAAAGATTATTATCCCAGTAGAATTTACTCGACGAAAATGTCTTTAAGTGGAGATTCTCGGGACCATTGTCGAGCTGCGTGGAAGGAATGGACGCAAGGAAATTAATGGAGGAAGTTCACAACGGTTCGTGCGGCAATCATTCAGGAGGGAGAGCGCTAGCAATAAAGGTCAAACGTCACGGTTATTATTGGCCGACGATGATCAAAGACTGCAAGAAATTTTCGGCCAAATGCGAGAAATATTAACGCCACGCGCCAATGATTCACCAACCAACGGAAGCGCTTTCATCAATCTCATCACCATATCCATTCATGCGATGGTTAATGGACATCGTCGGGCCGCTACACCCCTCGAAACAGAAGCAATTCCTGTTGATTTTGACAAATTATTTTTTGAAATGGGTCGAAGCCGACTCATACGCTAGCATTAAGGACGCACAAGTGGAGGTTTTCGTCTGGAATCGGCATGGAGTACTACAAAATTGTGACGGGCAATGGCTCGCAATTCATTTCTAATCGTTTCGAAGCTTTTTGCGAAAAATAGAAGATCCAACTTAGCAAGTCCACTCCAAGGTATCCACAAGGGAATGGGCAAGCAGAAGCAATCAACAAAACAATCTTTGATGGTTTGAAAAAGCGCCTCGATGAAAAGAAAGGATGCTGGGCAGACGAATTAGAGGGAGTATTGTGGTCTCACTGCACAACTCCGAGATGAGCAACTGGTGAAACCCCATTCACATTTGTCTACGGGACGGAATGTGTCATTCCTCCAAAAATAAACTTTCCTGGAGTTCGCCGCAGACTCCTTCCAGAACAAGAAGGACTCAATCACCTATTACTGCTTGACGAATTGGATTTAATCAACGAAAGACAAGATCACGCCTTAATCAGGATCCAAAATGCAGCAGCAAAATACTACAACTCCAACATTCGAAGACGAAGATTCTACATAGGAGACTTAGTTTTGCAAAAAAAAATCAAAAACACAGCGGAAACAAATGCAGGAAAATTGGGAGCAAACTGGGAAGGACCTTACAGGATCACAGAGGTAGTCCAAACCGGCGTTTATAAGCTCGCCAGCATGGCCAATGTTCCAGTACAAAGATCATAGAACGCAATGCATCTCAAGAAATACTATCACTAAGCTATTTCAAATGAACTACGGGGAGACTTGATCCCTGCAAAGGGTACGTAGGCAGCTCATCTTCGGATGGTTCAGTTGCGCCCCTCCTTCAAAAAAAGGGGAGGAGTGGATACGTATACGTATACTCGTATACTCCCATCTTTATAATAGATTCTACGATCTATCAAAGCAAAGCTTTCAAAGACGAGTTTTACCTAACATCCTTCAAGGATCACTAAGCCTTAACAAAACAGACATATTCGAACGAATTCAGCTACAACGGGCATCTCGCCACATCTTCATTACTGTTGGCCACAGTAGTGAACTCTTGCATACATCTCGGATCTAAACTGTCACATCGATTAAAAATGCGCTATACAAATATTTTGTTCATTGTCGGAGCGGATATATTTACGGTAACGTATCCGTAAACCGAGATGTTCATCCTAAACTATATAGGCATATGTCCATTGTCGGAGCAAATATATTTATGGTAATGTATCCGTAAACCGAAATGTTCAAACTAAAACTATGCAAATTTATGATCGATTTCGGAGCAGGGAAGTTTACGGAAACATGTCTGTAAGCCGAATTATTCATCTCAAACATAACTACTATGCAAACCCATACTTAGATCCATTCATCTAAACAGCTATACATTATCAAGACAATACAAGCAAAGCATTTAGACTTATCACCAACCAAAAGAAGCACACTTGACATTTCTTCGCAAAAACATTTATCAAACACGAGGCGTTCAAGTGATAACAAGATAAAAATAGTAGTTCTTAGATAAGACTACAAACGTGGATAAAGCTATTCAGACATCAACTAAAAAATTTTAACGATTCAAAGAAGAGAGGATCATAAATCTCTGTCTCTTCGGAGGGTTATGGTCTTCTCTCGCTCCGGATCAGTGACACGCTTGACTCTATCCTCATCTCCTCCGCCTTCTTCAGACACCATCTCGGGACACTCCTCTAATTCTTTTTCAGAAACAGGGTCCACGACCTTCTCCGGTTCGGTGCTCTTCTCATGAAACGGTTCGGGGTTCATCTTTGGAGAGGAATTATCTTCGCCTAAATCAGAGGATGTCGGATAACTAAGCCCAGAGTTCCTCTATTCGAACCAGAGAAATCTTGAACACCGGCGCTCGCAGCAGCCATCTCCATGGGCTCATCTATGTTAAGTTTGGATCATAAATCTCTGTCTCTTCGGGGGGTTATGGTCTTCTCTCGCTCCGGATCAGTGACGCGCTTGACTCTATCCTCATCTCCTCCGCCTTCTTCAGACACCATCTCGGGACACTCCTCTAATTCTTTTTCAGAAACAGGGTCCACGACCTTCTCCGGCTCGGTGCTCTTCTCATGAAACGGTTCGGGGTTCATCTTTGGAGAGGAATTATCTTCGCCTAAATCAGAGGATGTCGGATAACTAAGCCTGGAGTTCCTCTATTCGAACCAGAGAAATCTTGAACACCGACGCTCGCAGCAGCCATCTCCATGGGCTCATCTATATTAAGCTCCTTCAGAATATCCGAACGTATCGGAGACAACTTCAAAATCTCGCTCGTCTCGACCACAAGTTTGGCGAACACCTCATGGGCTCCATCTAGATCCCCCTTTTGTTCAGCCAAACTCTTCGCCTTGGAGTCAAGATATGGTGGCTCATCGCTTTGAAGCAACCCTATGAACTGAAGGTTGCTTTCAATCTGAGCCAGATCAAGCATATTTTCCTTCGGCTCGCCTGAGATCTTGCCAAGAAATCTCTTGGCTTGGGAGATTTTGTCTTCAAACATTGTCGTCATCTCCCTCTTGGCCTCAAGCACAGCTTGCTCGACCTTGCTCTCATGCAGCTCGTTCACCTCTTCTAGCTGCCTCGTTAAGATGGCGATGTGAGCATCCCGCTTTGCCTTGCCAGATTCCAGCCGCATGATCCGCTCGTTGGCTTCTTTTTGATGCTTCTTGAGTCCCTCCATTTTGCCCTCAAGACTCTGGATTCTCTTAAGAGTCCTTTCTCGTTCGGCGATGTGACTCGCCTTGATCTCTTTGAGCTTCCATCAACCTCAGTAACTTTCTTCCGGGCATCATCAACCCTCTCCCTATCCTTGCGGGCGTCGGATTCATACCCCAGCACCATCCTGTTAAGATGGGCTATGAACTGCACATAAATAAAGAAGTTATTTAAACAACGAAACAAGCAAGAATGCCTCGAGTGGCAGTAACAGGATAAACAATGAAAAACAGCATACCTTAACGCCAAGAAGAGAAACCTCATTATAGGATTTTTCCCTTAGCAAAGTATCGAATGGTGGGTGATCTTCGAGAAGATAGCTGCAGATGCCCCAGCGTCATTATAAATTCTGCCAGCATTAATGGGCACATCAGAAAGGGGGATTTCTTCTGGGATAGTTCTAGGTATTTAAGAGCGTCGTTGCCGTTTTGACGCTTCGGCCAATCTTTCGACCTTGTCATATGCCGACGATTGATGTTTTCTTTAGCCTTCTCTTTACCCTTGAATTTATGGGGCAATATCTGGGAGTCTGCAGGGCGAAGACCTAATATGACCCCTTGAGAAGCCGCGGGATGAGAAATCTGCTCGGGGTGGTTACGGGAGGAAACTAGCTTAGGGTGGAGAGTAGCATTAATCTGGGGGAGAGGGAGGCGAAGCTGACCCAACGCTTCGGCCTACTTTGCCCTTTCCCTAGCTTCAGCTTCTGCTTTTGCTTTGGCTGCGGCTCTATCTCTGAATGTAGGTCTTCCCATGGTATCATCTGAGTTAGAAGAATATGATGGACCAACGGATTGACCTTCAAAAATGGATCGGACTCTCTCTACTCGCTGGAGATTGAAATCTCTTTTCCAACTACAGTTTCGAGCTGAGAGCACTTCGTGAATCGCAGATAGATCGGGAGGCAACGAGAGTTGGAAGTGGCGTGCTGCAAAAGAAGGAAACAATATAAGTAACCTAAAAAAAAATCAATATATAAAGAAAAACCGAGCCGTATCCCAGAAACAAGCCACATGTCGGCTACCAAGTTCTCTTCAGCTCGTCTTGACTATGCTAAGACATCTTGATCCCACTGACGCCTCGGTGATGGGAACGAAGAAGAAGTAATCCTCCCAGTTGTCATCTTTGCTCGAAAATCCTTTTATGACATTCCTCTTGGCATTACCCGAGACGTAGTATTTCAACTCTCTTTTGTTGCGACGCCTGAATTCGAGAAGACTTCTCAAATGTTCGACCCCAACCTCGACGTCGCATTCGTAACTTCTGACAAGAATGCCGACCAGATGTCTGATTCCCCCAGCATTGATTTGGGCAATAGCCAGATTATGCTCCCATAAAAACCGCAAGATCACTTCGGGGATCGGGAGCCATAGTAAGCAGCGATAAAAGAAGCTCTCATATATAGTAAAGTGATCGGGAAGAGGTTCACTGGCTCGGTCCGTCGTAGAGAGAAGAACGAATTTGATTTCTTCCGAGATATTAAATCTCTGCCTAAGGGTTGTCAACGAATCTAAGGTATAGAGAGTTGAGCCAGTGGATCGGGTCGCTTCTTAGCTTTCCTCTTCCTTGGGGCTCGTTGGTTAGGCCCCATCAGACGTTCTAACTCTCGTCTAGCCACAACCGGATCGTAGAACCAATCTTCTGGTTCAATTTTTGCTGGCTCGGGATCCATTGTTCCCGCAAAAGGGTTTGCCGTCTCGTCAAACGGAGAATCATGAAGGTGAGGGACTTCAAATTCCAAAGGAGTCCCGGCGTTACTGTCGGCTCTCGAGGATTCAGAGAGCACCATTTTCCTACCAAGAACAGAAGGTCTTATCCCCTAATCATTTGAATCATCCAAATCCTCTGAAACATTCGCACCGAAAGAATCCGCTCGGCTACAACTTTGAGCATAGAACGGATCGGTGGAGAACGACGGCTCGGGAAATGAAGACTGGTCTGGACTATCGAACAACCTGGCATATGGATCGGGGGATATCGGCGCAGATAACTGAAACATCCTGTGTTTGAAAACGGATCGGGATCTTTGGAAGACAGACAAACAGATCGTGATCCCTAATAGCTTAGGAGAAAGGATCTAAGTTTTCAAAGATTAAGAAAACAGATTGGGGCTGTCAACAGTTTATCAAAACAGATCAAAGCCTTCTAAGAATTGAAGAACGGATCGAGATCCTCTAAATAAATTAAAAGTCGGATCCAAATCTTCAAGCAAACTACCGGAAAACTCAAGGACAGCGGCGGAGCTAATTGAAGACAAATCGGGAAACTCGAACGGGTCGGTGACAAAGAAGAAACAACGGAGGCCCAAGCTAAAATTACTTTAAGCAAAAAATTAGAAAGAGAAAGAAGAGAGAAGTTACCTGTTTTGAAGGATTTTTCAGAGAAATGAAGTAATGAAAAATTGGAAGGCATCACAATTTATATAGGCAAGAAGTGACGTCATATACCTCGGGAATCAGCAGAAACGTTTAGACTCTCCGAGAAAGGTGATAGCTTGCCAAAGTCCCCCGAACAGAATTTTACGATCCCCGATCCAAACTCTTAATTAGCCTTGCCTAGCCAAGCAACTACCCGTTGACGTATTTTAGCGCGTCAGGGGCTTACTCGAATGGTACGATACCCTTGCTTCAACGATTGGGGTGACAGTGAGAAACGGCTCGGGGTCACAGAGAAAAACGGTTCGGGGTGACGGCGAGAAACGGCTTGGGGTCACGGTAAAAAACAACTCGGGGTTGCGTTGAAAAATGGCTCGGGGTGAATGTTTAAATTCAGACCGCTCCTTACCTCGACACTTTCAACATTAAAACTGACGAGTTCGGGGCTAATTGTTGGGGTCAATATTCACCCACCTGAAGTTAACAGATGAGAAAATAACTATAAACGGCAAAGCGTTAACAAAGTGTCGCGAACGCCCGAGCCAAAATCAAATGTCTCGGGTGACATGCCAAGAAAGGGATTGGGTATCACGACCCACGGTGAAAAAGATTCGGTCGTGTACCCCGATCCGCAACGAAGCAAAAAGGATCGGGTGTCACGATCCATGGTGAAGAAGATTGGGTCGTGTACCCCGATCCGCAACGAAGCAAAAGGGACCGGGTGTCACGACCCACGGTGAAGAAGATTGGGTCGTGTACCCCGATCCGTGACGAAGCAAAAGGGATCGAGTGTCACGATCCACGGTGAAGAAGATTGGATCGTGTACCCAGATCCGTGATGAAGCAAAAAGGGATCGGGTGTCACGACCCACGGTGAAGAAGATTGGGTCGTGTACCCTGATCCGTGACGAAGCAAAAGGGATCGGGTGTCATGACCCACGGTGAAGAAGATTGGGTCGTGTACTCCGATCCGTGACGAAGCAAAAAGGGATCGGGTGTCACGACCCACGGTGAAGAAGATTGGGTCGTGTACCCCGATCCATGACGAAGCAAAAGGGATCGGGTGTCACGACCCACGGTGAAGAAGATTGGGTCGTGTACCCCGATCCGTGATGAAGCAAAAGGGATCGGGTGTCACGACCCACGGCGAAGAAGATTGGGTCGTGTACCCTGATCCGTGACGAAGCAAAAGGGATCGGGTACCATGACCTACGGTACGGCAAAATGGATCGGGTGCCACGACCCGCGGCAAAGAAGATTGTGTCGTGTATCCCGATCCGTGACCAAGCAAAAGGAATCGGGTGCAACGACCCGCGGTGAAGAAGATTGGGTCGTGTACCCCGATCCATGACAAAACAAAAGGGATCGGGTGTCACGACCCGTGGCGCAACAAAATGGGTCATGGACTCCAATCCGTGACAAAGCAGATTGGGTCGTGTACCCCGAATCGTGAAGCAACGCCACCCGAACCACGAAACGATGCCGCCTGAGCCGAAGGTGATGGTTTCGATGAAACCAAGCAACCAGGCCCAAGACAACAAGGAATTCACAAAAGTCCACAGACAGAAGTGGACCAAACCTGGACAAGAAGTCCAGCAGGCCGAGCCGACTTAAGAAAGGAAAACACCCGAAGAAACAGTAAATCTTCTTTATCTCTTAGGAATAGGTTTGGCCGATCTGGCTTGTATATATACTCATGTACACCCTCAGAAAAGGGGATCCGCAATTTTACCTAACAAAGACTTGTATCCTTTCTCCAAACAGCTTTCTTAACAGCTTAATAAAAAACCATCTTTGGATCTTCGTATTCGTGGTTTTTACTCAGAAGTTTCAGATCCTTCTAAAAGTCTTGACAAATTCAATTGGTGTGGATTTACACTCTCACGTAGATTGAATTACATTTGATAGTCCTCGATGTTGTTCTAATCAAAATTTTAAAAATCAACCAAGATAATGAAATGTTATAGTACCTTTACTTCTACGTGAACAACCCAAGAAAACAGTTGTTATGCAAAATGCCATTTCTTATATTTATCTGCACATATAATCCAAGTGAAGAGTAAATCTATACTATATAAAAGTTCATGCTATTTGAAGGTAAAATCATCCACATAGGATTTTAAACGACCAATCATTATATGCCACATTAGCATTTAAAATTAATTTTTTTTTCTGTTATTAGCAATTTTTCCATTTCCTTAAAATTTGTTTTGTTCAAAATCTTTTCCATTTAAAAAAAGCTATACATTTTGGAAAATGTAAAGTGAAATGAAATCGAGAAACTTTTCTGTGCTATGATGTTACAAGAAAACTTAGTCTATACTATATAAAAGTTGAAACTATTAGTTTCTAAGGCTGTCCACATATGATTTAAAACAACTAATAATAACTTTACATGTCAGCATCTAAATTAATCGACAGTTAGATTAGAAAAAATTCTAAAATTCTAAAGTAATTTTGGTAATAGAAAATAATTTAGGAGATAAAAAAATTATGTCATGGTTTTATATTAACTATAATAAACAAAAATTAACTTAATTAAAAAAAGAAAATTTATCAATTCTAAAGGTTTAACAATTAAATAAAATATATCTTAAAAATAATATAAATAATTTACTATTGCATAGTATTTTTAGATTGTTTATTTTAATTTCTATTTTTCAGTTTTGGAATATATGAGATTTATATCATCGTGCTTTTAGTTTTACAATTTTTAACTCTTAATTCCTTAAACTTACTAAATTAAAATATGTAAAAATTGTTAACTTTAGAGTATATAATATGACATACATGTTACTCCCCAATATGTCAACTTACGGTGTATATGTGTACATAGAGATCGAAATCTTGAAAGTGGTGATGCTAGAGTGCAATTTCAGTGGTGGAAGATGAATGGATAAAATGCATTTTTGAGCACTAAAGTATATGGTAAATTCATAAATGGCTGAAAATTTGATGACAGTTTTACTCGTCGTTGTGGTTGCAGTTTATATCAACGAGAAGCTTATGCCACAATGTAAGTTATTATTATTTGATTTTTTCTGTTATTTAATTTAAGTATGATATAATCATATTTTAAAGTTCGTGTAAATGTTTATACACGATATGTAGGCAAAATTATAATTTACCAGATTGTGAGATGTGTCATTGTTAATTTAGATCGTGTTAATATAATAATATAAACTGTTCTTTGTTAATTAATTAGATCATAAAAAAAATTTCTAAAGCAATTATTGAAAATAAATATGGTATTTTAAATATGTGTTATTGTTAATTTAGATTGTGACACATATAAGTATCATAATATAAAATTTTATTTTGTTAATTAATTAGATCATAAAAAGGATAAAAAAAAACCTAAAGCAATAATTGAAAATAAATTTGGTATTTTAAATATGAAAATTTAGCATTTAAATTAGTAAATGTAGATTGTGATACATGTCATGATAATAATATAAAATTTTCTGATGTTAATTAATTAGATCATAAAAAAGAAAAAAGTAAAATTTTAAACCAAAATTGAAAATAAAATTAGTAAATATTTTGAAAATAGAAAATTTAGCATATAAATTAGTATTGTAAACAAGAAGTGTAAGATAATAGTGAAGAAAGCAGTAACGAATGGGATAGTTGAAACTTGAGTAATGTTTAAAATTATTTAGCACCGGTTTTGTTCAAGAAAATCATGTTTTGATTTTCTGCCTTATTTCTTACATATGTTTTTTCTCATTATGTATTTTTAAGTTGAAAATTGATGCCTTAAAAACAGATGTGTATTTGAGCAAATGAGGCTTTCTAGTGTGAAATATTTTCTCTTAGTTTACAAACAAATAACTCCAATCTCATTGCTTTTTGGTATACTTAAAAGCATGATTCTTTGTGTATAAAAAAATAACACGAAACCATTAAAAAATGTCTATAACTTAGCCACCAAGACAAACCATGAGCAACATCAATCACTTTTGTTGACAAAATTTTCCCACAATAAGATCACATATGAAATGGGTTTTATTTGGAATAAGATATTTATATATTCAAGTTGAATATATTCTGCAGCTATTTCTGAGATGCAATATGTAGAGAAAAATAATATAGAGATGAAACTTAATAAAGTTATTCACAAGAATATATCAACATTGAATGAAAAGTAAAAAATTTAATTAATTTGAGATCTATTTAGACCATAAAATAAAATGTGAATTTGTTTATAAATATAAATGGTATATACTATTAATGAATGAAATTATATAAATGGAAAATGAAAATTTTTATGTTGTTAATACTAAGTTAAAGATACTGCAATATATATATATAAAATGTGTGTGTGTGTGTGTTTGTGTGTGTGTCAAATTTAAGTATTTATTCATAGCCAATTGTGTAAACAAAATTCATATCCAATTATTTGACTATATATATTACAAAGAAAATAAACTAAAAATTATTAAATTTTCACATTAAAAGTCCAATAACTTAACAAATATTAAAAACACTCACAAATATATTAACCATTAATAATCATTTTATTTTCTATATTTACACTGGTAAAAAATTTCGAATTATATATTTGAAATTTTTAAAGATAAAAGTTGTTATGAATGTTTTTTATAGGATGTATATTATTATCATCACCAATATAGAAAAAAAATATTTTAGTAAATATTATTGGCCGCTAATTTTAAACAAAAGTTTATACAAAAAATTCGCGTGTAAATCCAAAACCTAGTTAAATTAATAATTGATATTGAATTAAACTGTTAGATTATAAAGCTTGACCACAATATCTTCATGCATTGATTTTTTTATAAATTGATGGCAATCTGAAATAAATAAAAACTCATACGATTAAGATTTAAAATATCAAATTTTTATGTTCTAATATGTGCTAATCCGTGGAATATAAAAGTAGAATAATCTTATATAAGAAGCTGCAAAAGTAATATAATATAAATGAATCATGATGTGATTTTATACCAGCAAACATAAAAATATAATCTTAAAAAAGTGATTTTATATCTCTGTATAACTATGTGACAAAGAATGTCCGATTTTCTAATTGCAAGTAAATTAAAAGGAGGAAAAAAGGTTTGAAACCAAATGATCAACAAAGAAATGTATGTCTTTCAAACTTCAAGAGCAACTTCTTATGGTGATTTCAATAAAGCTCTTCATAGAGAATTTTAAAATTTCATCAGAATGTTCCAACTACTCCCAGATTATCGCATTAATCATAGCCATCACAAATCCAATCTTGAATACATCTTCAATATCAACATAACCTGTTGCAAAAAAAGTTGAAAGCAAATGCCAAAGTTAGAGACTTTAACCATAAAGAGAGAGAGAGACTAGGTTTAAATAGATACCTCCAGAGTAGACATCAAATAATTTATTGTTCGACTTTCATGGGTTTCTTCCTCTCATACCAGAGAATAAATTTCAACATATACATTGAGGTAAAACTGAAAACGTTTGAAATGGAAAACGTGTTGAACATGGTATTCTTTATATAACAGATGAGTGAATACTCGTTTATTTCTAGGTTAAGCCAAAAATATATCGAAAAATCATTGATCTTTATCTAAAAGAAAATTAGCAATTATGATAATGAACTATTAAATATTATAGTTATGATAATTTTGTTTGTTTTCAAGGAATATTCATTGGAGAAAATATTAGTTCCAAACTTCCAAGATTGTAATCTTTGATAAATTTGGAGAGAAAGATTTCAATTTTTTGGAAATATTAATTAATTAAATAATTTTCGAAATTTAATGTAATTAATTGATGTCATTAATTACTTTCCGAAACAATGATTCGAGTTAGGGTGGGCACTTCGGATTTCGGTTTGATTTCGGTTTGATTTCGGTTTGGTTTCGGTTCGGTTTCTTCGGTTTTATGGTTTTATGGTTTTACAGATTTATAAATTTGAAATATTAATTAATTAAATCATTTCCGAAATTTAATATTGTAATCTTTGATAAACTTGCAGATAAGGATTTCAAATTTTTTGAAATATTAATTAATTAAATCATTTCCGAAATTTAATGTAATTAATTGATGTCATTAACTACTTTCTAAAACAATGATTCGGGTCTAAATAAATCCATTTTGAATATTCTTTGGAGAAAATATTAGTTCCAAGATTGTAATCTTTGATAAACTTACAGAGGAAGATTTCAAATTTTTTGAAATATTAATTAATTAAATTATTTCCGAAATTAATGTAATTAATTGATGTCATTAACTACTTTCCGAAACAATGATTCGGGTCAAAATAAATCCGTTTGGAAAATGGATTCGGATTAAAATGGATTCACACGTTTTACCGATTATCAATATGGATCTATGTTTCACGGTCAAAACATGGCTCATTAAGATCCACGTCTTTCTAATCGGATCATGTAAATTTCTGATACTTATATCTTTAATGAGGTTTTTTTGATTGCTTGTTAAGAAATTTCATACCAATGGTATTCCATGTAATTTCTTACATATTTAAAGTTTGATTTTGAAATATACTTTTCAAATAATAATATAGAGATAAAGTAATTAATATTTATTTTTATTTTTAACTATTGTGCTACTAACCACCTCGAACACAAACACATCAATGCAGAAAGTAGAGTTATAAAAAAATATTACAAAGTTTTGGTTATTCTTTTTAAAAATACAACAAAATATATATAAAACTTACGGAACAATTTATAGGAAAGTTTGATAAAAAAAAATTGTGGTAAATTTTTCAAATATATTTTTTTGTGATAGTATCTGGATATTCTTCATTTTCTTTACGGCTAGAAATTCTTCAATTATAAAATCAAACAATAGAGAAAAATAAAGTTATATAATATTCATAACAAAATATTCGTGTGCACCAAAAGGTAACGTGCTTTGTTCTATTGCAGTTTGATGATTCAGTTTGGTCAAAACCTACTTGAGTTTTGGCCCATATTGATAAAAAAGTGTTTAGAATAAAATCAAAAAGATATTTTCTTCTTGACCTTGGCTGATTAATGGAAAGAAATATTCATAATTACTTGATTAGACAAGTGCTTAAGCTTACAGCACTAAACAGCTTCCATTTGTCTCCACCCAGATGAAAAATACTCATATACATCTATCCTTTTGGATACATATTATTTTATTTTTCTTTAATCATACAATAGGATTAACCCCGCAAATAAACGTTAAAGATTTTCAAAAGTTCAATATCTTGGTCTAATCCGTATCGGTATGTGATATAGCGTGAGTCTTTGGAGTACTTTCCGAATCAATCACGTTTTAGGACATGTTTTTCGAATTGTTTCAATTTCTATTTTAATTATGAGTATTTTATTTGATTCCTAATGGTTTCTGGAGTCGTTTTTTTTTCGGGAGCTGGTCTTTTTTTTTTTTTTTTTTTTCAAGAAAATCAGGGTGGTTTTAGAGCAGCTTCCTCGGTGAAGATAAGAGTATCTTACAAATATAATACTAATATTCTTAATATAATTAAATGATATAATTAAATACAAAATGTGAACCAATCACAAAAGCACAAGTGACACCGGAACTTCTAATAAGTTTCCAAGAGTTTCTCGTTTGAGAAACGGTTCTCGCTCTCATTCTTCCTTTTTATTTTTTTTCATTTTTTAATGGTAAGATATTCTAAGAGAAACCTGTGTTGGAGCTGCTCTTAGGCTCCGAATTATTTTAGGTCGGAGTTAGAACGGGTAAATTAGTCTTTTTCCAGTAACGACGAAGCTGGGTTTGGTTTTGATTATAGTTTCTTTAGAGGATATGTAAGAGAGAGACTAAGATTGAAAATAAAAGAGCTTTTGAAAATCGCGTTTTCTTTCCTTGAGATCGGAAGATCTTCAAAACCTTTTTAGCGTTCGCTATTCGGAGAATTAACCTAGCGTAGAAATTTATTGTACTCACGTTTTGTCAGTATCTAACTTTATAAATATAATTAAATTAGTATCCGGGTATACGCATGTTTATAGCTGATGGGTTAGCAAACTATACATTTATTTTACTACTGGGTTTTCATTTACTGGAGTTGGTTCCTGATTCAGTTAAGTTGTTGTTAATGGAGGATATGAGTGGGACTACGGTTTCACAATGAATCCGAATGTAATCTTTAGTTTTTTTAATAAAATGGAGGAGACCTTGTGTCTTTCCCTCCTTCGACCAAAAAAAAATAATAACTATTTTGACACATGTCTAAGGGT
This sequence comes from Pseudoturritis turrita, assembly GCA_900406555.1. NCBI lineage: Eukaryota > Viridiplantae > Streptophyta > Magnoliopsida > Brassicales > Brassicaceae > Pseudoturritis > Pseudoturritis turrita. Next base: position 571,566 of record OVBL01000949.1, on the reverse strand, counting down.
CTGACTGGTTTAAACGCAGCGGATGCGGTAGGGTTGCGGGAGTTTGCAGAAGCCGGCGGTAGCGGTTTCTAGCGTTATTGGACAATTTATGCGACTGGTAAAACGGCTGAAAACGGATGCGTTTGCTGGACGTTTATGACTGGTTTACAACAGGTGCGATAGCGGATTTACATAAAACTACCAAAATACACATAATATATAATTTATATAAAAATCAAAAATATATTATTATAAAAAATTAAAATTATATATTTTAAATAAATAATAGAATTATTATATACAAAAATTTAAACATGTTTGAAACATTTTTTATATATACAATAACATTTTTTTATAATTATTAAAAATAAAATTGAAATCGAAAATATATTATTATAAAAAATTAAAATTATATATTTTAAATAAATCATAGAATAATTAAATAGTATTTTTACAATAACTTTTTTTATAATTACAAGTGTATTTTAGTTTAATTAAAATATATATCAAGTGTATATAATTTTATATGATAATATTCTATTTTAAAAGTAAAAAATTTAAAATAATTTTTTTGGTAAATTTTAGTTTATTATTTAAGATAATATTTTTTGTTTTTTTCAATATTTTTTCAACCACCTGCAGCCGCAAACGCTCGTGGGAAATAGCTTTTGATTTAGAGCGGTTCCAAGCCATATAAAACGGTTCCAAGCGATATAAAGCGGTTTCTATGATTGTTGTCAAACGCTACCAACCGTAACCGCCCGCAAACAAACGTAGCGTTTGCGGGTGGTAGCGGGTGAACCAATCAATCCCTAAATCTAATTGGAAAAAATAAATTACACGTATCAAAATCTGATCGACAAATTGATATGTGTCACGATCTTTTTAATTATAAAGTAGACACATCAAATTTTATAGGGTTCGCTTCCGTAAACTACACAACATTTTATCCGCTAAAACTCAATCCACCTAAACTTTGTTCCTCATCTTTTAAGCTACAGAAACTTACGATTGATATTTTAAACTATCCGAACTTTTGAACTCATCTTATTTAATAAAAACCATTAAATTTAACCGAAAATTACCGTTTAATTAATAAAAAAAAAATCGAAACAGAAAAGAAAAACAAAATATGCTTCATCTTCTTCTTCCTCCTTCGTCTGATCATTTTCTAATCTGGTTAGCTAGTTACGTACTATGAGATGAAAAGGGTTAAATTGGATTTTATAGAAAGAAACGACGATGTTCAATTGTGGCAAGACGGCTTTGACATATTTTGATTTTGCCCTAGATTGGAATCGCCAAAGAAGACGATTGTGATGGTAATGATGACACATTTCACTGAATCAGCTTTTATGTTGACCAAATTATCCGTTAGAAGAAAATCTGGATATGAATCTGATGAATTTATGTGCTTCCTTGAGTCGGTATGGAGAATTGAACATAAAGTCTTCACATAACGATCTAGATCGAAAGAGAGAGAGAGAGAGACAAACTATAAGAATTCGGTTTCAAATCTAAGTAAGATAACAAAATGTCGACAGAGGAAATGATGTCGTTCAAGTCGAATCCAACATGGATTCCGTTGATATGCTTGAAATCCACGTCCAACAAAGTATCTACTTCGACGACGAATTTTTTGAACTAACTCCGTCTGGACTGGTGAGACCAAACGAGCTTTCTGCAGATCGACAGTGACTTCGTCTGATAACGAAAGCGAAACCGTCGCCAATTAAAGAAAGCTCCAATGGAAATCCACAAAAATTCATAATTGAAGTTTATGAACAAAATATATTCCTTAATTCGAATAATGTAGATCTGGGATTAAGAGGAAGAAAAAATCTTATTTATTTTATAATTATTTTTTTTGTAAAAATATGATTTTAAAAGGAAATCATCGAGATTCAACGGATTTTATAAAATAGGATGAGTTCAAAAGTCCGGATAATTTAAAAATATCATTCATAAGTTTGTGTAGTTTAGAGATGATGGAAAAATTTCGGATAAATTTAATTTTAATGGATAAAATTTGTGTAGTTTACGGAACTGAACCCAATTTTATATAATAAAATATAAAATAGCAATCATAACCAACGCTATAACATTTCATCTTTTTCCTATAAAACAGCTTTAATATTCTTGTAACTCTATATGAATTACTTTTTTTTTTTTGGACAACATACGAATTATTCAATATATGATTAACTCGAGATCGAAGTAACGACCTCAATTTGTATAAGCAAATAACCCATTTATTTCCATGACTTTGATTTTGTTAATATTATAAAATCGTAGTCATAAAATTTTAAAAATACAGTCTGAAAAAATGGTAAAAACATTAAAGCATAATGTGTTTTTATATAAAACTTGTGTAATGACATAAACCATTATCACTGTTGTAATCTTTCGAAATGACAACATAACTACTAAACGCAAATCGTCTGATTCCATGAGATTTTGTAATTTATAAAACCCTATAGAGTAGTGGAAATGACTCCACGAATTACTAAAGCATAGCCTACAATTTTTTTTTTTTTTGAATAAACTGTGAAAGTTTTGGTTCCGGAACTTTGGCCCATAATCTCTCCGATGTCTGAAACCAACCGTTGATAATACCATTTAAAGGCGCAAATCACTTCTCCCAAGTGGATTTAAACTAGTGACCTTGAATACACTAAAAAATCACTAAACGAACTTAAATACACTAAAAAATCACTAGACCAAGCAAGACCCACTTGGTACATAACCTACATATTTTGATCGAATAACAAACAATACGAAAATCCATCGCAATTGTGTCTTTTTAAAAACATCACAATTGTGTGTCCAAACACCAATATAAAAACAAATTTACTTGCTTTGTTTCATGACATTGATGAAATTTTGTTGACGTTAGAAGCTCGTTTGATCAAACAAAAAGTAGAAAACAATTTGATCACAGTCACTTGCAAAACATCAAACAAACAAGTTACAATGAAGCAAATTAAGAACAAGAATAGGCGAAAACATGATTATGAATTTCCTCCAAATGATAGTAGCAATCTGCAAAGTTTAGTCTAGGCCAAACACTATCATAACTTGTTTGATCGATCTAACAATGTTGTTCAAAATTTACAAATGCAACAATTACAAACTGATAGATAGCATCAGGGTATGTTTGTACGTAAGGATTAAATTGCCCCCAATTTTTATGAAATACAAGATGCTTATTGAATGATAAAAAAATGCACATCAATGAGACAGTTTGAAGCAAAAACTCCAGCTCTCTTTTATCATTTCATAGCAAAAAAAATCTAACTTATTAAGAAGAGCATATAGATCTAAAAGATATACGAAATATCGATCTAAAAGCTTCAAATGTGCTTGTAACTGGCGACTCCGATCATATTCAAATCAACATACACACAGACAACACAGTACTAAAATTATTTCGAAAATTTGCAAACGCAATGGAGAAGTTTTCTCACTGATCTCCGGCGAAAAGAAGCCTCCACTCCCGATTTCTTGTTCTGACCTGATCGAAACCCAGAATCAGACTCGTCGTGATACCATCCCACCGATCTCTGCGCCTCCTGTACGATCTGCGATATACCTGTATCCAAACAGCACCAATCGCATCAAGAAAAATTAAGACGGATATCTTCTCTGACGAGAGAGAGTGTGTGTGTACCTTCTCTGACGGATTGCTTGTTATGGCGGATATCGTGGATGGTGGCGGAGATCTTCCAGTATAGAGGGCGACCAACGTAGAACAGAACCACCATTAAAGCGATTATGATCACTGTACGGAACCAGATTCTCGATGTCGGCAACGATGATGAAGACGCCATTGATCCTCACTCTTCTTCTTCTTCGAGTGAAATAAATCGAGATAACACAGAAACTATATACAAAAAAACCCAAAAAATCCGACAAGGCAAGGTTAATATGGTAATTTCACTATACAATTAAGCCATCAGCGAAGCCTCTCGACCGCCCAGAGGGTTTGACTGTATTTATTTCGGTAAGAGGAATATATAATGGACTTGTTTCTTGTAAAACATTTTTTTTTTTCGCCGTTTTACTTTTTCAATCATGCGGATTTGAAATCAAACAACACTAACACAAGCTATTAAGTTACATATTATGTTTTTTTTACGGTTTCTTATAAATAAATAAAAAGTTATACTCCTTCCATTTTGTAAAACAATGTCATTTTAGAATTGTTTTTTCCCACTAAAAATGTCATTTTACGTTTTTAATATGACTTTTTAAATGTAATTCATATTTTATTCCCCGCTAAAAGTTAAAAATATTAATTTTACACTATTGTAATTTAATTAATAGTGTATTAAATATGAACATTTTGGTATGTTTAAAACTTTGACCCCAAAAAAAATTCTTAAAATATCATTAAAATATATTTTTGTTCCAAACATACAATCCTTAGTTTCTTCCAAAAATATCACTAAAAATTTTGTTTTTTCAAAAATAACACACACTAAAAATAATTTTTAAGGGTTTATAATTTAAATTTTAGGATTTAAGTTTAGTATTTGGGTTTAAAATTTAGTTTTTAGTTTTTAGATTTTAAAGTTTATTTTTAATTTTGTTGGTATTTTTGAAAAAATAAATTATTTGTAGTATTTTTGAAAAAAAAACTAAAATTTATATATTTGGAACATAAATTTATTTTTGTGATATTTTTGAAAATTGGCTTAAAAAAATTTAATCTACCTTAAATGTATCAATTTTTTTTTGAAACGGAGAGTATTGCTTGACTGAGTCTGCCATTCCGTTCCATTAATTTTTCTTTTAATTTTCCACGATTCCCCAATCCCGCATATACCAATCGAAACCTAATTGATGGAAAAAAACTATAACATGAACAAATATATAAAATAAAATAAAGCTCTTCTAAAAATACATTCAAGCAAAACCTTTATCGTCAGACTTTCAACTGTTATCTCCCGGCGATAACTTTACTCTACTCCGCCTGAAGAAACTCGAGTCTTTTGATGACTTCCCACACAACTGATTGTATCTCTGTTCTTATGTTTCACTTCGAATACAAGCTTGGATCTCTTCGAGTGTCTTCCCTTTAGTTTCAGGCACCATCTTCGCCACAAAGATAATCGTCGTCGCTGCAAAAGCAGAGTACATGTAGAACGTACCTACACAAACAAAAGACATAGCTTTGTCTCAAATTTAGATTCCTAGAATGCGGTTTTCTCGCGGTTAAAACACTCTGTTCTCCCGAACAAAACCTTAAAAAGTGTACCTGGAGAGCTCCAGCTCATGAGGAAGTTGAAAGTGTAAGAAACAGCCCAAGCACCAGACCAATTCACTAGCACCACTAAGCTTCCTGCGATTCCCTTCACGTTTATCGGAAATATCTGCGTTTTTTTCCGTCCCCAAAAACAGAGCACAACATTTAGTATACTCTTCTAAAAGCATTGACTCTGTTTTTAAACAACGTTACTTGCTACACAAGTAACGACTCATGTCTTTCAAACAAGGTTACTTTCAACACAAGGAACCATACCTCAGACATTATCACCCAAGGAACAGGTCCCATTCCGATGGAGAAAGCAGCTACATAGATCTGAATAGTGATGAAGAGACAGGAATTTTAATAGTAGTGTCACGGACAATACTACATGTTTAACGCAGAGCTCTGTTCTTGAGTTCTGTTTTTTTGTACTACTAAGTAAGAACCAAATTTTACTTACAAGTACACCTCCAACGACTAAGACAGGAACCCATTCAAGCAACAAGCTTTGTCCCTGAATCCGAAACATAACAGATTTGATGTAATGGTTTGATTTAATGAACACATTAATAGATTTTAAAGTGAAAACGTTTATGATATGGACCTCGAGGAAGAACGCTGTGCCTGTGAGTATACATCCCAAGAATATACCACCAGCTGAAATCTGCAGTAATATTTGTACATATAACTCATATTTAACTATTGAATCGAAAACGCTTTCTATAGATTAAAAGATTTTACCATTATTAGTGGTCTTCTTCCACATTTATCTATCAAGATTGTTCCAAGAACAGTTATGGGCACCTGTTACAATTGATTTGATATTTTTAAACAGTAGTGATACGAGTCATTAGAGAAGAAAATATCGAGTTGCAAAATGATTTATTCACCTGAACACAAGCCATAGCTATTGTTCCGAGTTTCCCAGACGAAAGTCCTGCAAGTTTTTAAGACATATGTTAGATTCTCTAATGAATTTGGTTCTGATACAAGACGAGATATTGAAGTTTATATCATATATACCGGCTTTTACAAACGTTTCGCTTGCATAGAATCCGATCCCATTGATTCCCACAAACTGTTGGAATACCATCAGGGAAACACCAATCTGAAGAACATTCAATCACACATGAGTAAGAACACATTTAATAGATTTGAGTTAAATGAATCAAACATACACAAAAGATTGATAAGTTTTTGTTTTTGGTTCTGAGTTAAACTTACGATGACGGACCGACCATATTTCTTGGAAACAAGATCTCGGATTCTTGCTTTTGGAAGAATCTCAAGAGCTTGAATCGAGTCTTGAATCTCTTCTGCTTCATTTGTGATATCTGTATCTTTTCCTCTCAGCGTTTGTAGCGCTATGCGAAAGTCTTTCTCACGCCCGGCTTTTGCCTAGAAAAGCAAGAGCATGAGGATTTAGATCATGTTGAGAAAATTTATTTGAAAAAAAAATGGATAAAATCATGAATCCAATAGAGAAGATTACCAGCCATCGGGGAGATTCGGGTATGAAGCACAAGCCAAGGAGCAAAACAATGCAAGGAACAAGTCCTTTTCAAGACCAAAAACATATATTCATTAGTTTCCAAAGGGGATTTCTTCTTTAAAGACTTACCAAGAAACTAGAGATATTTACCGGTAAGGGCAAGAGTTTTCCAGGATATGAGAGATCCGATCATGAAAGAAACTGATGCGCCGATCACAATCATGAGCTGGTTCAGTGTTGTGAGTCCACCTCGGAGATTCTTGGGAGATATCTCAGCAATATACACAGGGACCTGTTTTTGATGATGCATATTTACTTTGGAGACTGACAGTTTTTATAAACATTGGTTCATAAATATCAACATAATTTACCCCAAAAAGTAGAATTACAATTAGACCGATATTTCTTGACTACTAGATTTTCAAAAAATGATTCCAAGGGTTTTAAGATTTACTTAGTTAAAAAGAGAGTACAATTACCACATAAGAAAAAACTCCAATTCCATATCCTGTAAAGAACCTTCCTACATCAAGTAACAAAGCACCCTGCATCACATTTTAACATCATATATTAAAAATCAAATCTTGATTTTATTGGATCTATAAGATCAAAATCTGTACTGGTTTCAGAATATGTAGCTTCCATGTTGCAAATAATCGAAAAATAGGTGGAAATTTATATTACCTTTGAGAAGAAGACTGCAAGCCAGCCTGTAATACAGAAGCAAGCTGACGTTCTCATAGCCTGAAATGAGTTTTGACATATGCATAAGCATGAAAACTTTTGATACTTAAGTTTGGGTTTGAGCAAGATTTACCCCTTTTCGGCCCGAAAAATCTGAAATTTTTCCACTCATGACAGCACCAAGCATTGCACCGATTGTTAATAAGGACCCAAACATGGAGAACTGCATTTTTTTTCATACACAAACAAACTGATCTCATATCTTGTAGTGGACTAAAATTCGTTCATAAAGCATCTATATTAATTATTAACTAACAAGCTTAAAACATTGTTAAGTACAAAAGTCGCTGAATTTATAATTGCCGTAACTTACAATGTTTGTTGATAAATATTATTTGCAAAGAAAATATGTATGTTTCTTCGGTATCAAGTACCGAAAATCTCAAAGATGTCCATTTTTTTCGAGAAAGCAATTTTTGGATGCAGTCTAATTACATGTTTACATGAAAATCCTAGCTACTTGGTTTATGTATAAAGGTAAACTTAACGTGATGAATAATCCTACTCGATTAACCAAAGAAAAAAAAGGAAAGAAGGCTCTGCTTCAGACAGAAGTATAGACACAAACCTCTGCAAGGGAGAGATGGAGATCTTGTCTTATAGATGATTGAGTAGGAGCTGAGTATCCAACCTTGAATACACAATTTTTTTAATCTTAGTTTGGTGAACTAATTAAGACAGACTATAAAGCAAACTTCGGATTGAGATAGAGTGTCTCTCATAAGATAAAACTTACACAAGAACCAAACTCAAAGGAGCCACAGACAGCAACAAAAGTGCTTAAGAGAACCATCAAGTAGGATTCGTTGATCTCACTCTCTTCTTCATCATTTTGATCACCCACTTTCTTCAACAAGGGTTTCTCTAGATCCTCGACCTTATTTACGATTTCACCCCTCTCGACATCTTTGATTTCCCGAATTGCCATCTCTCTCTCTCTAACTCTTATAATAAACTCTAACTCTTTGAGACAAGGAACAGAGAGCGAGAGAGATGTGAAGAGTTTGGTTCGTGAAATTGGTATTTATAGGTAATAGAAGTATGTAGAGTCTCGACATGGGACGAAGATATTTAAGATATTTGTCATTTGACGGTAATATAAATAAATAAAATATTAAATTAAATGAATTAATGATTGAGATTAGTACTGACAAAAATAATTCTCATGTGGGATGAAGCTGTCACTGACATGCATATGACACTGATGTTGCCCTAAATCTAACCTCCATTCCTTTTTTCTTTTCTTTTTTACTATTGAAGTGTTTTTTCTTTCACACATTGCTGATTTATTATATATATTTAAACTTTAGAGTAATGCAATCTCATATTTTACAATTTTTTCTTTTTTTTGTGAGACTCAATCTGTAATATTATATAGAGAACAAAACATATAAAGTTGTTTTTTCTTTCCGCTTTACATTATATATATATTCTTGCCGACAAAAAAAAAAAATATATATATATATATATGTATATTAGTGAAATATTTCAAATATTTTTAAGTCATTTATTTTTATGAAACTAATACAATATAAACTTGTCTAAAACAAAAATAAAATCTATAACAATGATAACACTCGAGAAATTGAATTTTTATATTAAAAATTTGAATTGTTCATAAAACGAATTTTAATTTTTATCAACCATATGACTGATTGATTGGGAGAGGAGCAAGTGGGCCCGTGGTTGCACAACCTCTGCTGCCATCTTACCAACCAGATTTCGAACCTCTGTGATCCTCTAGTGAGAGGTTAAAATTGGCCACTGTGTTACGATGATAAAAAAGAAACGACTGATTGATTGGTAACCCTTTGAACCATAGCAAGTATACTATTTTGATGATTATCGATATCAAAAATAATACTATTTATATTTTACCATTATATTGTATGCTATCTTTTATTGTTTTTAATTTATGTTGTTTTAAAAATAATTGCCTATTTAATTTATATCTACGCCATGCGCGGAGAACGAAGTTCATTTTTTATTCAAATTTACGACTATTTTTTATATAAATGTAATTGCAAATATACGTGCGGAGTATTTGTAGTCTGAAAATCTCTCAATTTTTTCAATATATAGGTTGAATATTTGCAATTGTTTAAACTATCCAAAATTTTTAAAAAATATTTAAAAATTATCTGAATTACATGAAATACCTATCATGAGGTCGAGCTTTCCCAAAACATTCTTTCTGAAGTCAATCCTTACCCAAATTATTGAGAGTTTGGATAGTGATTTTAGCTATTCGAATTTTCTGAATCCGTCTTGCTATCCGAAATTATTGTTCCATATTTTATTGAAAATATTTCGGATAATGCTTTTTACCATCGGAAAGGAACATGCCTAAAATAATAACAAAATTTAGTTTATAACAAAAACTAATATTATTTTTGTAAATATTTTATATATTTATAATAATCAATTTTATATTTCATATTTCTCTTCTCAATTTTTTATTTTCATTTTTATTGATTGTAAATTAATTAATATATTTTGTAATATTTTCATTATTTATTTAAAATACTTTTGTTTGTTATTTTTTATTCTCTTTAGAACATTGAAGATGTTTAACAATAGATTTGGAGAAGATTTTGTTCTAAAATTAAAAAAATTAATATACATTTCTATTTAAAACAAAAAAAATATTTGAAAAAAAATTAAGTAAATTGGTTAGAAATTAGATTGACTGTTTTATCTTTAATGAATTTTTTTTTTTTAATAGTTTTTTTCAAATGACATATCTTGTAATATTTAAAAAAATTGAAATTATTTCTTAAAAATGCTATAATATAAGATTTATGATACTAATATTTTTAATATAATTAAATACAAAAAGGTGAACCAATCACAAAAGCACAAGTGGCACCAGAGTTTCTAATAAGAGCATTTCCAACCCACCTCTATTCTTTACGAGAAATTTTGAGAAATGCCATTCCTCAAGTGCCACTTTTCAAAAATGATATTGTTTAAAAATCTTTACAAGCGTGTTACTCCCATTGTTTCATATTTCCAAATTACTCTTTGACTCATTTTACCCTAACTTTTTGTATTGATTTTTTCAGATCTTGAGATCTCCTTCTCAAATCGCCATCAACTCGAGATCTCCTCTCAAATCTAATCTCTCCGTCTCAGATCTTTCCGTCTCAAATCTTTCCGTCTTCGATTTCGCCCTCTTCGATTTCGCCGTCTCCGATTTCGCCGTCTTCGATTTCGCCGTCTCCGATTTCGCCGTCTCCGATTTTGCTGTCTCCGCTCCTGTCGCAATCTCCTCTGAGAACGTACACGATGAATGTCTCAGAACTAATTGATTCAGCTTGAAAAGTGGAGATTTGTATGTTTGGCGATGCTGTAACCACTACAAGAAAACAGGGGATGAGTGACTCCCAAAAGCGTCACAAAATGGTCGCAAAGTCGCAATTTGCGACTACTTAGAGACTAAAATAAGTAGTCGCAAATTTTTGGTCGCAAAATACAATAGTCGCAAAGTAGTCACTTGTTTTGGACTATTTTGTGACTACTAAACTTAGTCGTACATAAGCGACTACTTTGTGACAACATTTAGTAGTCATATATTAAGACTAAATTGTGACAACGTGAATTTAGTTACAAACCGTAACGTATTAACAACTTCTTTGCAACCATCTTAATTAATATATATATATATATATATATATATATATAATTTTAAATTTAAAAAACTGAAATTAAAACGAAATTAAAAAACTGAAATTTATATATATATCTTAATTAATATATTTATACATATTTTCACATTATGTTCTAAACACATGAAAATGCATTTAAAATAAGGGAGAAGATGATGAAATGTTTGTCTAGGGTGAAGTGGGGAGTGCCTCGTGCAAGGACCTTCAAGTAAGTCAACTCAAACTTTCTCTTCATCGGTGAACATTTCCTCTCCAAAGGTTTTAACAGCCACGTCAATTCCACGCCATGAAGCCTTGTGAAAGGTACCCTGCCTTGCATACACAGTATTAACAATTGAGAACATACCATGATTATAACTAGTTAGCAGTTGTTCGAAAAAACGTAATACTCTTTTGCCAATTAATACTCTTACTAAAGATATTTGAAAAGAAAGCAAATGAAAACAGAAACAAACAAGTTTGGGCAATGGAACTTACCTTTGAATTTTTGACAAAGTTAGAAAAATCAAGCTCTGAAGGATGAATCTCATACTCAGGAACTTCTCTATCAGTTAGGACATGCATAGGAGAAATTAAACCAGATTCTTAAGTAGTGTGATTAAGTTGGCAACATGTAGTGATACGCACAACTGATATCCTCTACAAACAAAAACAAGTTGTAGGTTTCAATATCAAATCAATGAATCTAACCTTTAGAAGAGCATCACTTCCAGTTATATATCCAAAATTCTGAAGAAGAAATGTTGTGACAGTTACAATTGAGAAAATGGTGTGACATGTCTTGTCCTTCATATGACCGAAAGTCTGAGAGTTGAGACTGATAACGCAGGAAAATGACCAATGTAAGAAAAGATTTCTGAATAAACTTTGTAAAGTCACTCGAACATGTGACTGATTTAAGAGAACTTTGTAAAGCCCCCACATTCAAGCACTCAAAATCTGCCACAATTGTCCCGGAATGTAAAGCATAAGTGGTATAACCTTATTTGGTCGATTTATCATCTCTATAACAAGTAAAAGAGCTAACAACAAAAACATAGCAGAAGACAAGCTTAGATGTGAAAGTATGATCTAGCTAGAAACAACCTAAATAGATTGGACAATCTGAGTGACAAACGCAGGAGGAAGTTTCAAGTCTTTAACAGTCCTTTTGGCAAAGACAACAACCTCATTATCCGGGTCTTAATCCAAAACGAAAACACACCGAAAAAAACAAAAATCAGTGAATCACACATACAACAAAGCTTTTCTACTGTCGAAACGAGAAGATGACCAACAACAAAAGTGTTTTTGAGAGAGAAACCTGAAGGATTCCAAGTGAAAGTATCTTTGTAACGCTGACCCTCGAATTGAATGTCCAAACGAATGGGTACCAAGTTTTCAGCAGTAGGCCTAGCTCCGAACATGGATTGATTCATGGTCCCCGAAACACATGAAGATCATACGATTTCAAAAGAAACTAATCGAAGAAATAGAGGAAGAGACGATACTTACATCATGAATTTGACGGGACCTTTCCAACCAGTAGACCCCGATGTTGGCTTGAAGACCTCCGCCTGAGGTCGAACCAACTCCGCCGTTGGCTCGAAAGCCTCCGCCGGTTGATCTACTCCCACCGACAGACTTAGCACCTCGACCCAAATCGAGAGAGAGAGATGAACATATTCTAGGAAGTAAATCGAGAGAGAGAGAGAGAGATGAAGATTCAGAAGTAAATCGAGAGAGAGAGATGAAGATTCGGATCAAAATCGAGAGATAGAGAGAGAGAGAGAGAGAGAGAGAGAGAGAGATGAACAGATTTTAGGGAGTAAATCGAGAGAGAGAGAGATTAAGATTCGAAAGTAAATCGAGAGAGAGATATGCAGATTCAGACCCAAATCGAGAAAAAGAGTTGAAATCGGATGAGAAAGGTGAAGAGAATCAGATTATCACTTGAATCGCGATGAGATCGAGAGAGAAAGATGAAAAGTTAGGGTTTGCACAAGGGATTTGGGACTCAGATCTTTTCAAGTACTTGTTTTAACTAAGTGTCCCTAAAGCTAAAGCGTATGTGATTAGTCGCAAAATCATTTTAGGGGGAATTAATTCGTCCCCAAGTCAAATTATTTAAACAAAAGCTCAAATTATTTAAAACCAAACAAGTTAGCAAATTTAGTTGGTCACAAAATAGTCGCAAATATGTGAAGATAGGAGCAAAATAATCACAAAGTATGACTATTTTATCATACTTTCTTGTGAGTCACAAATCTATACTCTAAACCCTAACAATTTAGATCCATAAAATTGATACACATGTTTAACCAATCAATCTTTATATATTTCTTAAGTCTATGCTTCAGTATATAGTGTTAACTAATGCTAATTAAGTAAAATTTAAAAAAATTTAACTTTAACAATCATTAGATTGCAAACATATGTAATATAAAGTAAAATGTTATATAAGATACAAATATTAGATAAGTTAAAGTTTATGAAATTGTAAGTTAAAAGTTTTCACTATTAGATAATATATATATATAGTGTAATTAGTAGTTCAAGATACTTAAAACTAATCTATTTACAATTATCTTTTGGTGAATTTCAAAAAAATCATACGGATTAGTCGCAAATCGGTTGGAAAGTAGAGACACTTTCAGAAAAGTAGTCACAAATTAGTGATATTTTGTGACATTATTTTTGAGTCACAAAGCTATACCCTAAGCACTAACAATTTAGAACCATATAAGTAGTCGCAAATTAGTCGTTTGTTAGTGGGTATTTAATTACGGTTTTGTGACTATCTGTAAAAATAGGTGAAAATCTAAAAATCGGGTTTGTGACTAATTTGGGACTACGCTTCCTGACTAATAAAAGAGTCGCTAATTCGTCATATTTTGCGACTCTTTTACGACTACCGTTACACAGTTGAATATTAGTCTTAATTCAGTCGCTAATTTACGACTACTACACGACTATACTTTTCCGTCGTAAATATGGGACTATTTTGCTTCTAGATATTCCATAGTCTCTAAGTAGTCGCAAAATGGTCACAAAGTCGTCACAAAAGAAAACAGTCACAAAAAATAGTCACTCATCCTGTGTTTTCTTGTAGTGAACAGAGCTTTCTCTTAGCCTTCTATTGAATTTTATGGGTATTACACAAATATTGAATATGATTTTATGGCTTTCTCCCGAATTGATTCAATTAAGCGTAGAATTTGATATATTCCTTTGTATGTTTCAAGAAGCCAAATCAGGACTTTTTGTACCAATTATGGAATTTGGAGTTTTCAGCAATTCTCAGTTTTAGGTCTGACGATGTTGTTAGCAATTGATGGAATCCGAATTCAGGAATATAACATCTTTTAGAGAATTAGGGTTAAGCAATTAGAAGTACATGCCTTCAAGGTTTTTTGGTTATTGTTTCTTGTGATGCTTGACTTTGTTGTTTACATAGTCTGATTGATTTTTACACGAATAATTTTGTTCTTGTTTTGTCTCTATTGATGCAGAAACTTCTGAGAGCACTTGGAGTGTTTGCAGGAGGAGTCTTCCTCATGCGTAACTATGGTGATCTCATGGTTGTCTGAAGAAATCTGATTAAACAAAATGTTGGAACAGTTTCTCAATTGTTGTATTTCTTTCTTTTTCTTCAGTGTCTCTTCCCTCTATATAATTGGTTTACTAATTTATAAAAAAATTTAAGTACCTTATAAAACCTTTTAAATACCTTATAAAAATTACAAAAGTTTATAAATACTTGTGTTTGACGAAACAATGAAGTTAATTTTATAAATAAGCTTATAAAATCTTTTAAACACCTTATAAGACTTACAAAATCTTATAACTATTGTTTTATAAATCTGTTTATAAAACCTTTTAAATACTATATAAAACATTTTAAGTATCTTATAAAACCTTTTAAATACCTTATAAAATTACAAAAGTTTATAAATACTTGTGTTTGACGAAACAATGAAGTTAATTTTATAAATAAACTTATAAAACCTTTTAAACACCTTATAAGACTTACAAAATCTTATTAATATTGTTTTATAAATCTGTTTATAAAACTTTTTAAATACCTTATAAAACCTTTTAAATACCTTATAAAAATTACAAAAGTTTATAAATACTTGTGTTTGACGAAACAATGAAGTTAATTTTATAAATAAGCTTATAAAATCTTTTAAACACCTTATAAGACTTACAAAATCTTATAAATACTGTTTTATAAACCTGTTTATAAAACTTTTTAAGTACCTTATAAAACTTATAGAAACTTATAAATATTTGTGTTTCCTAAAAACAATGAGGTTGCTTTTATTAATTAGCTTATAGAACATTTTAAACACCTTATAAAAAAATTTCTAGCAAAAAATACCTTATAAAATTGACATGTCAAGTAGATGTAACATGGACGAATTACGTAGACCATTTCCAATATTACATATGAACATGTTGTTCTACTACACACAAGAAAAATAGCACATCATTCTACTACACACACATACACTCATCTTTTCAAACCGTTTAAAGAAAGTCAATAAGAGTATACCAACAGATTGAAAAAAAATACTTTTTTTTTCCAAACTGGTTCAATCTTCTTCATCCTTTTGAACAAGTTTTTTCCTAGTTTGCTTTCGACAAAGCCAACCAACTACGGGTTTGAGTGCTGCTGTACTGCCACGTTCCTGTCTAGTTCAAGACCAGGCTTGTACATCTGAGGGGTAGCTTAATTTATCCAGGTAAATCCATCTATTCAAAAGACAGAGACTTAAGGATCATGTTATATAATTCACCTTATAAAACTGTTTAAAACATTATAAAACTATTACAAAAAACTGATAAAACACTTTTGTACGCAGTTACAGAGATCAATCGTCCCCAGGTTTAGAGGATGTCTATCTAACAGAGATTCTAACATAAAAATTAGGTTATAAAAAATTTTAATTATGTTTTAAAACTTACAAAACATTCTAATTACAAAACTGTAAGACAAAAATAAGGATCAAAAAGAAGAAGATCATTTGATAAAATTAAAAAGAAAAAAATCGAAGAAGAAGAACATTCAACAAATTAACCCATATTGAAATCAATCCCAAATTGACAGATTGAAATTAACCCCAAATACAACACAAATTTATTACTACATCGAATCAAAAACCTAGATCTGTAACCCAAATCGAATCAAAAACCTAGCGATTCTCCATTGAAATACAGAAGGAGAAAAAAATACAACGAATCAAAAACTCTATATCTGTAACTCAAATCAGATTTGCAACGAATCATAGATCGTGAATTTACCTTTAGATATAGACCTAGATCTCGCTGAATGCTAATCCGACGGCGGAGAGAAACACAGCAAGGGAAACGGCGAGTTGATTCGCTTTGAAACGGCGATTAGGATTCTCAGAGAAGAGAATGAAGTCTCAGATGGCGATTCAGGGTTTGTTTTCTCTAGGGGCAATATTGACTTTTTGTTATTAAAAATGACATAAATGAAAATGGCCAGCTGAGAGCGGCACGCTTGTAAAAGTCAGATTTGAAAGTGGCATTTTGGGGATTGTCTCATTCTTTACTATAAAATAGAGTAAAAAATAGCATTCCTCTATTTTCTCTCCAATGCACCTCTATTTCCAACTCTAAAATAGAGTAATGCTAATTTTGCTTTATATTTGGAGGAATAAACAGAGGAAAGTTATGTTTTACTCTAAAATAAAAAAAAATATAACATTCTTTTAAAATAGAAGAATACATTAGAGATAAAATAAATGAATGCTATTTTTTACTCTAAAATTATAGAAAAATATATTGGAGATGATTTAAGTTTTGAAGAGTTTTTTCGTTTGAGAAATGCTTCTCACTCTCTTTCCTTTTTTTTTATTTTTAAAAAAAAATTTAATGGTAAAATACTCGAAGAAAAACTTGCTTTGGAACTGCTCTAAACTACCCATAGTGATTGCGACCACGTGGCAGCTATATTTGTCAATATGTTCTGATATAGCTAGCTAGATATTTTATATTGTCTTAGCTTTGTTGGTGTTTATTGGTTACTTTGATAGCTAACTATATTGTCATTTTTGTCGGTCCCCACCCAACCTTCTCTATTGTTCGGAACAGAATAAAAAATGGGAAACTATATGATGTGGTTTTTTTTTCCTTCTAAAACCACGTCTTGTCGAAGCCTGGTTTTATTGGGTCTAACTTGATCAAAATTTTCTGGGTCTAGTTTGATCAAATTTTCTAACTTATATTGTTTTCAATCATTATTTAAAGCATAATAAACAATATTTTTTATAGTAAAAATATGTTTTTGTAACATAATAAGCACCGTAACAAATATGTTGGTTCTCTCATTTTAATTTAGGGTTTAGTTTTTTTCTCTATTGTAGATTTCATTGTACATTAATCAGTTTGGGTTCGTCAATCTTTAACTAGGATTTAATTGACATTTTTTTATTTAGGTTATTATGATCTGATAGATAATGTATGTGTTTGGATTTCCCATTACAATTTAGGATTTAGATTTCTCATCACACATATCTCTTATGGATGGCATATTGTACACTAATTGGTTTGGGTTTACCAATTTTTTTTAGGGTTCAATGTTCTATCATTTAAGTTGTGATGATCTCGTTAATAAGTCAAGGCATTGTGTTTAGATTTCTCCATTACAATTTAGGATTTAGTTTTTTCACATTAATGTTTAAGAGTTACATTAATTGCAATGTGTTTCTGGGGATGTGTTTGGGGTTCCCTACTATAATTTAGCTAGGGTTTATATTTCTCATGCTAAATGTCTTTTATGGATGGCTCAATATACATTAATTAGTTTGGATTCACCAATTATTGACTATGGTTTAGGATTTATGATTTAAAATTTAGAGTTTAGGGTTTAGAAATTAGAATTTATATTTCACGATTTAGAGATTACATATCTTTTGTTTATTTTTATATTGTTTTCAGTCATTATTTCAAGCATAATGAAAAATATTTTTGGTAATAGAGATATGTTTCTAGTAACATAACAAGTTCTTACCATGTGTCATAAAATTTCATAAATATTTCTGAAACTTAAAAAAGTTTATGGAAACTTTTACATGTTTTAGAAGCGTTTATGTGGCTACCCTGTAAAAAAATTGTTCATCTTGCTTATTTAATTTGTCAACCCTAAATCACGTCTTAAACTTGTTGAAACTCATAAATCTTTAATTTTATCAAACATCGTCAGCGTCATGTGGGTTACTTGCACGTTCTCGTTTGCCAAATTATAATACACTCGTTTTTATCTGTTTTAGTCTAGTTTTTTTAGTATTAGTATATAGGAACGTCGGTGTTAGCCTTCTTCCGATATAGATGTACGTCTACACGTATGTGTAAACTTTCCCATAAATGAGTCTCGTCTTGTCACCTCAGCTACAATAATCTTGTCACTTGTCAGACGGTGGATTGATCCTTCAAAAGGAAAAAAACCCGTCATAAAACGCTAATTCCTAAACGGTTTATGTGGAGGTGCAATACAAACGTATTTCCCTTAAAAAAAAAGACTAGATTCACACGTCGCTCTATTTATTAACTACAAAGTGAAATGAAATACAAAATATCACTTGGCGAGATTCTATCTTTAGTTAATACGTCCAAGCAATTTGTAACAGTCATTTTTTGGTTAAAGAGAAAGCCTGTCGATGCAAAATAGATTAGTATATATGTTCAAACACGTTAAAGCTAGCGTTTGATACGTATGGAGAAAGGTGAACCAAAACTCTTAGCCAATTAATTAATTAATTAATTAATGTTAGAATGTTGTCGTTTAGCAAAATATGACTCAGAACTGACGCATCAATTTCCACTTCCTTGTTTCCAAATCTCATATCTTTTGTCTTTTTCTACCCATTTGCGTTCTACGATGCAATCAATCTCACCGCCGATTTCTTAACAATAATTCCAAGGTTTTACCGATAAGTTTTGGACATTTGATTGTAAATTTTGTAGGATGGGAGATTAGACTGAAACGTTTTGTAAATAAGTTATAGTATCTCTCATCGTAATGTCGTATTCAAGTCAAAACTAGACGGTTATTCAATGTAAATTTTAGAAAGAAAAAAAAACCTAAATCTAAGAGCTAAACTAGACCGTAACAGGTTTTATTATTAGTTTAGCTCGTAAATTTGTTTTTTCCCCCTTCTAAAATTTACATTGAAATCTAGAACAATGATTATTTTGAAATAGAAAACCAATCATAAGCTATACTACTTAACTTAAAACGGAAGAAATTTAAAAAAAAAAAAAAAAAGGAAGAAATACGGATTTGGTAAGCTGAAGAGTGTTTCTTGTTAGTCTAGTGGGATTGACATCTGACACTAATCAAAAAGTCAAAAGTTGGTACTAGAGTTGACCGAGAAGACCAAAGAGAGTTTAATAAGAGAGATCTCAGGAGCCACGCCATGCTTGAGAGCAGAAATGCATATAATATATATATATATATTAAATCTTCAAATTACGATTAGGGTTTTTCCAAGAATCATTTCTTAGACCAAAAAAAGAAGAAGGAAAACCAGGTTACAGTGAGCAAAAGCAAACCCTATGTATAAAACACTATTCGATGGGGATAATCAATCACTGATCAGACCATTTCCTGTTATTACAGTTGCAGCATCACCAGTCTTTAAGAAATTGGGAAGAAGAACACAGAGAAGAGCAAGTCTTCATTCATCTGATCATTAACCATTTTGTCTCTTTCTCAAGGGCACCTCTCTGAGAAGCTGTAGCTAAGCTTTGTTGAAAGCTGAAATTAGCTTTTTCATACAGCTCCCTTCAAGCTTTTTTCGATCTTTCACCGGTAAATGAGAGTCTTTGCGATTAAACTTTATTTAAAGTTTGTGTGTCAATCTCGTTCGGATTGCCACTGCAAGCTGTGTGACCTTGTTTGGATGGTAGAGAACCGCACAGACAGCAAAACATACGACGAATGTAGTGAGTAAGAAAACAGTTTGACGGGACCTTAATGTTCGGGTAGAGTGTATTGGGATACAGGACTTTCTTGGCCAGTCTCCTATGTCATTTACGTTCATGACAACCTCTTTGTTCAAAAGAGGATCGGTCTCTTTTCCGCCAATATCTGGTGAAGCCGCCTCCTTGCAATCTAATCCTACTTCCGGATCCTGTAAACATAATAAATGGTTAATGTTAATAAAGTAAAGTATTCAAAAACCAATAAAAAGATGCAAGATAGTGCGCAGAATCCATTAATAACGTCATAATGGGCAAAAGAATATCATGAAACACAAAATTAACTATCAGCAGTGGAGCAAGAAACCAAATGTGCAAGACAAGTGAAGATTGTGTGCAGTCGGGGAAATCAGATATCAGTGAAAAACCTGATTGAAGTTTAATACTCTTGATGGTCTATCCTTCTTGAAACTGCTCTCACAACAGCACCCTGATGTTCCTGTATTCACCTTTGAATCTTCATGGCTTTGCTGCTTTCTGGCTAGATTCATATTTTCATGTAGAAGCCTCACGTCGCAGTCACAGGTACAGTGAACGAGACTGTCTGGCTCCATTTTCTTCACCAAAGTTTCCAGATTGTTCAGTACATTTCCTAAGATTGAGGCCGAGTTACTCTGTATCAGATAATTCAATACTCTGTTGTATCTTTTTATCTGACATCGGTTCACATTTTGCTCAGTGCATTCTGAAGAGGGCACCTTCACTGACCATGCAATATCTAACAGGAGTCCTGTAAAACTGCTCTGCCTCTCTTCGAAATCCCTGCAACAGCAAGTCAAAGAACAGCATGCGGTAACTCCTTGTCCCTCTGGAAAGAGTGTAGCGTTGAACTTCTGCTCTATTAATTTCATTTCGGAACAAATAGCTTCATCTCCAATTATTAGAGGTATGAAATTTGATAGGCCAGATTCATTTTCAACCTACAAAAGGATTAGAGGAGGACCATATTATTCGCAGAAAAAGAGCTACTTGTAAAAATGTATATCCTCAAAAAATGGGTACCTCGACAAAGGCAGGGCCAAAGAGATTAGGGTCAGAATTCACAATATTGATCTTGTAGAGCTTGTTATTACAAGGACGCTTCCCATCCTGGCCCGGTGCAGGTACAATAGAATAGTTATGTGGTAAATACTTCCCAGAAAAAGACACAAGAAACCTGCAATGAAACCATTATCTGTAAGCCGCATGTTATTCTTTCCTATCCAGAACATCTTCGTGGTCACAAGTCAAAGAAACCAAATCAACAGATAGTAATCCAAATGCAACATTTTGAATGTTGTTGCAATATCAGCTTCATCATATGAGGAAAAAGACAGAACTATATAATAAGAGAAAAGCCCCAAGCATAGCTCAGAATAAGGGTTGACATCCATACCGGCATTTGGGTTGCAGAAGGTTAAGTCCACAAACAACGAGTTCAATTGGTTTTCCAGCTTCAAAACATGTAGGATACACAAACTGAAGTTTTGGTGACTCTAATTTTACATCGACTCTCTTTAAAGTTGTTCCGCCTGTCAATACCAAAACAAATAAAAATGAGCTTACATTAAAAATGTCTAAACTCACAAGATTATGATTATCCAGTATGAGTAGGGAGAAAGAAAAACAGAGAAAAAAAGTACAGCACATCAACTAACCTTTAATAAGACGGAAAATCATGTTGTTCAAATAGACAGTCATTGAGCCTCTTCCAAATAGCATCTTTCCAGGTTTAAGAATAAATTCATCCAGATATGCCACAGGATCTTTAGACAACTGCTTAAAGGAACAAAGAGAAAAGTTTATTACAGTGCAAAGTCAAAGAGAGACCCCACGGGAAGAGATACTAAGTTTGCATTTTTCTCCCTCCAGGAAACAAGCTTCCAAACAATGCACAATTTGCAGAACTAAGGAACTCCAGGACACACAAAAATGTAAGACCTTTAATCTGTATAAGGTATTGAAGAGGGAACAGGTACATAGAGACATAGAGCACATCTCGAGACTAGACACCCTACTGAAAATAAACCATTTCTGATGTTGTGTTGTGGCATCATGAACATGAATATGATGAGTAAAAGATATTAGAATGTACCTTCGCCCACATAATCTCTGGCATTGCGATAAAGACCGTCAAAATTGTACATCCTGGACGGATATATCCCTCAAGCTCAACAGGCATGGTGGCCAACCATTGGAATATCTGCAAATTCAATTAATCACATAAAGTTAGTTATTTGAGATTCTGAAAAGGGTAAACATAGTCTCTGAACACTAAACTGTAATATATAATTCTTGAGAATACTTGATGACGCAGTCTCCGTGGGAACTCCGCTGGATTCCAATCGTAGAGCTTGAAAGAGATCCGACCTGTAGGGCACTACAATGAAATGAAAAATTAGTTCATAAAGCACAGGGAAGTTTTTGATGTAATAAGAGTGGCTGAAGAGAAACTCACCACAGTTGAGTAAGCACTTTTGTTGTCACCACAGGAAGGTGAAAGTTCAAACTTTGCGTCATTCATTCCTTCATCTGGTTGAGCTTCACGCGAACCTGTAACAGAGACAAAGTTGTCTGCGTTGATGCTATGGGTAAAGGGTACAGACCCCTGAGTGGGAATATGCCGATCTTCAAAAATCAATGAAGTCTCTTGGTCCGCTCTCTGGTCACTAGAGCATGTATTATCTCCTTCAAAATAATAACATGGGCAAGCGGAGCTTGAATTTCCAAGAGAACTCAAACATTGGCAAGTATGAGAATATGCAAAGCAAACAACTAAGACGAAGAAACCACATGGTTGATATGATTTGTGCTGTTCACTTATATACCTTTTCCATCATCAACATCAACTACGCTGTTATCATTTTGTGATACCACTTGCTGTTGTTTTGCAGCAACACCTCCTTTATCTACAGGTTTCCTTTTCCTTCTGTTGTTGTGACGCTCTAGCTTTCTCCGACAGCTGCGTTTTCCCTCATCAAAGTCTGAGAGCACATGAAACCTGCCAGATACGTTTACTCACTGTAAGCATGGTAACAGCGTCGATAGGACAAATAAATACATAAACAATAATTCTGACTACTAGACAGTTGATAAAGGTGAAACCGGTTCAGTTCAGCCTATGCCGAACAACGAGAGTTGGTTAATGATTTATATGAATTCTGCGGAATCATTCAAACAGATCACAATCTCTCCCCAAGTTATCCAATTTCCCAATGATAGATTCAACAGTTTCTAATCCTACCAAACAGACAACATAAACCAATCCAGATCTTGATGATTTCGTGTTGAAAATCAACTCTCAGGAACAATCCTGAACAACTCCAATCCAATACAGAAGATAGTTACTATTGCATCTGTTAAGCGATGACAAATACACATTTCTTACGAATTTGTGGATAACCTAAGTCAACCACAAGTGCACACGAGATGCATAGGAGATTAACTCAGGCAGTTCTTGCTGGATTCAGCTATCAAATCCAGTTCTAAATTCCGTGATCAAATCTCAAAGCTACGATTGCAAAATTGAAAAACCGATTAAAAAAAAAACCTTACTTTCCACACTGTTGACAGTATCTCTTATTCTCTCCTTCAAGCACAACGGAGCTAGCGTTAGCACACCGGAGGCAAACCCTATGCCTCCTATGGTATCCTTTGAGCTCGCTTATATCCGCTTCACAACCCGGAATCTGACATCGAGCCACGCCCGACCCGCCGCGAACCCGTTTCTTCTTCGGTAGCTCGGCCTCTTCCAATTTCTGATCGAGCTCCGGACACGAGCACGGAAGCATACCTTCCAGGAAATTGGAACAAATCAACCTAGGGTCCCGCTTCCTAACCCGATCGGAACCTGAACCCGATTCTTCCGGAGAAGGATACGATTCAGATTCCGCCGGAGGTTGCGTCGCAATCAGCGGCGGAGGAGGTGGAGGAACGGGAGGTAAAGGAATTTGATCGGAGTCGAAAGAGACGAGAAGCCGCTCGTCCGCGGCGAAGTCAAGGAGATCTCCCCAATCCCACATAGCGGAGGAAAAAGTCGAAGGGTCATCGTTCACCAATGCCGGCGGTTGGATTTCCATCTCCGGCGCCGATGGCGATTGCGACATAGAAGACATCTGCGTCTTCAATCATAAATTCAGAGAATTGTAAGGACCCATCGGTTGTTAAGGAAGTTGGTGATTTTGGTTGAAGGTTTTAGGTATAATTACATAAAGTCATCAAAATCTGGGAAATGCATTTAAAAAATGATTTCTTTTTTTTAAATATAGATAAAAAATTATAATTTCTAAGGTAAAACATAAAATAAATTATCTAAAATAGTCTACATTTTTTATAATGAACATGAAGTCGTTGAACTAATAAACACAATCATGATTAGTTAATCGTGCTATTATTGTTATTCACATATTCTTTTCTCTCTTTTCTTTTGCCTAACTTATTCAAAGAATACATATGATTTTGTAAAAAAAAATTGACCTAAAAATTTTAAAGCTAAATGAGGTTAAGTTTCGATATAGAGAAATTCTGTGACTGATGTTCAATTTCGAATAGTAATAATATACGTTTCTCATTATATCACATGTTTAAATTATAGAGTTTTTTTAAATAAAAATATAGCTTTTTTCTTGCAAAACTAAATTTTCTTAAATTGGAAAATTATGATTTTTTAGGCATATAGGATTTGATAGGCTAATTTTTTTTTTCCATCGTTCAATAGGTTGAATTCAGTGGCCCTTATTTTAGGAAGCTCATCAACCATTGACAAACAAAAAAATAGCGTACATTTGGTGTAAAATTATTAATTTCTTAGTCAATCAATAAACAAGTCATTATTTAATGTGTTTTACTTTTTTATTTGGATAATTAATTATTATATTT
Organism: Pseudoturritis turrita; assembly: GCA_900406555.1. Lineage (NCBI taxonomy): Eukaryota > Viridiplantae > Streptophyta > Magnoliopsida > Brassicales > Brassicaceae > Pseudoturritis > Pseudoturritis turrita. Next base: position 546,584 of record OVBL01000949.1, on the reverse strand, counting down.
TTACTAATTTTTTTATTTTAGAAGAAGATGTAGCAAATAGTTTTTTTTTAAATATAATTTTATTTTCTATATATATATATATATATATATATATATAACAAAGAGTAAAACTAATAATATATAGTAAAAAAAATTATTTGCTACATCTTCTTCTAAAATTAAAAATTTAGTAGAAATATAGTATAAAAAAAAAAGTAATTGCATTAAATGTCTATGGATAATTTCATAATTAAATAACTAAAAGAGAAAAATTTATGTTACACTATTTACAAAAGAAAAATACTATATTATCTTTCTCATTTATATCAATTACAAAAATACCATTAATCACAAAACTATTTCTACAGTTAGGATGCCGACAACTCATCCGACGCAATAGACATTGTTCATCCGACGTCGCATATAATGTTCATCAGTTTCAGACAATATTATTCATCATTTTCCGATAACTGGATTAGCACGATAACATTTTATAGTTTTCATATTTTTTATGAAATGATAACTGGATGAATACGATAATTTATTATATGATACATGAAGTGATAATGGTGAAGTAGAAGACAGTAGCGGCGGTGGTGATGATATCATCGGTGGCGGAGGTGATGTAAGAGAAGGCGAAGAGGTGACGGAAAGTGAATGATAGAGAAAAAACGGTGTCAGTTGTTGAAACCGGAGCCATTTTTCCGGCGAATCTCTCGTGATCTCAAGAGAATTAAATTCATGGGTGACAAGAGAGGTAAATACAATTATTATTATTATATTTATTATTTTACCACGTTAATACAATTGTTATTCGGAAATTTAACTTCGTTATTGTTATTGGTAAATATTTTGTATAAATTAAACATTAATATAATTATTATTTGTATATTTACTATCTTACCACGTTAATATAAATATTATTCGAATATTTGATATGTTAACATGTTACAAATATCCGATATTATTGTTAGTACGTTATCTTTCTATATAACTTGTTATTATAATTGTATTATGTTAATCATGTTATCATTATTGTTGAATATTCGGTGTAAATTATACATTAATATAAATATTATATGATATATTTAATATTTTATCACATTAATATAAATATTATTCGATATATTTAATATCTTAGCACGTTACAAAATACGTGTAACTCATTATTTATTATTGTTATCAATATTGTTCTATATAACATGTTATTATAATTGTTATCATTTTAATTAATTATGTAAAAGTCTCTTTTTGTTAAATTGACATGCCAAAAAGAAAAATCACATTTTTAGTAAATAACAAACATTAATTTAGATTTTTATCTGTAATAATTGATTTGACACATTAAAAATGATTTTAACACAAATTATGCAAATTTATCAATGTAATTTATTATTTACCATATTAATCAAATAATTAACCATCCAAATCACATATTGTTCATTGTTAGATATCTGATGCATTGTATCGACGAAAACTGATTAATAGTGTTCTCGGTATCGGTTAACAGTGTTCTCTGCGTCGGATGAACAGTGTCGATGACATCTTAACATCGAAAAAAGTTTTATATTCAATAGCATTTGTTGTAATTAATTCAAATAAAGAAGATAATTATGGTATAGATATTTTTTCTCTTTGTTAGTTTTTTAATTAAAAAATTTGCATTGTCATATACCTAATAAAATCATTTTCCATGTAAATTTATTAAATTTAAAAAAAAAATTAATTGCACTAAATATCTATAAATAATTTAATAATAAAATAATTAACAGAAAGAAATTTATGTTACTAAGAAAAAATATATTTTTACTTATAATATAAGCGCCGGTTAAAAACTTGATTGAGGTGTGAATGGGAAGGAGTGCGCGTGTGGGTGAGCCAGGTAGGAGTGTCGGGGCGTGAGGAGCACGTGCCGTATGGTTACGAGAGAAAGAGAGAGAGAAAGAGAGAGAGAGAGAGGGTCGCGTGGAAGCTACGCGAGTTACGTTCATCGATCGTTATCGAAAACGACGTCGGATCAGTGTTACTTGGGACGTGAGCGACCGAGTGCGATCCTTCTCAATCTCTCTTTTTCTTCTTTTTTGGTGTCTTTCTTCTCCAATAATAACGGTACGATTTTGTCATCGCTTCTAAGTCAAACACCACACGAACATGGACACGTGTCTCATCTTCCATGTGATAGATATAATCATTTTGTACTATTACATTATTCAGGGTTAAAGCTTAATCATTGGGGAATTTGTGCTGAAAATTTGAGACTATTCCACCTCTTCGATGGGCCACTACGGGCCCAAGAACAAATGACGACATCATGAACAATCCAACCGCCTAACCATATAAAAATGTTGAAACCGATGAAAACAAAAAGGGTCAAGTGAGATTGAGAATCTCTATAGATTAGAGGCCACACCAATGGGAGAGAAAAACCAAGCGGTATTTATTTATAAGAATATATGCCTATTAAGTACCAATCGATGTTGTAGCCAAGCTGCTCAAAGAGTGGCTTGAGAATTCAATAGGATTAGACTCTTCAAAAAAGAAGCATGTTGAAATCTTCATAAGACCAAATCACGTCGTTGTCTAAGATCAAGACCATACCATTTTAGAAATTATAATCTTCCAAACTCAAAACTTATTGATGTTAAATATATTTGACCATATTTTTTATATTTCATTTTAGATTTCATCTCCTTGTTAATTTATGATATTTCAAGAGGTTAACTAAACTAAATAATCATTTCGGTTATACCATGACAAAAACCAAAACAATGTATTGAGATCAACAAAGCTTTTATATTATATGAGCAGTTATTTCAATTTTAAACCAATTGACAATAATGGAAAGATGCTCAAATATATATTATGTTAGATTATATCTATTTTCCAATAATTAATATTCTCACACTTTTCTCGAGACGGATATTAAAGCAACCCATCATCTTAAAAATATCACATGCACTAACAGAGAAAAATATTTTGGATTAATTAGATTTTGATATATTAGGCCATATGATATAATATTGGATCATATATTGTTGTATCCAAAAACATGTCTCTATGTTGTTTTTTCTGTTGAGATCTGATGGGTGATACCGGAATTTGTTTGTTGTGTTCACTTGAGAGATACAAACTTTTGATTTTTTGCCAAGTGTTTGATTGCTAGTTAGTTTTCCAAAATCCAATATATATTTGTTGTGTTGTTGTTGTTGTTATAACTTATAACTATGAATCGAATGCTATTAAACACGAGAAAAATATAAAAGCTATCTGTACATTCAGTAACTAGGACTTACAACGTAGGAATCTTGCATTACAAGGCACGTCGCTTCTTGCTATGTCGGATAATCGAGGCTAACACTAAGCTTGGCTTCCACAATAAGCAACAAAACCAAACACCATTTTTTTTTTCACACTGCACATATCATTTGCATCACAGATTTTGATGTTTTTAGTAAAAACAACAAAACCAAACACCATTTTGTGAGCAAAGGTTTCGATTCAGACAATAGCTGTGGAAAGAGTTTGGTTTTTGTGCTTGTTACCTTTGGTGGTTAGCTATGTGGTCGGTATGCCAGGAACTTGAGGAACGGCAGGTTTAGGCTGCTTGATCTTCTCCACGAGCACTGCTTGAGTCGTGAGAACAATGCCAGCAACAGAAACCGCGTTTTGAAGGGCGAATCTTGAAACCCGGCAAGGATCTGCAATTCCAGCGTCTAGAAGATCCTCATATTTTCCAGACATGGCGTTGTAACCGCTTCTCCATTCGAGTTCTCTGGTTTTCTCCACGACAACTGATCCATCAACCCCGGCATTGGTTGCTATGGCCATTGCAGGTGCAGTGAGCGCCTGCAAACAAAAAAGTGATTTTAAGTTTAAAAGTTTTTTTAACAAGACCACAACGGTAAAGAAAACCGGTTTCATTTCATCATTAAGTTTTCATACCGTTGCTACAATATCTGCACCGATTTGTTCGTATGAATCTTTCATTAGATTCTTCTTGATTCCTGGGATCTCATCTAAAAGATGGATATACGCCGCACCACCACCTGGAACTATACCCTCTCTCATGGCTGCAAATGTAGCGTTCTTCGCGTCCTCTATTCTAAGTTTTCTGTCCTCAAGTTCTGTTTCAGTGTGACCTCCCACCTGAATTGACACTGGGTTAAGCTGATGTTTTAAAGCGAACTCAAAAGAAATATCACGAACCGAAACAGTTTCTGTGTCTTAGGTAGAAATATAGTTCTGATGAAAGCCCAAGTTGTTGCAGCATATAATAAACAACGAACAGTTATTGTAAAATCGGACCTTTATTACAGCCACGCCTCCTGTGAGCTTCGCAATTCTCTCTGAGATTTTTCTTGAAAGATATGAATTATCAGTCTCAGCTAGATCCTTCTTCATCTGAGCAATTCTTGCCTGAATCTCCGGTTTAGTGGAAGGGTCTGCGACTATAGTCGTTGAAGTAGCTGTAATTGTTACTCTCCGAGCAACACCCAGCTGATCTGAAGTTGCGCCCATAAGAGTCATGCCTAAATCTCCGGAAAGATAATCAGCTCCTGTTTTATATCATTTGTCATGTTAGCAACTGAATATTGTCGGTAAAACTCTACATGGACAGTAAAAAATGATTGAGAAAAACCTGTCATGAGTGCAATGTCTTGTAGCAAAGCCTTTTTTCCATCCAACATTCCAGGACATTTTACAACAGCAACATTGATCAAACCTTGCTTCTTGTTAACCACCAGTGTCTCAAGCACTTCCGCCGAGATATCTTCCGCAATTATAAGTAGCGGAACACTCAGTTGTGAAGTTTTCTCCAGTAAAGGAACTAATTCTTTGGCTGTAGTGATTTTCTGATCCGTCACAAGGATTTTAGCTTTCTCAAATTCCACAATAGATTTCTCCTGATTTGTGATGAAATGAGGCGACATATAGCCCTTGTCAAACTGCACAAAAGAAATATTCCTCATGAATCACAGAAATTCAATGTTTTGTAATCTTAAAGATGGCAAGTGGGAAACAGCCACTGTGAAGCTTTTAACATATCCAACTAAATTTTGAAACTAACCTTCATTCCTTCCTCAACTATAACAGACGTTTCTGATGAGGAAGATGATTCAATGGAGATGACGCCATCAGGGCCGATCTTTTCCACAGTTTCAGCAATCAAGTTTCCCACAAATTCATCGTTGCCAGCAGAGATTGAAGCCACAGCTACAGAACACAAGAATCCCATTTGGCATATTTCAAATTAAGACAGGAGGTGGATCAAAATTTAGCTATGGTAATAAGTAGTAAGTAACCTTTAACATCATCCTTTCCTTTTACAGGAATACTTTTCATATTCAACACCTTCACCAACTCTTTAACAGTTTTGCTCATTCCATTCTTCACGGAAACAGCATTAGCTCCAAAAGCAATTGCCAAAGATCCAGCTTTGATCATTTCTCTAGCCAAAATGATTGCAGTCGTTGTCCCATCACCCGCTGAGTCATTCATTTTAATCGCAACCTATACAAAACATAGAACTTGCAAGTTTCAGGTTTCACTAATTCATATTATTTTTAAGTTCGAACAATGAACTAACGAGGAGAAGGGAATAATTTAGCCACCATGAATGAATAACCTCTTGGATTAGTGTTGCTCCAGCATTCTCGATAGTGTCAGGGAGCTCAATGGCTTTAGCAATGGTGACACCATCGTTAATCACTTTGATTGTATCTGATTCAGCAAGCACTACATTACGCCCTGCATCGTTTCCACATTAGAAAATCGGTTTTCATTATCACTAAAGAGATCCCTAAGAAGGGTTGTTTTGCTAATAATCTCAATTCAAATCTGACCTTAACAACTAGTCAGATCTCTTGAGATTTCTTAGAAACCCTATTTCAACCAATTCCAGAAAGAGTTTTCAAATCTCAACTTCAATTTTCTACTTGCTATGTTCGAAGGAGTAACCAAATTCGCATAAATCATCTCACCTCTAGGCCCCAAGGTGCCGGAAACAGCATCAGCTAACTTATCAATACCGGCTTGTAGTGCCTCTCTGCCATCTTTTCCGTACAGTATCCTCTTCGCTCCTGCTCTCACCACCGAGAATTTTCTCGGAACTTGAGGTTTCTTCCTCTGACCACTACGGTTCTACAAGAGCGAGACAACTTGTTCGGTCAAAATAAGAAGATTCTGGGGAAAAGAAAAGGGCGAGAAGAAGAAGCGGAACTCACCGGAGAAATGGTTGCCGGCGAGAAGTACGACGGTGAAACGGCGAACATTTCGTATCCTTTCTGGGTTATGGAAATGAAGCGAGGGAGGTTTTTCGAAGGGTTTTAATTGATGTTTTGTGTTGAGGTGAACGAGTTTCGGAAAAATGATGACCCGGACGAGTTATGGGGCGAGTCCGTATTATATATTTATGTCCATTTAAAAAAAACAAAAACAAAACGTAGAAATAATAAGTAAAAATTCTCTCTCTTAAAAAAAAAATGAACTATTTTTTTATCCAATAAAACATCATACTATCATACTATTATTTAGCAAGTGCGAAATCCTAAGTGGCGGCTCCAGAATCGTTCTCAGACATGTTTTTACCCTTATGCCATTAATGAATCATTTTAATTACATATGCTGCCATCGTCTAAATTGGGTTTCTGGATTTCGATTTTTCTTTTAATCTTGGCCCATACTATTATTTAGCAAGTGCGAAATCCTAAGTGGCGGCTCCAGAATCGTTCTCAGACATGTTTTTACCCTTATGCCATTAATGAATCATTTTAATTACATATGCTGCCATCGTCTAAATTGGGCTTCTGGATTTCGATTTTTCTTTTAATCTTGGCCCATATAATTAACTCGTGATATGTACAATACTCATTATATTATTGATATTCAAAGTTAGGAAACCTACGTAATAATGGATTTCTATATTTTTGTTTCATAGTTGCCGTATTTTGATGCTTGTTTTATTGATTTATTTTTTCATTATATTTTATTGATTTATTTTTTCATTATATTACAATGATTATTAAAATATCATCGGAGTTTTGCACTATATATAATTTGCCCTATTATTTTTCATTCGTACGTTAATATTTTTTTTTATTATATTACAATGATTATTAAAATATCATCAGAGTTTTGCACCATATAGAATTTGCCCTATTATTTTCATTTGTACGTTAATATTTTAATGTTTTCCAGACTTTTCGTAACTAAAGCTTTATATTGGGCTTTTGGCTTTCGATTTTTTTTGTTATCTTCACCCATATATGTGTGGACTTTAAAAAAACCCTAGGTTGTCTCTATATCTTCTTATAAATATCATGCTATTAGATGTTTCGTTTTCTAAGCAAAGGTTTGTGTTGAAAATTGAAACCCTATATAGTGTTATTCTGTAAGCTATTGACTTCTGGCCTAATTATCGTTGTTGATATTGGTATTAATATATGCTTTCTGATTTATAAGTCTCATCAATTTGATCGTAATTTATATGTTTTCTGATTTATAAGTCTCATCAATTTGATCGTAATTCAAATATTATCTTCGTCCTTGGGTTATTATTAATCTTTAAATCTTTAAAGTTTCATTATGTGTTTCTAATTGTTATTTTAATGCTTCTTTATTTAATCTATATATCATAACTTCTTTTTACTAAAACAACTGTTGTTATATTATAGTTATCGTTTATGATGGTAGCCAACTTTGAATATCAATAATATAATATGTTCTATAATTTATACGAATAATACACTGCGCATGTTGTTAGTTTTGTTGTTTATTCGTTTATTTCTTTTTATTTTTCTACTAATTATCGTTCTATTCGTTTTATAGGTTATAACCTCTTCTTAGAGGTATAATTCGTTCTTATATTTGTTGTTTATGTATATGTGTTTTGTTATCTATTATACTGTTCATGTTATTTATTATATCGTGAAATCGTTATTTATTTTTTACTCATGATTATCGTTTTATTCTTTTTATAGGTTTTAAACTCTTCTGTGAGGTATAATTTGTTCTTATTTATTCTTAAATTTATGTGTTTTGTTCTCTATTATACAGCTTGTATTCTTTTTATCTTATATTCGTCTTCTTATTGTTTTAATTATTATCGTTGTATTCGTTTTATAGGTTGTAACATTTTTGTTAATTTCAAAGTAACTATAGTCTGTATTTTATATATTATATTATTTCTAACAATAATCAGTTATTTATTTCTAACAAAAAATTGTTTATTATAAATCTTATTTATTATTATTAAATTTGGTATGTATTTTTGTTCTAATATTTATTTAACATTTTAAAATAATATTAATTTGTTTACATGTCTTGAATCTGTAATGACATACATTTTTAGTAATTGTGTTTTTTTGTTAGTTATTTAATCTATTCATTTTCTTCTTCTTGCTATTGTAATGATTCTTATTTCTTTCTTTTTTCCAGAATTTGACCTTTTCTATAAGATAATTTTCTAAAAATATTATCTCTACATATTTTCGTTTTTCGTTGAAATGAGTTTTTATCTAATCCTACTTCTTCTTTTAGTTTTTGCCTCTTCAACAAGATATCTCCTTATAATATTTTTACCCTTTATTTTGAAAGAAATTTGTTACATGAACCTATACTCTTTTTTCGTGTTTAACAAGGTTTCCTCTGTTTTTGAGTTTTTTATTCGATGAAGAGGTTTGTTCGGATTATGTCTGTTTTGAACAATAATTCATAGTTCCGATAAAATAAACACTAAAACCCAAACAAACGGAACTATGAATTATTCTTCGAAAGAAAAGACAAAACATATTATTTAAAACAAAAAAATTCTTATTGTTTAAATTCGAACAGTAAGATCATGTATTTCAAATACTTTATGTAGAAAAAAGAACAAAAATCAAATTAAAACCCATCGATCAAATTGTTCTATGAAATGATATAATATGGAGATTTTATTACTAATAGTGGGTCACGATGAATCGAGAACTTGAATCCTTTACATCTAGCCTATGCATTTTTTGTAAACCATCAAATGAGTTTATGTATAATTTTCAATGATTGTGTGCATGGTTAGAGTTTAGACGTTCATGGTGGGGTTTAACATCTCTAATCAAAAATTTTGATGGCATACGATTACTAAAAAAAATCAATTTATACGTGTTTGTATTTGGATTTAAGATTTGATGCTAGAGTTTAGGATTTAGGATCTATGTATTATTTTCAATGTTTACGTGCATTTGTAAGGATTTAGGCTCCCGAAATAGGGTTTGACACCTCTTATTTTTTGAAAAACAAATTGATGGTATAATGTTAATGAATAATTTTCTAATGTTCTCTTAAAAATATATTAGTAAAAAATATAAATAAATACAAACATTTGCGGTGACTAAAGATAATAAATATGTGCACTGAAAAAAGGATAACAATGATAAAAGAAAAAAATTTAAAATATCAAAATAATGAAATTGGTTATCTTCAAAATGATTTTTTTTATCTTATATACAAAATAAAAATTACTTATAAAATTAGAGTGTTGATTTGTTAAATTAGATCTAAAAATTAAAAAAAACGAATAATAAATTCAAAATGGTATAAGTGGCATCATTTTCGTAAGAATCATTTTGGTGTGTATGGTTATTTTTAATAAATTGTTTTTGAACTCTATAAGTTGGTGTGAATCATTTTGGGACAACACATAACATTCATCGATGTGAACATAAAACATTCATTTAATTGTGAATTTTTTTACAACAAAAGATATACATTTTAAAATAATATACTTTATATTTTTTTTTAATAAATGTCCCAACGATTTTTTAAATCCGTCCATACCAAATTTAACATTTTAAAATGCTACAATTTTATTTTTTAAACGTGTGGTTTTGAATGAAGAAACTGAATGTGGTTTATATCAAAATATTTAAATCTCTAGAATTTTGAGTTTTTAGTTATTTTATGGAATTGAGATTTTCGTTAGTTCTGTTTATAAATTATCCATTTCTATTTTGATTTTGTTAGTTATATTTTAGTATTTTTATTCTAAAATATGGTGTTTACGTAAAAGTTATATATCTATATTTCCAATCTCTTTTATTAGTCAATTAGATCCATATTATTTGCAACTACGTATAAATATGAAAATGTTATATGTTATATATCATTATACAAGATAAGGTGTCCAATTAAGTTGATTTTTATGATTCTAAATTTTTTTTTGTAGTATTCGATACACGATAATGTCGTGTTCGATTTGTTTTATTTAAATATGTATTTTTAAAAAATAAATAGATAATCAAAAAATTATGTTTTAATTTCATTAACATACTAATGTATTTCATTAATACACTCACCTCTTGAATCAATTTACTCTCCAGTGGTAGCCTGACTTGGGCGTCAGAGAGTCTTTAAGAGGAAAACCCATTCTCATCATTCCAAAGATCTTCCTGACGATATTACTTATGTATGGTCCAACGTATCTCCAGAGAATCATCGTGAATATCTCACTAGAGACAGCAACTTAGGCGGACGCACCTCTCATCCCCCAAGAGGACGGAAGTCCAACGTACCAGAAGCTCTCTGACTATTCCCATAGGACACTCTAAGGTTGTATGCAAGAAATATACGACTCTGTATGGAGGATCCAAAATCTGATCCAAACAATTAGCGTTAAAGAGGGAACACTAAACGCTCCACCGAAAAAAAGACAAAACATATATATATATTTAAAAATTCTTATTACCTAAATCCGAACAGTAAGCTCATGTGTTTCAAATACTTTATGTAAAAACAAGAACAAAAAAAATCAAATTAAAACTCATCGATCGAATTGTTCTATGAAATGATATAATGTGGAGATTTTATTGATGATAGAGGATCACGATGAATCGAGGAATTGAATCCTAGCCTATGTATTTTCTGTAAACCATCAAATGAGTCTATGTATAATTTCCAATGATTGTGTGCATTGTTAGGGTTTAGCCGTTCATGCTTGGGTTTAACATCCCTGATCAAAGAATTTGATGGCATATGATTACTATAAAAAATCAATTTATACGTGTTTGTATTTGGATTTAAGATTTGATGCTAGAATTTAGGATTTAGGATCTATGAATTATTTTCAATGTTTACGTGCATTTATAAGGGTTTAGACTTCCATGTTAGGGTTTAGTACCCCTTATTTTTAAAAAAATAAATTGATGTTACAATGTTAATGAATAATTTTATAATATTCTCTTCAAAAAAATATTAATAAAAAATATAAATAAATACAAACATTTGCGTTGAGTAAAGATAATAAATGTGGGCACTTGAAAAAAAGGATAACAATGATAAGAAAAAAAAAACTTAAAATATCAAAAATAATGAAATTGGTTATCTTCAATTTTTTTTTAATCTTATATATAAAAATAACAATTACTTATAAAATTATAATACTGGTTTTAAAAATTAGATCTAAAAATTAAAAATTGAATAATAAATTCAAAATGGTATAAGTGGCATCATTTTTCTAGGAATCATTTTGGTGTGAATGATTATTTTTAATAAATTGTTAATAAATTATTTTTGAACTCTATAAGTTGGTGTGAATCATTTTGGGACAACACAGACATTCGTCGATGCGAACATAAAACATTAATTTAATTGTGAATTTTGTTTACAACAAAAGATATACATTTTAAAATAATACACTTTAGATTTTTTTTATAAACGTTCTAACGATTCTTTAAATCCGTCCATACAAAATTTAACACGATTCGTACTTAAGTGATTAAATAGGTTGACTAATCATTTTAATATATATAAATTTTTAATATTTAAACGTGTATGACCAAACATATAAATTCTAACATTTATAAACGTACAAAAATGATATGTATTGTGCATAAATGTAATAAAGTTGAATACTTTTGATCAAGAATCTATTAATGTCATTATTTTTAATATTTTATGTGTAAAATTGATCAAAACATATGCAAATGTTATTTATTTCAATATCTTTCAAGTGTAAAATTGATCTTCATTATTCGTGTAAATTATAGAGCATGCGATAAATCAGATAATTTTTAGATTTATATGAATTTGTGGGACATAACAAATGAAATATATATATATATATATATATATTCCAATAATGAATTGTATAAATATATGCAAGTGTGATTAAATATGTATAATAGACTACATCATAATAAAAATATTTGTATAGTATATTAATCTAAATACATATATACACAATATATAATATTGTTATAAATATAAGAATAAAAAGTTTGTTAATATATCAGAAAAAATTAAAAATATATGATATGGTAAGTCTAAAATATTACATTTAGTTGGGTTTAAATTTGTAAAACATGTATTAATGGACTTATGTTATAAAATAATGAGAATATGTAGAGATTTCCACCATGGCATATAGTTTTAATTGAAATTTTCTGATTGGTTAAATTAAATGACATGTCCCCTAAAATACTCTTTGAACGACAGCTATGATTTTTTTGTGAATGTCTCCTTAATTAATATATATAAGATTGTATTGTTTTAACGAGTGGTTTTGAATGAAAGAAAATGAATGTGGTTTATAAGAAAATATCTTAAAGTCTCTAAGATTTTGAGTTTTTAGTTATTTTATGGAATTGAATTTTTCGTTAGTTCTATTTATAAATTATCCATTTCTATTTTATTTTTTAATTATATTTTATTATTTTTATTCTAAAATATGGTGTTTACGCAAAAGTTATATATCTATATTTCCAATCTCTTTTTTTAGTCAATTAGATCCATATTATTTGCAACTACATAAAAATATGAAAGAAGTTATATGTTATATATCATTATACGAGATAAGGTCGGTCAAGTTGATTTTTATGATTCTCAAATCTTTCTCCGTAGTATTCAATACACGAAAATGTCGTATTCGATTTTTTAATTTAAATATGTATTTTTGGAAAATGAATAGATAATGTTGAGTATTAACCCCAAAACAAAAGCTAATACAGTAGTAGTAATCTTCTTCGGTGGCAGTAAATAGTTTTCTTTTCAAACTTTGTTCAATCAAAATGTTTTTGATTTTACAGATTTACTGACTTTTTGAAATGGAAGTCAAAATCGACTGATTCATTGTAAATAGTTTTCTTTTCAAACTTTGTTCAATCAAAATGTTTTTGATTTTACAGATTTACTGACTTTTTGAAATGGAAGTCAAAATCGACTGATTCATTATTGTTTTGATATAGAGTGAAGAGGGAATCATCTGATTGTTATTATTCTCTAATCTCTAACATCAAACAAACAAAAAACGAAACATCAAAAGAGGAGAGAGACAAGAGACTTCTTCAGAGTTATCTTGATTTCATCCACTTACACAGATGACAATTTTGGAGATTTCTGGTCTCCGACTAGACCAGATCTTCGGTCTGGCAAAACAACGATCATGTTGCGGACAGTCCAAATGCTTCCACCACGGAAAAGAAGAAGCTCAGTGCTTGGCATCTTCTTCTTCGCAGAACTTGGAGTACTTGTCTGAGTCCATCAGTTTCTCCACTTCACCTGCATCACTAAGCTCAACTTTTATGATCCACCCCTCTTCATACGGGCTCGAGTTCACCTGTCAATCCAACAAAACAATCTCAGCCTGAGACCACTAAACCAAGAATCCCACAAGTTTAAGATGTTGTACATCAGCTAAACTGTCAAAGAATTGAATCAAGAATCAAAGAATGTTCATCACCCGTAAATCAAGAAAAGACTTTTCACATTGGAAACAAGCTAAAAATCGAAGAAACCGAATTGATTAAAGCAAAGAATGCCACCCAAGAAACTGTTTTTTTATAGCCATTTGCATCCCAAGTTAAGCCGAGGAAACCAATTGAGCCCCATAGGTAGAACCAAGATCATGAGGAACTAAACTCACCAATGCGGGGGAGTCGGTTAGGTCCTTATTGACTTGAAGGACCTTGCCGGAGATTGGGGAATTGACATCACTAGTAGCTTTCACGCTTTCGACCGCTCCAAAACTATCACCTTGTGACACAGAACGTCCCACATCAGGCAACTCTACATAGACTACATCTCCCAAATGTTCTTGAGCGTGATCCGTTATACCAACCGTCGCTTTATTCCCTTCAATCTTCACCCATTCATGTGAATCCGCGTATTTCAGATCCTTCGATACCACTAGTAGTAAAGGAGAATATACAACCAAACCAGTGAGAGTGATTATGGCAACAAGAGAATCTAATCAAACAAACTCTCTTCAAGATCCCTTCTTTCTTCACTATCTAACTAAAATCGTCTTGTTTTTAAAGGCTTTAAAGCTAATCGATCCGATAACTCACAATAGTCAAAGCCTCCTTCTTTCGCTTATAATCCGATCAGGTATTCAAAAACAGCAAAAACCCATAACTTTACATGAACAATCACAGATTAAAAAAACAAAAAAAAAGGCAGAATATTTCTCAATCGAAACCGAACAAAGAGAAAAGGAAATGAAGAGGAAGGAGATGGAGATTCACCAGAAGAAAAACCTCGTTGGGAAACGGAGATCCTGAGACGAGAAGCAACCCTAGAAGAAGCCCACAACAATCTGCAAGCCATTTTTTTTCGTTAACTCTGTTCGGCGGCTAGTGAAAAGGTATTGAGAGCACAGAGAATCTGAGAGACAATAGCGAGAGTGCACTCACCGAACCAGTTATATTGCTTATGTTATGAATAAACACAAAGCGTTTTTGTACAATTTCTGAATAAATTATTAGGTTTTATGGTTTTTAAAAATGTTATTTTAAAAACACAAAGAAACCAAAATTATTTTAAAAATGTTAACCAAACGGATTTTATAATTTATCCGAAACTGAACCGAATTACTTAATTTATGTTCGATTCGGTTTATTTACTTTTACGGTTGTTTTTTTTTTAATCATTTAATTGTAATATTAAAATCAAGGAAAATTAGTACAAACCAAACATACAAGCTAAGAATGGACTTTTACGGTTGTTACACCACATCAAATTTATATGGGATTTTAATGGAAAAAACCCGTCAAATATCAACGAATTCATTTTAAAATTCTGAACTAAAATTTTAATGAAAAATCTTTCAACTAAACGATATTAGTGAAAAAGATCCCAGTTTGTTTCATCCATTGTATTGAGAGACAAATCTCAAACGTATATAAAGCGATACGTGGTAGTCGAAAAACACTAGTATGATGTTGTTAGTGAATTCTTCGACATCCGAGTCATATTTATATCACAATAATTGGTCACAATAATCGGTGTGCATTGAACCGAGCATTTGGAGCGATTTGAGTTTTAATAAGATTTTAGATATTTTTGAAGATTTTGGGTGATTTAAGAAAATTGTTATGATTTGAAATTAAAGGGGGTGTATTGGATTAGGAATTTTATAAGATTTTGGTTTTTTTTTTTAAATCTTCTGTTATTCAACTAATGATTTTTAAATGTCTTTCGAAATCCTGTGTTATTGAACATGAAATTTATACAAAATCATTCAAAAATTATTTACAATCCCTTGTTATTCAATCAATAATTTGTAAAAATCATATTAAATCCAGTGTTATTCAAAGTTTAACAATTTTTTAAAGAAAAAATGGTGAATAGGATTTTAAGAGACTTTGCATACAATTTTAGTTGAAAATAGAGATACAAAAGTTCACACCTCCACACGTGTTATTTGGAGAGATTAAAATAAAAAAAAAATTATTCCTATAAAAAAATTGCAAAAATCTCTCTGATTATCGGATCCCTCTTCTTCTTATTCTTGTTCTTCTCGTCTCTGTCACTACTAACTTCTCGTCTCGGTCAGTCGCTTGATTCTCTGTTTTCTTGAATATATTGCTTGTCTATTCTATTGTTTTTGATTCTTACAATGGTTTTTCACTTAATCCCTAGATGGCCAGAAGAAATCACTATATAGAGAAGAAACCACCATGTAGAGAAAGAGAAGAATTAGGGAAAAGAGGAGGCTGAGGTTGAGAAATTAGAGCTGAGAAAGCTAATCGATGGTTGAGACGCTGCTCGCGGCATAATTCTTCACAAAGACATCAAATTTGGTTCTTCGAGGTTTGTTTTTTCTTAACTGTTTCTGAATTTTATCAATTATATTAGGATTGTCTTTTCTAGGAATTTATTGGGAATCTAGCTTCTTGATCTTAAACAAGATATTTTATGCTTATTTTTAGTTTTGGGAATCGACATTGCCTAAAACATAGATTACTTCAATAAGTTCTTTGATCTGCTTTGGGTATTCAGCTTGATTCATCCTTTGTACGTTGCTTCCCTTTGATCTATCGATTATTAGATATTCAAGAGAAGTATATTGGATAAATTTGGAAAAACGCATATTGTATAATTATGGTCTACTCGTTTAGAAAATACTAGATTTAGGACCCGCATATATGCGGGTTTATAATTTATTATTTTATAATCTGTGAAAAAATAAAAAAGCACGAAAAAATAGAAAACAAAATCAGATCATCCGTAAAAAAAAAGATCGAGAACTCTAATACAAAACCACTGATTGAGAAATTTAACAGTTATTTATTTATTTTGATTCATTTATTATCGGATTTTCAATTAAATTCTATAACATATTTTAAATAATTAGTTTTCCTATTCCCATTTGAATTAGATTTAGTTTTTTACTATTTTGCTATATCTAATTTTCAAAATTTTGATGAATTGATTATCATATTTTTATTTAAACTATTGTTACTCTTTTAATATTCTAAACTAAACACGAAAAAATGGAAAACAAAATCAGATCACCCGTAAAAATAAATAAAATAAGATTGAAAAATAGATGCGAAATCACTAATAGAGAAACCTAACAATTAGTTATTTATTTTGATTTTTCTATTTTTTATATTATATTATTTTCAATTAAATTTTGTCACATTTTTTCATATTTCTATTTGAATTAGGTTTACCTTTTATTATGTAGTTACTCATATTTATATATATATTTTCAAAATCTTGACGAATTGATTCTCATATTTCTATTTGAATTAAATTTACTTATTTTTAATCATATTTGACTTTTATTTTTCTTTTCTGAATCGACATATTATCTTTCTTCTGATGAGAGAATTATATGTCTTTTATTATCGGATTTTCAATTAAATTGTATAACATATTTCAAAATAATTAGTTTTTCTATTTCCATTTGAATTAGATTTAGTTTTTTTTACTATTTTTCTACTCATATATCTATTTTTTAAATTTTTGATGAATGGATTATCATATTTCTATTTGAACTATTATTATTCTTTTAATATTCTATAAACCGGAGAAAAATTAAACACGAAAAATGGAAAACAAAATCAGATCATCCGTAAAAATAAATAAAATAAGATTGAAAAACGATGCGAAATCACTAATAGAGAAACCTACTGATTAGTTATTTATTTTGATTATCCTATTTTTTCTTATATTATATTATTTTCAATTAAATTTTGTCACATTTTTTCATATTCCTATTTGAATTAGGTTTACCTTTTATTATGTAGTTACTCATATTTATATATATTTTTAAAAAATCTTGACGAATTGATTCTCATATTTCTATTTGAATTAAATTTACTTATTTTTATTCATATTTGACTTTTATTTTTCTTTTCGGAATTGACATATTATTTTTTTTTCTAATGAAAAACGAATTATATGTCTTTTATTATCGGATTTTCAATTAAATTCTATAACATATTTCAAATAATTAGTTTTCATATTGCCATTTGAATTAGATTTAGTTTTTTTTACTATTTTGCTACTCATATATCTATTTTTAAAATTTTGATGAATTGATTATCATATTTCTATTTGAACTATTGTTACTCTTTTAATATTCTATAAACCGGAGAAAAAACTAAACACGAAAAAATAGAAAACAAAATAAGATCACCCATAAAAATAAATAAAATAAGATTGAAAAATCAATGTGAAATCACTAATAGAAAAACCTAACAATTAGTTATTTATTTTGATTCTCCTATTTTCTTATATTATATTATCTTCAATTAAATTTTCTCACATTTTTTCAAATAATTAATTTTTTATATTCCTATTTGAATTATGTTTACCTTTTATTATGTAGTTACTCATATCTATATATATTAGAATAAGATTTGTTTTATAATTTGTGTTTGACATATGGCAAAATATAATTGGAAATAAAAATTTACACTTGTCAAAATCTGATCGATCGGATGCCACATGTCACGATCGTGTTAATTACAACGTTTGACGCATCAAGCTTTATATAATAAGATTTGTATTATTTTCCTTTTTTTAGTCTTTTTGATTTACTTTTTTTTTTTAATTTTTTTTAATAATATGTCTTTTTTTTTTTACTATTATTTCTTTTTAGTTACACTACACTTTTATTTAAGAAATAAATAATGTAGAGAAAGAAAATTTATATTTTTATATTAATATATTGACACGTGTCACAATCTCAATTAAAATTAACACATGTCACGATTTGGTGAGTTACGATTTTGCCTACGTGTCACATTCACGTTGAGCAAAAATTAAAGTAAAATAGTTTTGATCAATTTGTGGAACTCTCGAATTCATGATTTGTTTGTTTTAAAGTTGATTAAGAGAATAAATACTAAGCACACAATTAAATTTTTGACGTTGTAGATGTTATTATATAGAGTTTGGTCTGTCAATATCCATGTGAACATGTACGTAAGAAATATGGTATTGTGCCTTTTTTTAATGTAATGACATTTTTTTTGTTGAACATAATGGCATCTATACTCCCTCCCCCCCTTCCAATAGTTTATGTTTTGGTATTTTTTATTTTTTAAACGTATTGACATGAAACAAATTTTTTTTTTTAATGGATTTTTTTTTACGGTAGGACATTGATTTTTTTTTTTTACATTAGAACACTTGCCTTATTTTTCTGAATGATGTATTTTTTTCTTTTTTTTCTCGATTAGTTATGGCATTTTTTATTTTTTGTTTTTAAACGTATTGACGTGAAACAATTTTCTTTTTTTTAATGATATTTTTTTTTTACAAATTTTCACTTTAACTTTTTTTTAATGACATTATATAGAATTTGGTCTGTCAATATGCATGTGAACATGTACGTAAGAAATATGGCATTATGCCTTTTTTTTAAATGTAATGGTATTTTTTTTGTTGAACATAATGGCATTTATACTTTTTACCCCATTTTTCCAATAGTTTATGTTTTGGCATTTTTTCTTTTTTTGTTTTTTAAACGTATTGACATGAAATAAAAAAAAATTTTAATGGATTTTTTTTTTGACGGTAGGACATTGTTTTTTTTTTTTTTTTTTACGTTAGGACTTGCCTTATTTTTTTGAATGATGTATTTTTTTTCCTTTCTTCTCGATTAGTTATGGCATTTTTCCTTTTTTGTTTTTAAATGTATTGACATGAAACAAATTTTCCTTTTTTTAATGATATTTTTTTTCTTACAAATTTTTTCTTTTACCTTTTTTTAATGGATTTTTTTTTCTGATGGTAGGACATTGTTTTTTTTTTTTTTACGTTAGGACACTTGCCTTATTTTTTTGAATGATGTATTTTTTTTCCTTTTTTTCTCGATTAGTTATGACATTTTTCCTTTTTTTTGTTTTTAAACGTATTGACATAAAACAAATTTTCTTTTTTTAATAATTTTTTTTTTTTACAAATTTTCCCTTTTATCTTTTTAATAACATTTTTTACAAATTTTCCCATTTACTTTTATTTAATGACATTTTTTTTACAAATTTTTCCAATGATGTATTTTTTTTTTACATGTATTTAAAAAAAGGAAAATAATGCATTCTCCTTTATATAATAAAATCTGATCGATCGGATGCCACATGTCACGATCGTGTTAATTACAACGTTTGACGCATCAAGCTTTATATAATAAGATTTGTATTATTTTCCTTTTTTTAGTCT
This sequence comes from Pseudoturritis turrita, assembly GCA_900406555.1. Lineage (NCBI taxonomy): Eukaryota > Viridiplantae > Streptophyta > Magnoliopsida > Brassicales > Brassicaceae > Pseudoturritis > Pseudoturritis turrita. The sequence continues at coordinate 526,676 of OVBL01000949.1, read as the reverse complement.
TTTTGATTTACTTTTTTTTTTTAATTTTTTTTAATAATATGTCTTTTTTTTTTTACTATTATTTCTTTTTAGTTACACTACACTTTTATTTAAGAAATAAATAATGTAGAGAAAGAAAATTTATATTTTTATATTAATATATTGACACGTGTCACAATCTCAATTAAAATTAACACATGTCACGATTTGGTGAGTTACGATTTTGCCTACGTGTCACATTCACGTTGAGCAAAAATTAAAGTAAAATAGTTTTGATCAATTTGTGGAACTCTCGAATTCATGATTTGTTTGTTTTAAAGTTGATTAAGAGAATAAATACTAAGCACACAATTAAATTTTTGACGTTGTAGATGTTATTATATAGAGTTTGGTCTGTCAATATCCATGTGAACATGTACGTAAGAAATATGGTATTGTGCTTTTTTTTAATGTAATGACATTTTTTTTGTTGAACATAATGGCATCTATACTCCCTCCCCCCCTTCCAATAGTTTATGTTTTGGTATTTTTTATTTTTTAAACGTATTGACATGAAACAAATTTTTTTTTTTTAATGGATTTTTTTTTACGGTAGGACATTGATTTTTTTTTTTTTACATTAGAACACTTGCCTTATTTTTCTGAATGATGTATTTTTTTCTTTTTTTTCTCGATTAGTTATGGCATTTTTTATTTTTTGTTTTTAAACGTATTGACGTGAAACAATTTTCTTTTTTTTAATGATATTTTTTTTTTACAAATTTTCACTTTAACTTTTTTTTAATGACATTATATAGAATTTGGTCTGTCAATATGCATGTGAACATGTACGTAAGAAATATGGCATTATGCCTTTTTTTTAAATGTAATGGTATTTTTTTGTTGAACATAATGGCATTTATACTTTTTACCCCATTTTTCCAATAGTTTATGTTTTGGCATTTTTTCTTTTTTTGTTTTTTAAACGTATTGACATGAAATAAAAAAAAATTTTAATGGATTTTTTTTTTGACGGTAGGACATTGTTTTTTTTTTTTTTTTTTTACGTTAGGACTTGCCTTATTTTTTTGAATGATGTATTTTTTTTCCTTTCTTCTCGATTAGTTATGGCATTTTTCCTTTTTTGTTTTTAAATGTATTGACATGAAACAAATTTTCCATTTTTTAATGATATTTTTTTTCTTACAAATTTTTCCTTTTACCTTTTTTTAATGGATTTTTTTTTCTGATGGTAGGACATTGTTTTTTTTTTTTTTTTACGTTAGGACACTTGCCTTATTTTTTTGAATGATGTATTTTTTTTCCTTTTTTTCTCGATTAGTTATGACATTTTTCCTTTTTTTTGTTTTTAAACGTATTGACATAAAACAAATTTTCTTTTTTTTAATAATTTTTTTTTTTTACAATTTTTCCCTTTTATCTTTTTAATAACATTTTTTACAAATTTTCCCATTTACTTTTATTTAATGACATTTTTTTTACAAATTTTTCCAATGATGTATTTTTTTCCTTTCTTTCTCGATTAGTTGTGGCATTTTTTTTTTTTTAAACGTATTGACATGAAACAAATTTTTCCTCTTTTTAATGATATTTTTTACAAATTTTCTCTTTTACCCTTTTTAATGTCATTTTTTACAAATTTTCCCTTTTACCTTTTTAGTGACATTTTGTTTACATATTTTCCTTTTTTTTAATGACAAATTTTTTTACGGAAGGACATTGACTCTTTTTTTGTTACGTTAGGACATTTTTTTTTCGATGATATTTTTTTTTTTTTTAACTTTTAATAAGAAGGAAATATTATTTAAATTAAAATTAACTTTATATAATAAGATATATTAACACGTGTCATCATCTCAATTAAAATGACACATGTCACGATCTAATGAGTTATAATTTTGAGTGCATTCTCCTTTATATAATAAGATAATGTCATTTTTTACAAATTTTCCCTTTTACCTTTTTAGTGACATTTTGTTTACATATTTTCCCTTTTTTTAATGACAAATTTTTTTACGGAAGGACATTGACTCTTTTTTTGTTACGTTAGGACATTTTTTTTCGATGATATTTTTTTTTTTTTTAACTTTTAATAAGAAGGAAATATTATTTAAATTAAAATTAACTTTATATAATAAGATATATTAACACGTGTCATCATCTCAATTAAAATGACACATGTCACGATCTAATGAGTTATAATTTTGAGTGCATTCTCCTTTATATAATAAGATTAGTGACATTTTGTTTACATATTTTCCCTTTTTTTAATGACAAATTTTTTTACGGAAGGACATTGACTCTTTTTTTGTTACGTTAGGACATTTTTTTTCGATGATATATTTTTTTTTTTTAACTTTTAATAAGAAGGAAATATTATTTAAATTAAAATTAACTTTATATAATAAGATATATTAACACGTGTCATCATCTCAATTAAAATGACACATGTCACGATCTAATGAGTTATAATTTTGAGTGCATTCTCCTTTATATAATAAGATATATAATAAGATAACTATGGGCTTTTTGTTTAGTTTTCTTAGGGTTAAATTAGTAGCTGAACGTGTGCAAAAGTAAAAGTATTTTTATATATGATCATTAGCAGTCTTCTTATATCATATTTCAAAAGAGATGAGTTTACCAATTGTTATTGATACTTCAAGGTTCATCTCTTTTTTTTTTTTTTGTCAAAGTGAGTATACCTTTCGATTTACTTTTGCTAATTTTCATGTGTTTCAATTTTGTTTATTTTTCATACGTTTGGATGATGTTTGTCTTTGACTATTGTTCATATAATTTTGAGTTTATAATTCATTGATTTATCATCTTTGATGGTGCATATCACAACTCATCATGTATAATTTTCTGGCTTTGGTAATCACTTGTCTGTTTATAATTCGTTGTTTTTAGATTTGGTTTTACAAGTTAGGAGGATAGGAAGTTTATGGTGACTGTAACTTTTTGGAACGATGGCAAAAAATATTTTTAATATCACACAAAACACTCCAATATCTTCTGAAATCTCACTATAAATCTCACCAAATTACCATAAGTTTTTATATTTTTAATTATAATTATTTTAATAAATCATATGAATATCCTTCAAATCTCCTAAAATTCTCTGCAATCCCACCAAAAATCATGAGATTTGGGTCTTTGTTTTTTTAACTAACAAATCCTCTAAAATCCTTCGAAATCATTAAAATCTTAATATTTGAAACATTTCCAATAAATTTGAGAGAATTTTTTAAAATCACTAGTTCAATAACACTTGATTTTAAGAGACATTTACAAATCCTATATTCAATAACACTAGATTTTAACAGACTTTTAAAATTCTTGTTTCAATAACATAAGATTTGTCATTTTAATTCAAAGCACTCCAAATGCTCAATTCAATACACCCCTCTAAACCAGATCCATGAATTTTGTATGATTGATGTCATACAAAGCCAAGTTGTTTTCCAAGCCATGTGTAGATGTCAAAGCCAAGTTGTTTTCCAAGCCAAGTGTAGATGAAGGCGTGTGAGGACAATTGGAGAAGATGAGGTATTGTGTATTAAAACATGAGAAATCGATTTGGGTTTTTTTGTCAGATTTTTTCGGCTTTTATTTTGATGTCGTGTTTCTGGGAATTGATGTTTGATAGTTTGTAGATTGATAGATTGGTAGGCTAATTTATAGGGTTATTAGATCATATTTATCAAATTCAAGAGAAAACAAAAACTCTCTCTTTTTCTGGAAAAATCGAATCCAGGTTCATTTTGGATGTTATCATTGCAATAAAATTGACTATTGTTCTACTTTTATGCAGTGAACCAGAGACTATGAAAATTAATTTGCATTATGGAGGACAAATGCATTTAAAGATAACAAGTTTAGCTACGAACGAGGCTATGTGAATAAAAATTTGGTGATTGATCCCTGATTATATGATCTACGAAATTTGAAAGTCTGAGTATATAAAAAGTAATGTATAATATTTCGTATATTATTTGAGTAGCCAAAATAATTTGTGTATTTTTTAAGCAAATTTAATTTAGTCGGAGTATTTTCAAGGAATTCACGTGTAGAGAGATTCACGTAGAACTTTGTACTTTTAAATAATAAGCCCATAATGTTCTAAATCTGTAGGCCCAATAACAACAAGCTTGACCGTATAGGTTACAGGCAAGTGTTGTTTTGAAACTCTGTGACGGTCGTCGATTTCTTCCTCTCTCCCTCCAAATTTAGTCACTACTCATCATATTGCTGCTGCCTCTCTCAGATAGGGTTAGGGTTTTGCGATTCCAATTTCTGGGCCGATTTTTGTTGAGAAGAAGACCGAAAGGTAGAGGAAACTGTGAAATCTCTCGATGGCGAGAGCAAGGAGCCGGAGCCGAAGCTATAGTCCCCGTTCTCGTGGCCGGTCGCCACCGCGCGAGCGGAAAAGCTACGACGATAATCGCCACCGTGAACGCCCGTCTTCTCGCGACCACGAATCCTCTGATCCTTCTGGTTTGCTCATCCGTAATCTCCCTCTCGATGCTAGGTCTCCCTCCCTCTCTCTCTATATTACATTCCGGTATTAGGGAAATTTCTGTTCGTAAAGACCACTGACTAGTCGAGATGATTGGATTTTCAACGGATCGTTACTTTTTTTTTAAGCAATTATGTAGAGCTTGGCCAGTTTTCTTTGTGGAGCAGACCGTTTACACTTGCTTGTCTAAACGACACCTTACGCTTCTTATTGGCACAATTTATCAACTGTTTGCTCGTTTTGTTTTCAGGCCGAACGATCTAAGGGACTCGTTTGAGCGGTTTGGCCGACTCAAGGACATATACCTGCCGAGGAATTATTATACTGGGTATGTGTGAAGCTTTGTCTCTTGCAATCAGATGCTTATAGTTAGTTATTTCCTAGATGAGCTTAAGCTTTACTGGCTAATTCTTTGAACAGTGTGTTCTAGTGTCTGACTGATGGATTTGATGTACATGGATTCTGAGAATTGACATCACAAATGCTCATGTTCATAACCTTATGTATGAAACGGCGAGATAGAGCCAGTCTTTATTGGGAGCTTTTGGTGTTGCTCAATTAGGTGTTGTTTGAGCAGGTACCGTTAACTTCGATTTGATGATGTTTTGTGGTTTAGGGAGCCGAGAGGGTTTGGATTTGTTAAGTACCGTTATGCTGAAGATGCAGCTAAGGCGATGAAGCGAATGAATCACAAAGTTATTGGTGGGCGTGAGATAACCATTGTTTTTGCTGAGGAGAACCGGAAAACTCCACAAGAAATGCGTACAACTAACCATTCAAGGTGAAAAATCCATTCTCTTGTATCTGTATCAATTTTTCCTGTAAATATATATGTAAATGAGTTGTAAGTAATTTTCCTCAGTGAGCCCCAACTCCTTTTTGGTTTAATTTAGTGGTCGATATGGGGACTACAAGAGGACTTCACGCAGATCACCAAAGCGCAGATACCGTTGTAAGTATCTTTGTGGCCTGCTTGTAACATATTGATACATGTCAGGACAACTACAGTTTATGCTCGATGTAGAACAATACCTATGTTCCTAGTGAATGCTTAGTAACTGAGTCCTTTCTTGCTCATCAGCTCGTTCACGTTCGCTTTCTCCTGCAAGGCGAGAACCAAGGTTTGGATCTTATCTATTTGGCATTGCTATTGTGTACATGCTCACTTCTATTAGACTCTTTGTTTTACTGGCACTCAGTAGTGTGAATGCAAATAAGCACACTTCACTAGTCACTTAGGTTGTCTGCCAGTTGTGTGTGGTTAATACAACGAGAAGGCACAAATTGAGACTTCTAAGTTGATAAGTCTTGTAGAAAAATGTTTTCTTTTGGGTGTTGGCTCCCCACTAAAACCTAAACCTTGATAATTATTTTACCAAATATCACCTTCACCAGCTTTGGTTAGCTAGTGCTTGAATACCACTTGGTCAACTGGTTATCTATAATTTTAACTAGAGAGTTTGTGGGTTCCATCTGTATTCTATTGAGTTTGATTTGTCTTCTTTTGCATATGTCATTCTGTCATACAGTCAAAGAATGAATGAAAAAGCTTATAGTTAGGCAATGAAAGAATGGTATATGGAGAAATGGAGCGAATCAAAGTTGTGAGCAATAGTGAAATTCCACAAGATTAAAGATAGGTTTTGTTTCATAAAGTCTGGCGAAAAGAGGGATTTTGGAGCACTTTTGCTCCATAAAAGTTGGGGAAATGAGGTTTTTCAAGTTTTTATGGCGCCTGCTCAATCAGTATGGGCATTGTAGACCTTAGAACAGTGTCGGAATACCACTTGCAAGTTGTCGATTTTATTTTCCAGAGACGTGGAGAAGGTACAGGTAAAATAAAGAAACCGTTTGTAATCAGGTAGAGAATTGGAAAAGTGTGAATAGGGAACAAAAGGCATCTGAAGAACATTTGTAATATGTTTGCCTTCTATGTGTATTGATTCACAATTGGTTTAATATTATATGCTTAGGAAAAGGGGGACTGTCTCAGTATGTAAGAGTTTTAATTTCTCATTTACTTTTTCACAGGCACAGGCACAGGCACAGTAAAGTAAGAGAGGATGATTCGTACTCTCCTCGAAGGTCAAGATCTGTTTCCCATTCGCCTTTGCCACAAAAGGAGAGGGAATACAAATCTAGCAATGTGTCTCGAAGCCCAAGGAGAAACTGTAGAAGAAGTCATAGAGAGGAGAGGGTGCTTACTTCAAACAGGTCTCGAAGTCTGTCAAGGTCGCGTTCTCGGTCCATCAGGTAAAGAAATAGCTGCATTGTTATCGTCTTCTGCTCAGATTTATCTCTCTAATAAAGTGTGGTGTTTCTTTGCAGTCGTTGATCTTCTGTCTTCCTATGGATGTTTTTCACTTCATTTTTTTTTTGCTCCTTGTTTTTTGTTTGTTTGTTTCTCTTACATACCCAACTTTATTACAGCCGTTTCCCTTTTTTTGGGGGTAATGTACCTAAATATTTCTAGGGAGAGAGTCTGGATAAAATTGAATGGTAAAAGATTAGCAGATAAAACAGATGATTCTGTGCTCTGATTAAAGAACCATTGAACCAAAACTGAGTCATTTGGTTGTCTTTGAAAACTCTCTACGAAAGCAGGAACAAGTGGGCTGACAAAAAAGGTGAAAAGAGAGAGTAAAGCTCATTCAAAAATGAACATTTTGCTTTATTAAGGAGATTACAAATGAAACATGGCAATAACTTGTGATTCTCATTTCAGCGGACACCCTTTCTCGAAGGCTTCTTGCTCTTTCCTACACAGATCAAACTCGTTCGTGTAGTAATACATACACCCAACATAATCATCCATCTCCTTTTGGCACTTCTGGTGAAGATCCTTCAGCCTACAAAATTCATCAACCCGTCAACAAAACTAATGCTTTACCAGAGGTAATCTGGATCCAACATCATATTAATCTACGGTCTGAGTGATGCAGGTTGATGGTTACTATGGTTATTGGGTTCAAAGTCTTCTTGGTCTGATATTATTACAGCAATGTATCATTGTATAACACTCCAAGGGAAGCAAATGGATTCTTAACGGCTTTTGGTTAAGGAAAAAAACAATGAGAAGTTGTCAACAGGAGCATGGTATGAATCTGTCTCAACATGTGAGAGCGATGATATACAAAACAAGCCAAGTTCTACAGAGATTGTACAGTACCTATCTGTGAGTGAGATAGATGGTTACTCCATGAGTTGGTGTGTGCCAGTTTCAAGGAAAACATAATGCAGAAATACACGACAGGAATAACAATTCAAAGATATCATAATGCTGAAGATGCATGGCACAGATAGCTCTTTTGAGCTCTAAACCATATACAAACGTTGACTAGTTGATTTATCCTGTTCAAAACTAGCAGAGCTCAATGAAAAAAGATTTGATGACCCTATGACTTGCATAACTACTTTTTTGTGCTTTATTATGATCTCAAGCTCATGGCTAAGAAAGCTAAAGCCAGTTGGAAAGAGATTCCGCGAAATTGTCACAGCTATGTCTTGCTCAATTGGTGAAGTATGCACAAAAGAATCAATCAATCTCCACAGTTCCTAATTTCGTCAAGTAAAGCCATAGTGCAGTAAATTGACCCCAAATCTCTACTCATTCGGCTAGCCATTGCTGGATCCTAAAGTTACACGCTATGATTAGAACCCTAAATCAACCATTTTGGTACTCAATATCTTCGCCAAACTAAAACACAAGGCATCATCCTAAACACAATCAACCAAAAAAAGGCAAAACTACTAAACTTGCAAAGAGAGAGAAGGAAGAAAATGAGCTAAGATACGTACAAGCCAAGCACGCAGCGAGTGACGTCACGACCTTTCTCGAGACATTTCTCGGGGTTTGGATCATTCTTCTTGCATTTGAGGAACGCAACGTTCTCAGGCATACATCTTATACCTATATGCTTCGCCGACGCCGTCAACACCGCAGAAGTAGGGATCGGATTCCCCGTCGCGTCCACCGCACTCGACATCGCTCAGAAAATTCCAAATCCCTAAAACCGAATCCGAAGGGAGAAAAACTAAAAATCAATCAAATCTAATCGCAATCCCCCCCAAAAGAATCAGAAATGGTGACCAAAAGGAAAAATCAAAATCAAAGAATCAACACCACAAGCTAAGAGGAAGATAATGAGCAGAGAACGAACATCGTCATCATACCTTTTCAACGGATCGATTTGGATCTTCTTCTCCACTGAATACAAGAGAGAGAGAGAGAGAGAACAGAACCAGGTGAGTAGCTGAAAAGAACAATGGGCCACATTGGGCCTTTTCAGAGCCTCAAAACATAAAGAATGAAAAAAAAGTTGTATGGGTTTATTAGAATAATCGAGTGGCCCAATTTGGGTTTGATTTTTATTATCCCGTAACCTAATTTTAAGTCTTTTGAAGTTAGCAAATAACAAATGGTTGATGAATGTTTTTAGGTTCTTAGTCCAAAAATTTTCCATGTCAATTTCTTTGATCAATCATTCGTTTGCAATGATATGAGATGCAATATAATCGCTCATTCTCTAATCAATTTTGGTTTGGCTTCTTCATTTTATCAAAAATTGAGCAGATTGGAAAGGGCACAAGGGAGTGTGTGAAAACAAGAGTTAAAATTCTACAATAATTTTATCAACGAGCTGAATGCAAATTTTGTCATTATCAATCATAACAAATATCCTTTTTTCTCCTTACCATCGTGGCTAAATATGCACACTTGATTGAGTTTTTAATGCTTTTGGTACTCTGTTATAGTGGGATGTACCTTAGGCTCTCAAAGATGTATATGACCGAGTGAGGAAGCGAAAACGTTGGTGAATGCGAAAGGGTTTTTTTTTTCTTCCAAAGAAAGTTTTAGGGCTTATGAAGAATATCATCTGCCATTTATAAATAAATCATTTTTTGTACTAAACTATTTTCCATACCAATAACAATTCAATAAATCCAATTATTTCAATTAATATTTTTCGAAGTTTACAATTATATAATTAATCATGCATAGAAAATAGAGAACATCTAACAATTAGAAACGGAAAGGAGGGAGTAGGTATGATGATAATAATTAGCCTATACACTCGGCCAATTAACAGGCAAGAGCGTTTTTTGGAATCCCCATTTTAATTGGTGTGTTTGCTCTGCGTTATATTTTTAACCAGTCTAATAAAAGAATAAACTTTTTTGAAACGGAAAAATACTCAAAAATGTTTTTTTGTACAAAAATAAGTTCATAACCAATTTAGCACTTCTCTTTCTTGTTGTGAAATTGTGAAAAATCTTTGATTTTTACCCACGAATTTCTTTTGAGTTATTTACTAGTAACGCAATAAAACATAACGCAATAAAAATCCTCAAAAATGTTTTTTGTACAAAAGTATGTTTTTTACTCAGCCGTTTTATTGCGTTATGTTTTGTTTTTCTTCTGCTTTTGTAATTGAAAGTAAATACGAAAATAGCTGAAACATCTAAATGCTTTGAAACTTTTCCTTTTCCTTAAATCTTATTAGGAGCATTTCCTCTTTCTCAATTTACTATGAGATGTTAGAATGTAATACTCCTCACTGGTTGTTATCAATTATGAAAAGGAAGAAAACAATGTGGGTCTCTTTAATGGTGTAAGAATTAGACATCAGATCGTAGTTTTTCATTATGCGAACCATTCATTGTTAAGCAATAATACATGAATTACTCAGGTTATGTTATGTACAAGAAGCATAATACTTTATCATAATCCAAGTTCAACAATGCGTTATGCATCAACATATTGATGTCAGAGAATGACTAATTGACACATACTGGAGCGCCTCGGAGATTCAAAGAGTTGTTTCAAGACACCAGGCTCGTGTTTCTCTCCAGAAGACTGATTCAATCGTAGAACAAGCTTCTTGAGTGCTGTTGAGTTCTCCAGAAAGTATCTAACCAATTTCAGTTCTGTTGCTTTCTCGGTGATCGGGCTTATCATTTCAACAGATTCAAGGGATGATACCAAACAACGAGGCAGCAGAGTAAAAAGTCTACTTCTCCCCTTTGTCACCAGAGAATCATGAACCAACTCCTGCAAACCCCGAATCGATGAAATAGAAACCGGGATGAGTAGAAAGTTAAGATTCTATGTAAAAAAAACTTGCAAAGTTTTAAGCAAATCATTACCAAGGTGAGGTGTTTCAGATTCGGGCATGTCTCAAGAATGATTGGCAACATCTTTGGAGAGGAGTTTGAGAACATAGTAGCACGCAAATGAGCCAAGTCATGAAACTTGAATAGCGGGTTCATTTCCAAGTAATGATAGATGAACTGCCAACAAAAAGAAAAAGAAAGTTGGTAAAAATCCTAAGGGAATAATACTTTAGAGATCAGTGTGCATGAGTCATATACCTCAAGAGTCTTCCTTGAGATGGTCATATCTCTGACATTTGAAATGCGGGTTAGAAAATTACAAATGATATTTCTTTCTATCAATGCACCAGCCACACCACCTATCACTTCAAATACGACATCGACATCAACCTTGACAGATTCACTCATACTGACTACCTTGAAGCTTTTGTATTGGTAATCTTTGAGACTCAGATACTCAAGTCTCGGAGTATCGATCACAACTGCATGTCCAATATCCTCAACATAATCAGGATCCGCCCGTTTCAGAGTGAGGCTCTTTAGTGAAGTAGAGCGGACGCGTAAAACTTCTACGGCATCAAATCTACTCTGGCTCATTTTTAAATCCACGAGAACCGGAGAGCACAAGATTAGAGCCTCTGCAGCCTCATCGCTGGGAAAGATAACCTTCTTCAAGTGCATAATCTTGAGACAAGGTAAGGAACAAGACTCGAAATCACTCAGGATTACGAAACTGAGTTTCAAGCTTACCAATGTGTCACACATTGAAAAGATTAAAGGCGTCATAACGATACAAAATCCAAAGTAATTCTCGATTTCAAAAAGTTGAATCTTACACTTGACCACTCTCATCAGACAGGCCTCGAATGAAGAATCGTCAGAGACATCGTGGTCCGTGTTTAACTTGAATCGACGCAAGTAGGATTCACCTCGGAAATACAGAAACTTATCGACGAAAGTCACAAAAGCATTGTCCTCTGAGAAGTCAGATTTGTCCAAATCTAATATGGAAACCCATAGCCAAAGATGTCTCCATCTAGAGGACAAAACACTTGTCCGAACAGAATACTTAGTGGTAAGAAAGCTAAGTATATGACACAGCAAGGGTTCAGGTAATAAGCTTATCCTGTCTTCTCCACTTCTTCCAACTCCTTTCATAGCTTTTGATCAAAAGCCAACTAAACCAAATATTACAGAGAGAAGAATATCACAATTCTAAAAATTTGAGCTCTGAAATTGTTGAAAATAATCATGTTTGATCGCTTATCTTTGATCGTTTAAACTAAATTTTACAGTTGCATAGATCAGCAAGGATGAAATTGAAAGCTATACATGGTTCGACTCAGTGACCGCAACTGAGAACCGACCGGAGGATAGAGTAAGGTAGAAAAAGGTGAAAATTAACTTACCGGAGATGGAATATTCCGGCGAAGATAACGCTAACCAAATCCTATAGTCTCAATTATTCTTCTTCTTCTTGTAATCGTCTGCCTAGTCAAAGAATTAGTGCGGTTGTGTAGAAAATTGCAAGTTAGTGTGTATGCACAGTAAAATAAATTTATTTATAAGCAAGCCTTTTTCTGACTTTTCTAACAGGGTGCACATTTTTATTAAAAGGTGATATTATATTATTTTTAATTAATCGATGACATGGACTGATTCGATATTTTAAAGGACTAATTAGCTGAATATTATTTTTGAGAGAGATAATCGGGAAAGTAGCAGTTCCATTTTTGGAATTAGGTAAATAGCAGAGAAAAACAAAACTGGACGAAATTACCCATGTAGATATGTTTTAGGTAATAAGTAAATAAAAGAAATTTCTAAAAATATTTTCTTGATCTATCTCTGAAAAAATTGTTCATACAGTTATATCTCTGCAAAAAGTAGATCTGAAAAAAAAGTATAATGACAAAAAAACAAATATTGACTATTTAATAAATAATTATTTTCGAAACTACCTATTCAATTGATCTCAGAATATAGTTAACTATATCACATTATTTGTAACTATCTAAAAACATAGTTAACTATTTTCATCGAAACTACCTATTCAATTGATCTCAGAACATAGTTAACTACATCACATTATTTGTAACTATCTAAAAACATAGTTAACTATTTTCAGAAAATAGTTACCAATTTAAAAACATAGTTAACTATTTTCAGAGCATAGTTATCTAATTTCATGACATAGTTGACTACATGAAAATATTGTTGTAATAGTTACTTATTTAAACAAACATAGTTAACTACGTTCATAACGTAGTTACCTATTATAGTTTGCATAATGGAAAAATAACATACATAGTTAACTATTATCAGAAACATAGTTACCTATTAATTTCCGAACATAGTTAACTATATCGATTTCCATCTTAATCCACGATTGGAGATTTTCGATCCATGGCAACGAGATAAGACAAAGTGATTGAAAATTGGTTTTGTGGATCACCAGAGAGAGACGAGATCGATTATGATGCTTGTGTCATACGAAGAAGAAGAAGAAGAAGAGGAAGAAGAAATAAACGATGGAGGAAGAAGAAGAAACGATGGAAGAGGAAGAAGAAGAAGAAGAAGAAACAAACGATGGAGGAAGAAAAAACTCAGAAGCGATGAAAAAAGAAGAAGAAGTAACGATGGAAGAAGAAAAAGAAGAGGTGATGAATTATGGTTTTCCTTTTTGTGAGTCTTTGTTGTTTTTCATTAAGGGTAAAATCAGAATTTTAAGTGGACTAAATGCTAGTTACTATATTCTATTTTATATGATGTTAGATAGTTAATTATAGGTATAAAGACTATATAGATAATAGAGTGCAATTTCCCTATTTTAAACTATGATTTCTATATTTTACTCAACATCAAATTTGGTTTGGTTCCGGTTTAGAGGAAGATTTGATCTTTAGTGTATCGAAGACTGAAATGGGGAACAAACAGGAGCGGTCTGAGATCTAAACCGTAATTATAAATTTGCATTATGCAACCCCTACTTTATATAATAATCCAAGCTCAGAGTTGGTTTCTTTTATGCTAACAAAATGAAGAAGGTAACCGGACATTAGTGTATCTATTTAAGACAAACAAAAAGGGGGAGCGGAACAATTTTCAGCTGCTGGGATATGTGAAAGAGGTGAATAAAAAGCATAAGTTATTAACCATAGCGTCCAGGCTCTTGTTTTGAAACAAACTAGAGCGTCTTGGAGACTCAAAGAGTTGTTTCAAGTCCTCTATGAGATGGTCATATCTCTGACACCCGAAACATTGGTGAGAAGATTATAGATGATATTTCTTTCCCATAAGTTATCAAGTGTCCAATCAAAGTCCACATCAATATCAACCTTAACCAAAGCACTCATATTGATTATTATGAATCTTTTGTATTGGTATTCTTTGAGACTCAGATACGCGAGTCTTGGAGCATCGATCACAATTACTTTTCCACTGTCTTCATAATCAGCAATATCCACAAGTGTTAGAGTGAAGCTCATTAGCGACTTAGAGCAGACGCGCAAATCTACTACATTATCAATTGGCCTCCTTCTTATTACTAACTCTTCTAGAACCGGAGAGCATGAAATTAGCGTTGCTGCAGCATCATTGTTGGGAAATATAACATCTTCTAAGTGCATAATCTTGAGTCAGGGTAAGGGCAGAGATGTCTCCATCTAGAGGACAAAAGACTTGGCTTAACAGCATCCTTAGTCCTAAGAAAGCTAAGTATATGACATAGCAACGGTTCAGGTAATAAGCTTATCCTATCTTCCCCACTTCTCCTAACTCCTCCTTCCATAGCTTCTTTTGTTCAAAGTGTTTCGATTTCAGAGAGACACGGCCTGAGATTCAAATGACCAGACACGATTATTAGAATTTACAAGTGGATGATGGCATCAGAAACCCTAAGCTTTGTATGAAAACAATTTTCTCAGAATTTGACTATGGAATTACTCAAATAATCATGCTCGATCCTATGTCCGATCGTTCAAACTAAAATTCGCACTAAAACAAAGATGAGCGAGGATGAAATTAAAACGCATATGAAGAGGCAAATGCATACAGGGTCAGGTGGCGGACCCTATGGCCGGAAGTGAGCAAAGAACAGAGAGGATAGAGTAAGAGATGAAGAGGGAGCTTACCGGAGATCGTTAATTCCGCTGGAGATGAAATCGGGTCCGTCAATGACTGTTGGGTTAACATTCGAGAAATTGGCATGAATATCCCGAGTTCAAATTAAGAATTATCAAAATAATATAATAATGAAAAGCAACATAGTGAAAGACAATTTATCTCCCTCACTTGCTTTATGCTATAACACTTAATTCTTATGGACCTATTTGACAATTTTTTTTTGTCATTTGAATTTTTTTTATATCATCAAAGTAGAATATAAAATTGGGATTTATATACATAAATTAAGCCGGTGAAACAATAGAAAATTCTCAGAGACTAAATCCAACAGAGAAAATCACACAAATTAAATTCAAAGATAACACATAAACTAAAGAAACCAAGCTCAACACCCATTATCGAAATAGAAAAAACATCACAAATAGCCCGATATCTAGATCACAAACACGAGTCGAAAAGAGGACGAAGAAGGCCCAACCAACAACAAACGAATCCTCCTATAGGGAAGAGAGACTACCTCATCAACCATTGGATTCTTAAGCTTCCAAACCGGCAAGAAAGAACTAAGACTAAACAGTCTAGTTCTTCATACTTCTTCTGGAAAACGGCGATGTTACTTTTAAGGACTAGATAGAAGCTTTTGAACTGATCAGATCTCGATAAGATCTATAGAGCTGAGACAAAGAGCGATCACCGATCTCTCTGGGCCACACCAAAATCAAACAAAGCACGGCAGGAGATCGACCAGAGAGATACCAAGCATACCAGCAAAAGAAAAAATAACCAACGATGACGTGTGTCAGGTTTTACCTAATGACATAATGATGTTGCTGCAAGTGCACAACGATCAATTATATTATTTAAAGATCGAATCCAAGGAAACAAAAGTGCACAATAATAATCTTGAACTAAAAATTAAGCTAAGTATGCAAATAAGAGGGGTTTTGGGGGGGGGGGGGGTTGATGCAATATATTACTAAGTAATACAAATAAAAGAGTTGTAAAACAATATAATTAAAATATTGGGCATTTAGGGTCTTCTTAAGGATTCATAGTTCGAATTATTCAGGTTCCATTCTTAGAAGCAATTGACATCGTTTTTCCTTCGTTCTAGAACTCAAATCACTATCATATGACTAATCCACTCTGGTGGCGATAATCATATATGCCTAAGTACTATTATATTAATCAATCTCGTAGTCAATAACATAGTTAAACAAGAATTTATATTCAGGTTCAATTGTTCACCTAACTCAGTAACTCAACTTTCACAGATTAAAGCGCTAGGCCATCAAACATCATATCTAAATGATAACTCAAGTAGTGTGCAAGCCGAAATCATTCTAATATCAGTTTCTAGATGATCAATAAAGAAACATGCATTAATAGACCATTCTAGATGAAGAACTACTCTAACTTATCAAGAGCGCCACTCTATTCCTAGAAACATATCTATCGAACCATGAAAATCTCTTTGAATAACCCCTAGTCCCAACAATCAAACTACTCAACCATGTTAAAGTAAATCAAAGCAAAAGAGATAAACTCATAATCATTAAGAATAGTAGCAAAGAGTTCAAGAAACTTCTCTATGAAGATACAAAGAGGCGAGATCTTCTCCTTTATCGAACAAAAACAAAGAAAGAACAAAATAAACTAAAAGATTTTTGGGTGATGAAGAGATTTGGTGCCTATGAGAGCCTACTGATTTTCGTGGCCTCTCTGATGGTTTTGTAGGTGTGGAAGTCGGTTAGGGCGAATCCCAATAGATTTAGGAGATACATAAAGGCTCCAATTGCACTTAAATATGGTACATCATGACCAAATATCTTTTCATTTTTTCTCATGTGGTCGAAAGGGATCATTTTCAACTTTGAGTGGTCGAACGACCATAGAGGTACTGAGAGGATTATCTTATTCATTTTGAAGTCTTTTAACACTCTTTTGGTAATATATGGATTGATGTACAAATATACCCTTTTGAGAATGCTCGATTTGTAGGCCAAGACAATACTTTGTTTATCCGAAATCTTTCATCTCAAATTTTTCTTTTAAATAGTTTGGTGCTTTATGTATTTCTCCTTGAGTCCCAATTATGTTTAGATCGTCAACATATACCGTGATAATCACAAATCTAGATGTTATTTTCTTGATGAAAATGCATAAGCATATAATATTGTTATATCCTTCTTTTTAGGGTTGGGCAAAAAAACCGTAACCGAGAAACCGAACCGAAACCGACCTGAAATTATCCGAACTGAACCCGTACTGATTTTTTAAAATATATGAATGGTACCTCAACACCTAGTACCAAAAATCCGGAACCAAACCGAGAACCGAATGGGTACCCAAAGTACCGAAACATAAATGAACCTAAAGATATTTAGGTTCTATGTCGGATATGTTCATGTAGTTTGGGCAAATTTTACAGTTTTTCATTATTTTCGGTTAATTCAGTTAGTTCGGGTATTTGTGGGTATGTTTGGGTTAAAATAACCAATTTGGATATATTATTTGAATTTTTACAGTTTTTTTGTTATTTTCGGATATTTTCGAGTAATTCGGGTAAAAAATAACTGAACCGAACCGAACCCAAAAACTTTTCGGGTAATTATGAGTATTTCAGGTAAAAAAAACCCGAACAAATCTGAATCCGAAAAAATTGGGTATGAGCGGGTTTCAAGTACATACTCAGAACCGACTCGAACCCAGAAGGATTTGAACCGAACCTGACCCGAAAATTATAAATATCCGAATGGAACTTATAACCCTAAACCCGAAATTCCAAAAAGACCGAAACTATTGGAGATGGGGTGCGCACCCTCAATTATAACCCTACACAAATCGAGATCGGCCCATGAAAGTCCAAAAAGCCCATTAACCATGAAGTCCGACGAGATAAAGAGCTGTGAGAAAAAAAGAAGAACTGTGAGAAAAATAAAATCTACGAGAAAAAAGGAAATAAACATATTAACTAAAGGAAAAGGAAAGAAAAACAACCGACATATGATAGGCATAAATAAAAGAGCACCCGTGTAGAAGAGAGGATCGATCATTAGTTCTGAAGACTTAGAAATTTAAAGCTACGAATTATCTGCCTGTTGATCTCTTAGTTTTTATTTTCATTGTTTAGCTCGTCACTTTGACAACTTCACTTTTTTTTGTAATTCGGCGAGTTTTGAGATTTATTATAACGAAATTTTTTGAACCCCCAAACCTCTTTGACTATATGATACTCAGTTGAAATACCAATTCAACATTGACCAAATATTTGATTTAAAGATATTTGAAAGAGTTTGTAATTCGTGTCTAAAAAAGAGTCCATACCTAGCCCGAGTTCTTGATACGGGAACTCGGACACCGCGTATTGCTTCTCGTGGATGGTGGCTACCTGTACGTCTGACCACTCGGTTCCCGATCCAGATCATCTCTAGTAGTGTGGCCACACCACCAGGGATGGGATCGGTCACATGTGGCCTTATCCATCAAGTTATTTTGGCCATTGTAGATTCAGACTCAAATGCCTCTAGAACTGGCTCGATATTCTAACTACAAAAATGGTGCTAAAAGATTCGATTAAACTAAATACACGTAATGTTTAAAAGATGCGTCTAAACTAAAGAAGATTATTTTATCTCAATAATATTAATTTTGAAATTATTTTCAATTGATATTTAAATTTTTTTTTTTTGTATTGTTTATCCACTCATGTTTTATGTTTTCGCTTCATAATGACGCTAAACAAATTATTAAAATATCAATCCAAAAACACAATGTTTTTCTAGGCTTTTCAAAATCTATGATTGATTTATGTAGAAAATCTGAATGTAATAATTTTCTACACAAATCTGAATGAAATTTGAAAATCTAAGTATATAAAATATAATATATAATATTTCGTGTATTATTTGGATAGCCAAAATAGTTTGTGTATTTTTTTAGCAAGTCCAATTTAGTTGGGATACTTTAAATTTAAAAAAAAAAAAATTAACACCATTTACCATATTTTATTTAACAGATTAAACACCGTTTGAACCGAGGAGGTAAAACCTACGAAATTGAAAATATGAATATATGAAAGACAATGTGTAATACTACATGTATTATTCGGTAGCCAAAACAATTTATGTATTTTTTAGCAAATTCCATTTAGTTGGAGTATTTTCAAAAAAATTTCTCCATAAAATTTATAAAAATCATAAAACCAATAACCAATCGAAAAAGAGTAATTGAAAATCGTTTAATCACTTGATATTTTTTTTTTTTGGCCTCAGCTGCAAATAGCAAAGAGAAACATCACTAAGTTGTAAGCAATTTAAGCATAATGATCTATATAACACGTTTAAAATCCCAAGAATCAATCAATCATACAAAATTCTATAGACGAGCAAAAGCACATGTTTCACAACCACAAACTACATTTGTGAAAGATTAAAAATCTATTCCACGGAATGCTACATTTTTCTTAAAACGACAACAAAATTAATAGAATCACACTTCTAAAGCGTGAAAACACGAATAAAGTATATCAATCATTACAAATGTATTTACGATAACTTATTTTGCTTTACAACTCTATCAATAAGTGGTATTTGTTAAACAAAATTTTTTAAAAAATTTGGCAAAAAAATAAGCAAAACATAAGTAAAAAGTTAGAAAAACATAAGTAAAAAATAAGTCAAAACGGAATTTTATCTCTAGCTCTTTTGTCTAAAATAACCAAATATTCATCAACCAAATACAATCCACTATATGTCTCTTTTTATTATTTTGTTGTCTATCACACTCTTTGATTTGGTCCAATTAGTTAATCTAACTTCTTAAAATTCAAAGAATCAAAACTTCACAATACCGAATAAACCAAAATTGTTGAAAAAACAAAATAATGTGGTTTTTTTCTAACCCAAACCGAACTGAATGTTAATTTAAATCTCACATCATATTTGGAATACTTTAAAAATAACTTAATTATCTTTTAAATAACTTTATAAATATTTACCGTTAATAATTACATTTTCTATCACATTGTAATAACAAAAAAAACCATAAAAATGGATTTTATCAATGAAGTAGTCAACTGTAATGTTTCTGAAGAGACTGTGGTAGACATTCAAAGTCCATCACGGTGCAAGATATGTCTTGATGAGGGGAAATTAATTTATCTCAGATGTGCGTGCAAAGGTGAACTAATCCTTGCTCATGAAGAATGTGCCAAAAAATGGTTTACGGCCAAAAACAACAAGTAAGTATCTAAACATTCGAAATATTTTTTTAAAATTTAATAAATGTGTATTTCATTTAACAATTAAATGTGCATTTTTTCTCTCTTTCTTAATTACAGAATATGTGAAGTATGCAAGAATGTAGCCCTAAAAGTTAAAAGCGACTTTGAATTTAGAGATCCTTCACGACTATGCTTATTTTTATTTTATTTTATAGTGATTGTTTTATTTTGTTTAGTTTTATTCTTCTTGTTACAATTTTATATTGCAGTAATTTAGTTATTTTTTTGGTATTGTATATATTGTCACTCAAATATGATGTGCAGTTTTGTTTCTTATATATAGACCCTTTTTCTATCAAATTGTATATTTGACTTTTTGTTTTATGTAATTTAATATTTATATTAGATTAAGACCGAGTAAATTTAAAAAATAATTTGGCTTTGACATCAACAAACATATAATGCAACATTTACTCCCTCGCCTCTTACAAATCCCAAGAAAATTACAAATTTTCAAATTCCGCAGCAACACTACTTTGTTTTCCACATATATTACATAATATTTAAGCATAATTACAATTAAGCTAATAGAATAAAATTCTCGTTTCACAGAAGATTATCAATTGCTCATAATTTCTCACCGCCGTAAAGTTTTAGCATATCCAGCACGCAAATACATATACAAACTCGACAAAATCACAAATTCATAATTTGTTGTTATTGGTTTTTAGAAATGCTTTTTTGCTTAATTAGATGATTATTTTAGCTAAATTCAGATATATCGAGATATAAATTTTGATGCGCTTCAAGAAAAGACACAAGGAGTGCTCAAAAACTAGTCATGTACCCAAGGTATTTTTTTGAGAATTTTTGTCCAAAATACTCGATAGAAAAGACCTGTGAAATATAGTCAAATATTTCAAACTAAAAAAAATTAGCAAAACAAAAAAGCAAAACATAAGTAAAAAATAAGCAAAAGATAAGTAAAAATAAATCAACAAAGAACTAAAAGTTCTCCAAAGTTTAAACTTAAATGAAGTTTTACATCTAATTTTTCTGTCTTAAATAAATAATAACATATGAGACCATTAGTGTATTTTACACAAAAGGGCGAGTCTTTCTAAAACTATATATATATATATGATCAAAATGAGGTTTAAAACAATAATAACATTATTTTTTGTTTAAAAAATTATTAGTAATATCTAAAAAAGATTTCGGTAATAAAATTTTTAATTTAAAAAACAAATTATTATATAATTATATTAATATTGACCTATGTGGCTCTGCCACTGGATCTGAGAGTATTCGTTTCTGCTTCGAGAGATCCGAGAGTTTTGTTTTTAATCCGAGAGATTTCTTACTGATCCGTGAGTGGGAATTTTTTGGTCGTTTTCTCACATCAGAGAATTTTGTTAAGATCCGTGAGTTCTCATTTTAGATCCGAGAGATCCTAGAGTTTTCAGTTTCTGATCAGAGATATCCTAGAGTTTTCGTTTCTGCTCCAAGAGTTTTGGTTTCTGATCCGAGTAAGCCCAAAAGATTTCCGTCTTTTTTTCTCTGTCATTCAAATCAGTTGGAGATGTCTTCCAAGTTTAGATTTTTCCTCTTCTTTTTTTTGTGATGACATTTTTGTTCCATGCATTGTGTTTCGCTGGAAACACATTGTCTAGAACAGATTCACTCACCATTTCAACACAAAACACTATTTTTCTAAAGAATTCGAGATAGGGTTTTTTAGATTGGTTAATCGATGGCACTTAGGTATATGGTGCTTGAGAAGACAATCACGGACGTATGTGTGGGTAGGCTTACAACTCTATCAATAAGTGGTACTTGTTAAACAAAATATTTTAAAAAAAATTGGCAAAAAATAAGCAAAACATAAGCGAAAAATTATTAAAACAAACGTAAAAATAAGTTAATAAAGAACCAAAATTTTTACAAAGTTTAAACTTGAACGGAGTCTTACTTCTAGTTCCTTTGTCTAAAATGGCCAAATATTCATCAACCAAATACAATCCATCATACACATAATGTCTCCCTTTATTATTTCGTTGTCTATCGCACCTTTTGATTTGGTCCAATTAGTTAAAATTAACTTCTTTAAATTCAAAGAATCAAAACTCCACAATACCAAATAAACCAAAATTGTTGAAAAAATAATAATAATTTGGTTTTCTTTCCTAACCCAAACCGAACCAAACTTTAATTTAAATCTACCACATCATATTTGGGATACTTTGAAAACAACTTGATTATTTTTAAATAACTTTATAAATGTTTACCGCTAATAATCACGTTTTTTAATACATTATAATAACAAAAGAACATATAAAATAGACTTTATCAATAAAGTAGTCAACTCTAATATTTCTGAAGAAATCATAGTGGACTCTGAAATCTACCACAGTGCATGATATGTCTTGAAGAGGGGGAATTAATCCACCTCGGATGTACGTGTAAGGGTGAACTAATCTTTACTCACAGAAAATGTGCCAAAAGATGGTTTGCGGCCAATAACAACAAGTGATCTAAACATTTGAAATATATTTTTTGAAGTTAATAAATGTGTATTTCATTTAAAAATAAAATGGGGATCTTTTTCTCTCTCTTAATTACAGAATATGTGAAGTATGCAAGATCAATGTAGCCGCGAATGTTGAAGGCGACTTTAAGTTTAGAGATCCTTCACAACTATGCTTATTTTCTTATTATTTTACTGTAATTGTTTTATTTTGTTTAGTTTATTCTTCTTATTGCAATTTCATATTGCAGTAATTTAGTTATTTTTGGTATTATATATATTGTAACTTAAATACGATGTGCAGTTTTGTTTCTTATATATCGACTCTTTTTCTATCAAATTGTATATTTGACTTTTTGATGTTTGTAATTTAATATTTGTATTAGATTAAGACCGAGTAAATTTGGAAAACAACTTGGCTTTGCCATCTACAAACATATAAAGCAATATTTACTCCCTGGCCTCTTACAAATCTCAAGAAAATTAAGAAATTTACAGATTCCGCAACAACGCTACCTTGTTTACCACATATATTACATAATATTTAAGCATAATTACAATTAAATTAATAGAATAAATTTTTTGTTTCACAGAAGATTATCAATTGCTCATCATTTCTCACCAGTGTAAAGTTTTAGCATAGCATATCCAACACGCAAATACATACACACAGTCGACAAAATTACAAGTTCATAATTTGTTGTTATTGGTTTCTAGAAAAGATTTTTTGCTTGATTGGCTGATTATTTTAACTAAATCCATATATATCGAGATATAGATTTTCATGCGCTTCGAGAAAAGACACAATAAGTGCTCAAAAGCTAGTCATGTACCCAATGTATTTTTTTTGAGAATTTTTGTCCAAAATACTCGATAGAAAAAACTCGTAAAATATAATCAAATTAAAATTAAAAAAATTAGCAAAAAAATAAGCAAAACATAAGTAAAAATAAATCAACAGAGAACTAAAAGTTCTACAAAGTTTAGTCTTGAATGAAGTCTTGCATCTAATTCTTTTGTCTAAAATAAGTAATTACCAAATATTTATCAACCAAATCCAATCCATCATACACATAAACGTTTCCTTTTGTTTTTTTATCACATCTCTTTTCATCATGTATCACTCTCATTTATTTTTTGTTGGTTGTTGCACAATTTGATTTGCACCATTTGATTTGGTTTAGTTAACTAAAATTAACTTCTTAAAATTCAAAGAACTAAAACTCCAAAATACTGAAAAAAATAAAATTGTTGAAATAACAACTTGATTTTTTTTTTTTTAAATAAGTTAATAAATATTTACTGCTAAAAATCATGTTTTTTACACGTTGTAATAGCAAAACAAAAAAAAACAGATAAAAAGTAGATTTTATCCACGAAATAGTCAACTCTAATGTTAGTGAAGAGATATGGTGGATTAATATATAGTGCAAGTTAAATACAGTTTGAAGTTTTTGTTTCTTATATATTGATTCTTTTCTATCGAATTATAGATTTGAATTTTTTTTTTATATATATATATATATATATATATATATTAGATTATAATTTGCGTGATACGTGAATAAAATGTACAAAAAGTATTGCGGTAAATATTTTGATTCTGAAATTGATAACCTATGTTATTATGACATGTGTAATTAGATTCTAGATTATAATCTATATTTGACACAGTTTTTTAAAATTCAAAACGTAATTAAAAACTATATCTTATTAATTATATATATAATGATAAATCATATATTATTATTACCTCAATTTAAAATATTTGATCTTTTCATACTAAACATGTTTGATAATTATTCTAAAACGTATGAATTAGTTTTTTAGTTATATATCTAATGATAAATCATATTTATTATTATCTTAATTTAAAATATTTATCTTTTCATATTTACATGTAACAATTTGATAATTTTTCTAACACGTATGAACCATACGTTTTATGTTTTACTTATCCTTGATTTTTTCCAAAATTAAATATTTATAATTTAAATACTTCAAGAAAAATTGAAAGATAAAAAAAATTCTAAAACATAGAAATAGAAGAAAATAACGTTTTAGAAAACCAAAACTTTTTTTTTTTAATTATTTTGTCTTTTTAGGATCTATATAATTAATAAAAAAAAAGTTATATTATATATAATATGTATCGCAATCTTATGATTTATAATTTTGTTTATATGTAGCACTTACATTGAATATATTCAATTTTATATAATAAAATATAATGATCTATGTAATCAGAAGAACTAAATAAACTCATTCGAAAAATTAGAATACAGTCATTAAAATAAGGAACAGTTGCTGATATGGTGCGTTTTCTAACTTTAATGTCAAGCGTGGTACCTTCGTAGGGAAAATTGTAGAACTAGTACACTTTTTTTGAAACTGTCTAAAATACCCTTACGCTTGGCAGAGTCTGCGTGAATTGTGTAGCCTTAAGGCTAAGGCTGGACAAACTCTGCTTAAACTCTGCTAATTATGTAGCCTTAAGGCAGATATAGTGTGTGAATTGTGTAGCCTTAAGGCTAAAGCTGGACAGACGCTGCTTAAACTCTGCTAATTCTGTAGTCTTAAGGCAGATATAGTGTGTCGATTGTGTAGCCTTAAGGCTAAGGCTGGACAGACTCTTCTTAACCTCTGCTAACTGTGTAGCCTTATGGCAGATATAGTGTGTCAGTTGTGGTAGCCTTAAGGCAGATATTGTGTTTGCTTTTTTTGTAGACTTAAGGCAGATGTTGTGTGCGCTTTTTTGTAGACATAAGGCAGATATTGCTCGACAGACTGTAGCATACTGTTCGCAGGGCATGGCTTGACATTTGCAACGTAACTAAATTGTATAAACGGTTGGATTTTGAAGTACTCTTCTCTTTTCACAATAATAACAAGAATGCCATTACTTCTTACTTTTTTTTAGTTTGCTATAAACATTTTCAACCTCTCCACCTTTAACCTAGATCTACTATTTCGATTTCACCCTCAAAGGGAGATTTCATATTTTTCAAAGAGACGAAAGCGAAATCCGAGTATAAGATTGTTTACAGACTTCGATTTTGAAACATTCTTCGGAAAGACGATCTTCGTTTACATCTAAAGATATTCTAGGGGTTGAAGGCGAGCATATTTTCGGGAAGAACGAACACAGGTAACACTTCAAAACATTACACTAATTATCTAAACCACCATCTTCTAAACTGCGTCTAGAGCTCTAGTACGTCTTTGGCAGAGCTATTTCTAAAAGACCCTGCCAAAGTGTAGAGCTCTGCGAAAAATCTTCTAAGATAGTGTGTTGCAGATCTTTTGAACATTCTCTTTTTTGCAGATAATGTTGCATTTGTTGACTATTTTTGGACAATGGAAGGTAAAAATGGGTTGGGATTTCGACGTTGATTCAAGCAAAGGAAGCAAGTTGTTTGCGGTTGAAGACCAAATCAAGTATGAGGAATTTCCCCGCATTGTTTGTGAAGATTACAACTTGGAAACGCAGATGAATGCAGTCAAGATTTCTTATATGTTGCCTACACATATCATGGAAAAAATGCCTAGCGACACACCTCCTATCTTCTTGAATAACGATAGGCAACTTGCAAACTTTATCACAATGGCGGAAAAAGAGGTTATCCGACTTTGCGTGTCATAGAAAAGAAACGATGGAATTAAAGCAGAAGCTGCGGGTAAAGATGAAGCTTGTGATGTCAAAGAGGATGGTGGTGTGGATTTTGATGATATTGGTAATATTAAAGACGAGCATATGATGCCACCACCGAACAACAGTAGAGACTGCCGACAGTATGCGAAGAAACAGCAGATGCCGCCTTTATTCTGCGATATATTCGATGAGACGCCTACGAAGCCATTACCAATGAAGAAATCTGGATCCATTAAGGTTGGCGAAATATTTGATGACAAGGAAGCATTAATTATGCAATTACGCAAGATTGCAGTCATCGAGAAGTTTGATTTCAAAATCGCCACGTCTAGGAAGAAACTATTTATCGTGAAATATTTTGTTCCTAATTGTTCTTGGAGGATTCGTGCGTCGACTCTGTCAGTTTCATCTGAATCTCCAGAATTTCTTTTTCGGATATATAAAGAAGCTCATACATGCTCTGCTGTCTGTAGGTATTCTCGTCAACGACAGGCTAATGCAAAATTTATTGGAAAGATGTATGTTGATAGGTTTAGTGGTGGTAATGATCTTAAAGGAATCACGCATAAGCATGTAATGAACTGTATTAAGTCACTACATTGTCTTGACATAGACTATACGAAGGCGCATAAAGCGTTGGCATATGCACGAGAGCTGGTCAGAGGCACTTTTGAGAGGGGTTACCAGGACTTACCTTCCTATCTATACAAAATAGAGCAGGCCAATCCAGGTACGATTACAAAGCTTGAACGTGATGCTCAACAAAGGTTTAAGTATTTGTTCATTGCTTTTGGTGCTTCCATCAAAGGATTTGAGTTCTTGAGGAGGGTTGTTGTGGTAGATGGAGCATATCTAACTGGAAAGTATAGAGGTGTTATACTGGTAGCTGCAGGTCAAGATGCAGATTCGAGTATATTTCCTATAGCTTTTGGGATTGTAGACTCAGAGAATGATGCTTCATGAGAATGGTTTTTTACACATTTGCGTGGTGTGATACTTGATGATAAAAATTTGGCCATTATTTCTGACCGTCATCCATCAATCGCAAAGGCCATTGAGAAGGTTTTCCCCGCAGATGATAGGGGAGTATGTTACTATCACCTCAAAAATAACCTCATCTTAAAGTTCAAAAAGAACGCAATGCTCAGTTTGGTGTGTCGTGCTGCATATGCATATCGACTGGTAGATTTTGAAAAATTGTTTGGTGTGATTCGTCGTCAGAATAGTGAATTAGCAGTTTACTTGGAAGAGGCGGAATTTCGATTATGGGCTTGTGCACATTTTCCAGGAGATAGATTTGGTATAATGACGAGCAACATTGCAGAATCCATTAAGGAAGACAGATCATTTCCTGTTAAACATTTCGTGGAGGCTATTAGAAAGTTGTTGTCAAGGTGGTTTGTGGAAAGGCGAGACAAAACTGCCTCATTAAAAACAAATTTCCCCCCAAACGTTGAAAAGTTACTGCATGAAAGACACGGTAGCTTGGAAATTTTAAATGTTCATCATACTGATTCAAATTGTAGCCATGTTACAGGTGGAGATTATGATTGTGTGGTTGATCTACAGAAGATTCCCTGCAAGCACACGATTAAAGCAGCATTAAGTCGGAAAACTGATGAAGCTACCCTGGTGGATGATCATTTCACAAAGGGCTACTTGTATTCAACGTACTCAGAACCTATAAAACCTGTAGACAAAAATTTGATTCTACCACCACACGTAATTAGTGAACAATGTCTGCCACCAGTCATAAAAGTACCTTTTCGGTAGACCGAAGGCAAAGCGATACCTTTCTGCTATTGAAAAGGCTAAGCGGTTCAAGCGTAATCAATGGAAAAAGAAAAAAATAGAACCTTCGCAGAGTACTCCATCCACAAAGCAAAAAACGAAGCAGAGGACTCAATCCACAACGAATCAAACGAAGCAGAGGACTCCATCCGTTACGAAGAAAACGAAGCAGAGTACTCCATTCAGCGATAATATTTCACCCACTACTCCATCCCCAAAGGTGAGAAGGAAACGATCTCGTAATTCTCCGACTACTCAAACACCAAATAAGAAAGCAAAAATTTCGCAGAGTACTCCACCCCCATAGATGAAAAAGAGTCTTTTCCAGAGTAGCCCAAAAATTCATCACATGTGCTCAAAATGCCATAATGCAGGACACAATCGAAAAACATGCCCATTTTCTTGACTCTGGCTTCACTCTGGCTTAAAGTTTATTTAAACAAGGAAACAAATCTTGGTTTATAACTTTATTTATTTGTCCTTATTTATGGTGCTCCGTTGTTTTATGTTAGTCTTTAGTTTGATGTGGGTATCATAAAATAGTCGGTATCGCAGAGTGTGCATCTGGTATCGCAGAGTCTGCATCTGTTATCGCAGAGTCTGCATCTGCATCAAGTATCGCGAAGTCTGCGTCTGATATCTGCATGAATCATCCAGTAATCTACTATTAATCTTCATGTGCTCTACTATAGATTTTACTTTTAGTTTCATTCAAAAAATATATATGCTCAATAAATCCGAGGGTAAAACATGTTATTCAATTAAAATCCACATCTTGAATTACGGAATCATAACTTTTGAAGGATTTATAAATACAGAAACAAATAAAATTAGAAGAAATAGTTCAAATCTCCTATATAATGCGGCAAAGCTGTCTTGCGAACCAATACAGGTAGCAGTTTTCGCATCCAGGTTGATATTCGTGCTCAGTGGCACAATTTGGAAAAGACAAATCTGGACAGTTAGGGTATTGCCACGTTGATGCAAAAAAATGGTTCATGGGTGGATAAAAAGCTACAACCGCATCCAGAACCTCCTCCCCAAGCCTGGTGAGTTTATCAAAATCACCTTCAGCGTGTACGTCGACAAATAATTTGAGAAGTTGTGCAGCCTTTTTCGTACGTCCAGCATATACACACATCATTCCACAGAGATAAGTTGCGTTAGCACTGAAAGAGACAAGCCGTTCCAAAAGCTCCATGGCTGCGCTGATGTCTTGTTCTGCGGTCACGAGTCTTGCAGCCTCATAATAAATAGCAGTTGGGTTTTCGGCGTTTAAGCATCTTACAAAAAAGCTGCGATTCACCCCGTCTAGGAGAATTTTATCTGTGTCTTCACATAGATCGTGGATATTAAGTTCCTTGAGGACTTCATCACTGTACACTACATCTCTACCGATCCGCCCTATTCGGAGGATGTGTCCGACTCTCCACAAGGTGAGGCGGCCAAGTTTTCGTGCAATGACAGAGATAATGTCCAAAGGGAGCTCTGGTATTTGCATGTTAACCTACGATGTGATGCGGTATTTGGATTTTGAAAATAATTAACAGGCACTCTGTTCGTAAACAATCTACTATTTTTATAGATAAGAAAAGAAATGAAAGGGGTCGATCTTCCTTTAAATTGTCTTGGAAAATAAAACTCAATTTACAGGGACATCGGTCAAACATTTAGTACAGTCATTGCATGCGCCTCAGTTAATGGCTCGACACGAGAGGCATGCAGGATGATTACTGTGCAACCGGTCAACTATCATAACATAAGATACTCTGCCTTGGAAAAGACAACTCAATTTAATAAGAAATGGCAGAGAAAGCGCGTAAATTTGCCGCGCAATAAATGGCGCGAACACCCATAAGAATAAAGGACAAGTCATTTTTTTACACATGACGAGATGAATGACAACTCATTTAAAAAGTATACATCAATGAACATGTGTTTATTGCAGTAGTTGAAAATACATTTCCTAGTCTGCCAAAACCCTAGAGTAACGCTTCGTGTTCATATAGGAGAAAGTCGTGTCTGTTTGTCTCTACATCTATTTGTTTACCAAAGACGCAACATTCATCATCTTCGTCTCTATTACCAAGTTTGTGACCATGGGTTATAGTGTAAGGCGAATTAAAATGGAACTTAATCGGATCTAGAAGGATGTTCCTACACAGTTTCAGGGCAGGTATAAAATCTAGAACTCCCAAGTCTTTTATGCAGTTAGAGGTAGTATTATTTACGGATGATAATAGGAACTTTACGGATGTAGTATTATTTAGATTAAATGTCTGAGTTGAGTCTTATATGTTTTAGGTCCTGTTGGTGATTGTGTTTACGAATGGGAAGCAGCTATCAATGGACCCTTCGACAGTCCCTATGCCGGAGGGATTTTCTTGCTTACCATCCATTTTCCTCCAGATTATCCGATATAGGCGCCAATGGTTTGCTTTTTGCTTTTTCAGTTAATTATTATTTGTTACAGGATGAAACTTCACTCTTGATCATCTTGCTTTTCATCTTGCTTTTAATTGATATTCTCTTTGTCTTTGCATGCAGGTGGCTTTCAAAACAAAGATTTACCACCCAAACATCAACGCAAAAGGAGCGATTGACTATGATATCTTGAGGAAAAAATGGTCTCCTGCTTTAACCATGTCCCAGGTTTGGAATTTTTTTAGATTTAACAAAGTTTTGTCGAAAAAAATACTTCAGCCAAACATGTGTGTTAATGGGATGGATTTTTGTTATGGAATTAGGTTTTGATGTCAATTTGCGCGCTGATGACTGACCCAATCCTAGATGATCCTTTTCTGCCGGAGGTAGCCCATATTTACAAGACTGACAAATCCAGGTTCGAGTCAACTGCGCGAAGCTGGACGGAGAAGTATGCCATGGGATCAGAGTGAGGTGGTGGAGGCAAAGAAAGGAGCTGTCTCACATGTGTGTTCTTTAGTATCTTTTCTATGTTTGCTTTAGTATCTTCTGAAGACTGGTTTGCTATAAGTGTTTCATTTTGAACTCGCGGATCAATTCGGTTATTGGTTATTTTGAGCGAAGGCGCAGTATCTGCTTGTACTCTGCATCTGAAAGCAGATGATGGGCGGACTCTGCATTTAGGCTACATCTGTGTTCTTTAGTGTATTTTCTATGTTTGCTTTAGTATCTTCTGAAGACTGGTTTACTATAAGTGTTTCATTTTGAACTCGCGGATCAATTCGGTTATTGGTTATTTTGAGCGAAGGCGCAGTATCTGCTTGTACTCTGCATCTGAAAGCAGATGATGGGCGGACTCTGCATTTAGGCTACATCTGTGTTCTTTAGTGTATTTTCTATGTTTGCTTTAGTATCTTCTGAAGACTGGTTTACTATAAGTGTTTCATTTTGAACTCGCGGATCAATTCGGTTATTGGTTATTTTGAGCGAAGGCGCAGTATCTGCTTGTACTCTGCATCTGAAAGCAGATGATGGGCGGACTCTGCATTTAGGCTGCATCTGTGTGTTCTTTAGTGTCTTTTCTATGTTTGATTTATTATCTTCTGAAGACTGGTTTGCTATAAGTGTTTCATTTTGAACTCGCGGATCAATTTGGTTATTGGTTATTTTGAGCGAAGGCGCAGTATCTGCTTGTACTCTGCATCTGAAAGTAGATGATGGGCGGACTCTGCATTTAGGCTGCATCTACATCGCTAACACTGCGCATAAACTGCATATTCTCAACTTGTTTTCATCCACAAAGGTTTAACAAAACAAAATAAAAGTATACATAAATTACTGAGCTATTATAACGAGACATACAAAAGTGTTACTCCGAGTCTCAAAAGCTCGAGTGCAATAACATTAAACAACACAGTTGACGAGGTTTATTCTAGGTGGTATTGGTACGACGAATAGGGTCATCAATGTATGCATCTTCAACCATTGAGAAACCACCGGTCTTAACAACCCTTAGTTGCTGGATTGCTTCTTCAACGGCAGGAATTGCTGGATTTATGAGGAGTTCAGAGAATGGATAGAGAGCCGAGACACGTATCTCACCTGCAATGCCAAAGAGTCGCCTACTCATATATGTTGCAATAGTTCTCTATGGTTGAATAAAGTAGTAACACTACCTCCAAAATAGTCCATATTCCAATTTCGTAGCACGCAGAATATGACCTTCCCAATTGGCTGAAGTCGCCAGAAGTACTCAAATTCATCAGCAAATGTTCCCTTCGCAATACAGTTGATATTTTTGCCGCTGTAGCTCACAAAGACGAATTTATAGTACTTCGTTCTCAAAAGATATCTTAAACTATAAACATAATTAACTTACCTGAAATTCCTCAATGTGAAGTGTAGAACTTTGTGGCCAGGGACAACGTAAACGTCATCTGTGAAGCCTTGATAAATTTCTAATTTCTTGACTTTCACAATAGCACCAAGCAAATCAACTGTGTTATATAGCAACATGAATATAGATTAAGAAATCTGACGTGAAATGGAAAATCAAACAACTAATATTCCATCAATACTTACCAACACTAATCTTCTTATGCAATGAGCCGTTTAGAACTCTGCGAAATGGAGATAACGACACCATATGATTACCACAGATTCGTGCTACCTTTTTAATGATCGATTCTTCATGGAAGAAGATATGGAACTCATGGTGTGTTAGTTTCCACTGACCCGGCCTCGTCGTCACTTCAAAATCCCTAATCAAATACCATCCCCCTTCAGCCACGTCTTCAAACTTTGACAACAGATGATTTCAAATGGTTGCAGAGATCCGAACACCCTAGACCATAAAACCAAAGATTGTATCTATTCTTCTAAAAATTAAACAAAATCATGTATTCCTAAGAGACCACATAAGGACATCAAAGCATGCATTTCTTACGGCGTGATAATCAGCGAGAAGCAAGTGTCTTTCAGGTTGAAAGCGTGCATAGTGCTCTCCAAATTCTCTTACGACTTGAACCAAGATTCTTCCACCATTCTTCATGAGTGACAAGTCTAGAACCATATCTAAATGAGCCATTTTTTTAGACTAAAAGTTTTAGAGAAAAGTTTGGAAGAAAAGTTTTGAGCCTGAAATGTTTGGAGAAAAGTGTTGGAGCCTGAGAAGTTTTGATTGTTTTGAAGAAACGATTGGATTGAAGAACGGTAAATAATCAAAACTGACTTTTTACGGTTCCAAAAAATGTTAAAGAGTCAAAGCAATATCACATCACAAGTTTGGTTCGCGAAGCGCCACGTGTCAATAATCGCATGATGCAATACGAGAAACAAGGCATTGCCGTAATTGTTAGAATGCGCAGTGTCATGCATTAACTTACTCTGCATTTAATTGGTAAAAGGGGACTTATTTGCTAGTTTCTACGATTCTTTATTATGGGGCCCATATTGATGGACACTCTACCAGAGGAAGAGCGGACTTCTTTAATTGATACGACAATAACTTTTGATTCGACTTAGTACTACTTTTAGAAATAACTTTTTAGACGCAACTCAATAAACTTATTGAATTGGTCATTGGAGATATTTAGAAAAGTTATAGTATAATATTTCAAACTTCACCACAACAGAGTATGAGCAAACTAATATACTGCGCTTTCTCTGCTCTTTCTCTATTTATAATCTGCTTATTAAATAATGTTAGTATTTACTTTGCTCTTACTCTGCCTACGACAGAAGAAGAAGAACATACCTCTATTTTTATTCTGCGTATTCTTTTATGTTCACTGCAAATGTTATGCAAATATGGTGTAAAGCAGATTACAGCACATTTTACGCAGATCATAGCTGAATGTACCATAACATTAACAACCGTTTGTTAGAATGCCCAGTGTCATGCATTTACTTACTCTGCATTTAATTGGTAAAACAAACAATAACGTATAATTACCGTTATTCCGAAATAATATTTTAGATAAGTTATAGGAAAATATTTCAAACTTTCCTACTGCAGAGTACGAACAGACGCTGCTAATTCTCTACGCATAGTACTGCTTTGTCTCTACATTTATCCTAACCTTATATTAAACTTCCCAAAAACCAATAGTATTTTTATTGTCTCAAAACATTTACGATTGTGAATACGTAATCATTACGTATATAATAAATTAAGAATATATAGTAAAAATAAAACTTACTTTTCACGGTTCCATTAAAAATGTTAAGAGTCAAAGCAATATCAACTCACATCACATCATGCACTCGTATACGGCCATACTCTGCAGCCATCAATGGCAAGATCGGGCTGCGCCAATTACTTTTGATTCGACGTAGAACTACTTTTATAAATAAGTTTTTAGCAGCAACCCAATAAACTTATTGAATCAGCAGAGTACGAGCAAACTTCATATACTGCTCTTACTCTACCTACGACGTGTCGATAATCGCAGAAATCTATTTTTAATCTGCGTACTCCTTTCTGGGGCCCATTTTGCTGGACGCTCTATCAGCTGATGGGTCCGAATGGTAGCATCTAGTATCAAAGTTGAGTTGCAGTAGGTGTTATATTTGATTTAACTTACAGTAAAAATATGCTGCATAAACTGCAGATTTATGTGGTGAGTTTGCTTTTACTTAGCATTTTACAGAAGAGGCTGGGAAAAGTCTATTTGAATTCTACGGTTTAGGAGGAAAATTGAAAATTCAAATATCTTTGAATTTTTAAACATTATCAATCTCGTGGCAAATACAGGCTGATACCCATATATAGAACTCATCCTAATGGTACTGCCGAAAATAAACGATAAAAAAGCACGCATTTGTTATATAACAGAAGAATCAAAGGACAATGTATAGGTGTAGTGTTAATAACATTTCTATCCATTTGGCATATCTCGCCACGTCATCATTATTTAGTCGCAAACCAATGGCAGATCAATAGCAAACCAATGGCAGATCAATAGCAAACCAACGGAAGATCAATAGCAAAACTAAATAGATAAATGTGACAATTACAAAACTAAATAGATAAAAAAACAGGTGATATTCTACGAAGTGTCCGAGGAACGGTCGCGCTTCATCCCTCTAGAACTCCCAGGAACATCGCAGCCAACGTCGGCCGATCCAAACTAGCGACTTATACGATCCAAGAACCTTGACTGCTGGGTCAAAGTTATTGCCACAACCCTAACCGAATCCACAGCCCTCTCCACATTCCGAAGTCGAGTCTCCAAACCACATATTTTAGCATGTAGGACTTCTCCCTCCAACTCCAACTCCTCGCAACGAGGACAATGAACATTAGTGATGCGAGACGGATACACGTTTTGCCAAGTAAGCCTAAGGCGATCCAGGCTACCTGGACGGACCTATGCTTCGTCGATATCCGCCCGAAGAGAACTCCGGTCAACTGCGGCGTCGGAGAGAAGAAACTCAGGGCGCCGGTAAGGGAGTGGAATCAAAAAAAGGGCATTAGGAAAATCGGGATATGTGCGACGGTTCTGCTTTGTTAGAACTGATGAAGCGCAACAGATAGAAAATGCATGTTAAAAGAGTTAGCTTGATCAAATCGCCAGAGTCTAATGAATTTTTTGTAAGATGGAAATTACCTGAATCAGACCACAAGCGGAGAAGTCCGTCAGGACCGGAATGACGAACAAAGAAGTAGTGAATCTTGTCATCATCACCACCCTCAATTTGGAGGGGAAGTTCAACTGGAGATCTGCAACCGTCACGAAGAACAAGTTCATATCTATTAGACCAGGGGTCTATACTCCTAACCTCAAAAGCCCCAAAAATCATAGCACTGGAAATAGTGATTCCAGATAAGTCCGACAGTATTTGGAGGGCGTTTATCAACCCCCATGAGTGGGTATTAAGCTGGCTGGGTGCAATCCGAAGTTTTTTACAAAACTCCATCATCAAAAAAGACAGGCGATGGCGGAAACCTGCCCGAAAGGAAGACCAATAGACGGTGATATAGCCTACCGGAGGAATCCCGGGCACATCTTGTACCTCTGGATATTTGAACCAATCCGAATTCCTTGGCAGAGCAGGAATCACACTGTTGGGTTCGCTCCGGCCAGAGGAAGAAGAAGATGAGGAAAAGGCAGACATCGGATTCAAAGAAGATTGGTGAGACTGATGGGTAGAAAAGAAGAATAAAAGATACGCTTGCGTTCTGTAGCTTTTGGATTATCTTTGTTTTGTTTGTTTGAGACTGATGGAGGAAAGGATAAATTATCTTTGTTTTTACACCCAAATAAAGAAGAGATCTTTTATACTCGTTGAAGGGAAACCGTATCGGTATGGAAACCCTAATTAGTCATTCTGAGATGATGCTGCTCCATTCCAAGGGTCACATGTCGATCATCGCATTATTGAACACGAAAAATAAGGTACATTATTAATTGTTCTACTACAATACGACATACGCCACGTGTCGATCATACATGATAGAACACGTTAAGTAACGAATGGCATTGATTGTGACTACTCTGTTTATATTCTGCAATAAATTTAATAGTACTCTGCTTAGGCACCTTCTCTCCATATACTCTACGAAATAACGGGTTAAATGATGGGAAGGTGGACCGCTGAAATGATGGGAAGGTGGACCGTTGAAATGACAGCTAAGCGAAAAAAACTGAAGTACGTGGTTTTGCTTTATCCCTCTTGTCTATAAAAGAAAGAAGAACCCTCAACACATTCTCTGCATTTAACTCTTTTACAGGCACATATTCAAGACATCATGGCCGCATATCATTCGAAGAAAAGAAAAGCACCAATGTCAGACCTGGAGTTGGAAGCAGAAGAGAAGGGGAATGATGCAGTTATGGAGACGGAAAAGGAAGGAAAGGATCGCCTGAGGGAAATTCTTCTGCTGGTGCGATCTCAAATGAGAGCGAAGGACGAAGCTCACCGCGTCAAACTCAAGTTGGAAAGAATAGCCGATAAACGCTCTATGTTGGAGAAGATGATGCATGAAGAACAAGTGGTCATGGATGCTAGGCGGCAGCAGTTAGCAGAGAAAGAAATGATTGCTGAGGAGGAGCTGAGAGGAATTACAGTTCCTCGTATTGATTGGTTAAAACTTGATCTTTCGTTTATGGAGGACTAAAGTTATGTAGAACTCTTGTTATCCTAATTATTTTACTTTTCTTAAAATTTCAACAACATTTAGTTTATTTGATGTTGTTTATCTTTTCTTGGATTTGTTGTTTGTACTCTTTTCTTCGACTTGTGTTTCTGTGTGTATTCAAAACTTTCAAACTACATCTCCTTTTGGATGCAAACTACGGTTGGTGCAGAGTAACCAACATCTCATTTTGGATGCAAACTACGGGCAGATTTGGATGCAGAGTACAAATAGACTCAAATATAGAAGCAGAGTACCGAAAAAGTATGCGAAGCAGATGACCTAGGTTTGGAGCATATTTTAGGCAGATTTTGAACTTATGTTTATATACGTACCATGTATGTTTCTGCAGATTCTGCGTTTACTACTTCTTCTTCTCTGCATTTATAATAAACATCAACTTCTCTGCTGGAAAATGGGATGATTCTTCATATTCCTTTTCTAAATTTATTACAAAAAAATTCGAGCAAAAACTGGTACATGTTCTTATTCTTTCTTGATCATTGTGAAATACCTGGCGGATAATTTCCGGGATAGGGGATATTTTGTCAAATCCAAGCTGTTCCCATTCTGAAGGATGGGCCTCGAGCCGTTTTATAATCTTCTCGATTCTCTTCTGTTTCTTGTGAAGTTTAGCCTGTTTCTTCAAGATTTTCTCGTGAGTCTTGATTGCTCGCCGGTACTTCTCGTTAAGCTGCATAAAATAAATTATAGATACATAAGGAACAGCAATGGAAAACTCTTGAAAAATATGCAACACCTTTACCTTAGTTATGAACTCCGTGGATTGCTGAAAACATCTCGGGTTATGGTTCATTAGTAAAACTGAAGGAATCTTCAATCCGGATCGTTCAAATACAGTTGTTGAACTCGCGGAAGATTCATTATCGTTCATCGGATTGAAGACATAGGCTACAGATGGCTCCATTAAAAGTCGGCTATATGTGCTCTGCAAATAAAGAAGAAGTGTTGAAGATAACCCACGTCATAAATACAAGAGTGGACCGAGTTACGAAATACAAGAGTGGACCCACTTCATAAATACAAGAGTGGTTGACGAAATCCACTTAAAATTAATTACAAGAGTGATGACGCTAGATATTCCAACTTCAATGAAACTCTGCATCTGCTTTGCTTACACTCAGCATAAACATGGGCAGAATAAGTTCTCTTCTACTAAGGAAGGAAAAACATAAATTCTGCTTGTACGCCGCAGAGTTTATGTTTTTCATCCTTAGTAGAAGAGAACTTATTCTGCCCATGTTTATGCTGAGTGTAAGCAAAGCAGGTGCAGAGTATGAGCAGGTGCTGCGTATTCTCGGGTTATAATCTATCAGCGTAGTTTATGATGATGCGTGTAAACGAAGAATAAGCAGAATAAGTTCTCTTCTACTAAGGAAGGAAAAACTTAAATTCTGCTTGTACGCCGTAGAGTTTGTGTTTTTCATCCTTAGTAGAAGAGAACTTATTCTGCCCATGTTTATGCTGAGTGTAAGCAAAGCAGATGCAGAGTATGAGCAGGTGCTGCGTATTCTCGGTTTACAATCTATCAGCATAGTTTATGATGATGCGTGTAAACGAAGAATAAGCAGAATAAGTTCTCTTCTACTAAGGAAGGAAAAACTTAAATTCTGCTTGGACGCCGCAGAGTTTGGTTAATATAATATTTACTAGAACAAATCTCCCTATTAACTATAGACATATATTTACTAACCATGCAATTAAATTTGAACATCGTAGGGATCGTAGATACTTGCAATAATTGACTCATCACACATGCATTGATCGGTATACGAAGATGTCTCATCCAACACCTCCGCAGCGAGCTTCGTCTTCCAGGTCATCATTTTGGCATTACACAGTTCTCTTGCTGATAGTGGCAATCATAACATGTGACACTCAATGTATTTGAGTGCGTATACTCCACAATCACCTACTTGTGGACGCATTTTGGGAACGTCTTTTACAATTGTGATTGTAAAAGCTGCTTGATCATAGTCTTGAGGAAAGAACATATGAATTGCGGCAGGAACCATTTCAGCAAAAGCCCTCGCTGCTGCCACAATATCTGATTCTGGAGTATTTAAGGAATCATATATGTAGACAACCCGGTCAACCAATGATATGACCATCCCAACCCAATGATTCGAGCTCACGTGTAGAACGAAGTATAAAATATCAACGTCTTTTCCCCAGGCCAAATTTGTTGCGGCATAAGCTGGAAGAATACCGTGTACATTCTCGTAAGTACCACCAGGCCATCTTTCAAGCTTACGCCAGTCCTTGTACCGATTCTTCCAAAGCATTTGAAATGCTGCATCCAATATAGCAATCAGCAGACTCTTGAAAGAACTAGGATTTCTCTTTAGAGTTAGTCTATACAAGTTCAGTGCTGCGTCAAGGTGCTGATAATAAAAGAAGGACAAATGTTAGGCACCAAAGTAGAGCCTACTAGACACACAACAACAACGGTCTGCTAGCTAAACATGAAATAAACACTTTTGCCAGATCCACTGTTGACGAGGAAGAATGTACTTACCATATCATGTAACCATTCCCTAGGCTTCAAAAGTAAGTTGAAGAATTCACGGGCCGTTGTTTTTCCTCCAAATGGATAAATATTTGTTCTGTCGAAGAAAATCAACATTCAAGTTAGACTGCAAGATAAAATAGACGATCTTATATGCTGTGTGTACTTACTCATCGGCTCTGAATACGTTCATCTTGTCCACCAGTGTTTTGTCGACATCTCCAAATACAATTTCGTAAGCAGATTTCTTGGCCACTGGTTTTGCGTCGTTGCTAGGTACAACAGGAAGCGCAGTCGATTTTCTTAACCTTTCACTCCTCCTTGTTGTTAGCTTGTTGGTCTGGCGAAGATTTCTGGAGCTTTCGTATATTTCGATTTGAGATGTAGTTGGGTGGACTGAATCCACTGATGGTTCAATGATATTAACTGGCTGGGAGTTTACTTTTCCTCTCCCTCTTCCTCTTCCTCTTCCTCTTCCTCTTCCTCTTTCTTCAATGATTTCAGTGTCAATCACTTAGCCTTTACCATCTTCAGCAGTCGAAGCAACTGTCTCCATGCAGACGTTGGTTATCAATGCCGTAATTGGATCCTTAATGTATACATTAGTTTCATCTGCTGCAGCGGCATCCTTAATGCAGACATTGCTTTCATATGCGGGAGTGGCATCCTCTGCTTGAAGGCATGCTTTGGGATCATTATCTCCTTTTTCTTCTTTGGCATCTTCTGCCTTTTCACTCCCATCAATTTTTTCAACATCTCCAACTCTACCATCATCTTGAAGATGTTCTTCTTTGGCATCCTCTGCCTTTTCACTCCCATCACTTTTTTCAACATCTCCAACTCTACCATCATCTTGAAGATGTTCTTCTTTGGCACCCCCTGCCTTTTCACTCCCATCAATTTTTTCAACATCTCCAACTCTACCATCATCTTGAAGATGTTCTTCTTTGGCATCCTCTGCCTTTTCACTCCCATCACTTTTTTCAACATCTCCAACTCTACCATCATCTTGAAGATGTTCTTCTTTGGCACCCCTGCCTTTTCACTCCCATCAATTTTTTCAACATCTCCAACTCTACCATCACCTTGAAGATGTTCTTCTTTGGTATCCTCTGCCTTTTCACTCCCATCACTTTTTTCAGCATATCCATCTCCATCATTACCATCATCTTGAAGATGTTCTTCTTTGGCATCCTTTGCCTTTTCACATTTGTATATTTTTTCCCCATGGAACATATCTTGAATATGTTCTTGTTTGGCATCCTCTGCCTCGATGCCATCTGCCTTTTCACTGAAATCTATTTTTGCATCATCTCCTACTTATTCTTGTTTGGCATCCTCTGCCTCGATGCCATTATCAGTTACTTTTTCTTTGCCATCTCTTACTTTCTCATTTGAAAAGGAGATCTCTTACTTTCTCATTTGAAAAGGAGCCAGAGGCAACAACCTTGATTCCTTCTCCTTCGTTTTCTTTGCCATCTCCTTTGCTATCCACCGTCGTCTCTTCTTCGTCATTCTGCAAAATTTCAAAGTAATGACTGTTACATGAACTCAGCTTCAACCTCTTACACCTTAAGGGCATACTCTGCCTTATAGGATATTAAGGGATGCCAATGATGAATAGAATTGAATGCCATTATTAGTCTGCCGTAATAATTACATGTCTCACATAAATGAATGATACAACGTAGGCAAGTAGAGTATGCCATGCCCCTCTATTGTTTTACCACATCTGATAGAGCATGATATCGCATATCATGCCAGTGCTTTTATTTCAACAATTGCTGAGTTGGACATACCATGCGATTGTTAGGTTTTAGTTTGTTGTTAGAGAAGCGAGTATCTTGCTCGAAACAAGTCATCCTCTCCATCAGCTTTCCAATGACCTGTGCCAACTTGTTTAAGGTTTCACCCAAAACAGTATGCTGTTCCATGCTGGTTCGTTGCTGTTCCAAATTTACTCGTTGCTGCTCAAGTCTGCAGTTTTCAATTCTAGCTACAACTGCGTCAAACTTGGTCTGCTGTTTATCCATGACAAATTCAATGATGTCGACGAAATCTGTTGAACCAGTAGATGGGATTTTAGCTACAGAGAACTTCGGTTTCATGACATACCGTCCGTCATCTTCTTCTTCTTCTTCTTCTTCTTCATATTCTTCAATTCCCTTCCGCTTTCTCTTCCTTTTTTCCCCATCTCGCTCTTCAATTCCCTTCCTCTTTTTCCCTTTTCCTCTCTTTCCTTCATTATCTACTTTCCTTTTTTTTCCAGTGCGGTTTTCTGGGACGGGCGGCATTTTTGAGACCCTCCATTTGATGTCCGACAATGGCTGGCCACAGAGAATGTATTTGATGAGATTATCAAGCTTGACATCTATTACGTCGTTACCTTTCCAACGTGGATAGATTTCTGCCCGGGATCTCTCAGACATAGTAGTTACAATCACCTACAAAACAACATATGGTTACATAAATGTCAGCCAGAAGTCAGCCAGAAGTCAGCCAGAAGTCAGCATAACTCTGCCAGAAGTCTAGCGATGGGAATATGTAAACTTCTGGCAGAGTCTTTTTGCAGACGCTGCCACTGTGGCTTACTCTGCCAAAACTCTACATTTTTACTTCAACAAACTATGCCAAAGATATACATACCTCTTCACTCGAGAAGATCTTCTCCATATCGGGTCTGCCAACTTTTCCCTTGCATCTTAGCAGATGTGTACCTTCAAAAGCTATAGGTGTTATCAAATTTTCTCCCACTTTGGGCACATAAGCATACGCCCAGACCTGTAGAACTTGCATGAACCCCTTCAAAATATAAGAGTCTTGCCATATCTTCTCTTTAGTTACTAACTTAACCTGCTCAACAAGATCTTTGTAAGCAACCCTCCCCCAGGGATACCCTTCAAAAGTTGCCAAATCTATCACCAACCTAGCTAGGTTAAGGGGAATTTCTGTACGCCGATCAACACCCAACAGACCGTTAGACAGAATAGCTAGGTAACTAAGCCTAATTTTATCTTCCCTGGACCAAGATTTGCTTATATCTCCACCATGCTTCATACAAAATTTCACTATGTCCTCAATACAAGGACTAGGACGGCGTATTTTGAGAAGACCCCGAAAGCGATTCCAGGTTTGGTGATTAGCTTCAGAAGATACCAACCCATCCAACTGCGTAATTTCATTACAGTTAAGACCTGTGATCTCTTCAAACTCGAAGAGCGAGAACCGTGCTGGCTGCCCTGCGATCAAAAACCACAACTCAAATGGGCTTTCATACTCCAATTGTTTGCAAATAAGATGGTGATGCACTAATTTCGCACTCCATCTGAAACCCAACTTCTCAAACTTACAAATAACTCCTAGCTGTGACTTGCGGACATAATCCCACACTTCCTCACCCACTACACCTTCCACCAGTGAAAGATGATTGAACTTCGAACTATAGTTTATTCTGGTATTTGGATCTGGCTCGTTTCCTTTGGAAAAAATAATGGCAGGAAAATCCATCTCGTAATCATTCATATACATGATATATTCGAAGGAGAAATATCGGAAAAATAAAGAGATCGGAGAATTATCGGAGAAATGAAGAAAATGAAGAAAGAGATCGACAAAATTGAAGATACGCTCCTCTACTCTAGGGTTGCCGAGGGAAAGTAGAAGAAGAGTCAATGTTGTGTTTTCCAAGCTTTCTAGGCTTCATGGGCCTGAAACAACTGCTTTGAGGCCCGAATATATATTGTGGAAATATTTTTAAACTAATATTACCTAATTAAGACGGCGCCCCCTTTTGTCGTACAGTTAAGTCAGCGCCGCCTTTTTCTTTTAGTTGAAACTCTTCAAAAATGCTGCGCTACATCGGCATACAGTCTGCGAAACCCTAAACCACTCAAAACTCTTCAAAAACTTCGATTAACATTTGTTTAGCCGTCATAACTCCAAAGTGATCTTCAATCTAAGTGTTTAAAAGCTTATTTACATTGAAAACACAGAATGGAAGAAAAATCGATAACCATGGTAAATACCAAGGAAATGTTTCACATAGTGTCGTGTTGAACAAAGATACACGAAGAAACATATGATAACGATTTTTTTTGTCTGAGTTGTTCTTTTTAACATAAGTTTTACTTTGAAACCAGTAAGAAATAATGTATAAAGGTAGTGGAAGTATATACAAACATACAACAACAAAAAATCACTACAAATCCTATATCAATCTGCATTCGGTCTGCCGTTGGTGACATTCATTCAGTCTGCGATACCCTAACCACTCGGTTTTCACTGTGGAGTTTTTCTTTTTAACATAAGTTGTACTTTGACAACAGTTAAAAATTAATGAAATAATGTATAAAGGAAGTGGAAGTATATACAAATATACATCAAAAAAACTCTCTACAAACGAATTCTCCGATTGCGATCTGCATTCGGTCTGCCGTTGGTGATATTCAGTCAGTCTGCGAAACCCTACCCACTCGGTTTTCATACCCTACCAACTCGGTTTTCACCGAGTTTCTCGAGTTTTCTGGTTTCGGCTTATACCGGTTAATGCACTACTGGTGATTGTCTTCTGCCGTTGGTGACCTTAAGAGGTAGCGCTAGTATTTTCAAAATTATTTTAGAACATAACTAAAATTAGGGATTATTTCACAACCACGAGCACTTCAACAAGAATTTGTCACCATTCTTTTCAAGGCACCTGCGATTTTGAGGAGTGGACACAAGAAGGATTCAAGCACTTGAAGGAGTTGGAGG
The DNA here is from genome assembly GCA_900406555.1 of Pseudoturritis turrita. Lineage (NCBI taxonomy): Eukaryota > Viridiplantae > Streptophyta > Magnoliopsida > Brassicales > Brassicaceae > Pseudoturritis > Pseudoturritis turrita. The sequence continues at coordinate 482,396 of OVBL01000949.1, read as the reverse complement.
ATATATGGACTACTTGACCTACCCCGCGCCAACCATGCATTTCCTTGCCACGGTGAAGTTCATTGAGGATGAAGCGAATGGACATGGATATGTCTACTTCATGGTTGGGCCTAACCAATACTCACTCACTTTCGGCCCGTTTCCCTAACAACACGCTCGCATAGCGCTTCATGGATGAGGACGAGACGCCTTTGTATTGTTTCTTCCACCCCTTCAAGATTACAACTCTGATCACTTCTAATAAAACTGTTTATGAGTTTATGTTTGTTTTTTTTTTTTGTCGGGAGTTTATGTTTTATTATGAAGAAACATAAGTGCGAAGCTAATTGGAAGGAGTCAATGTTCAGCTCTTTTTGTAATGAATTATCCTAAAGTCTGATACCAGTCTGGCTTTGGTCTATCTTTAGGTGGTTTGGTCTGCGAAACCCTAACTGTAAAAAAGCACAGCAGTGTATACCAAATTTTTGCATAATACAAGTAGAATATAAACAGTGTTTGCGTATACTCTGCTTCCAACGGCAGAGACTGAGAACGCTTTGTTTTTCTTCTGCGAGTAAAAGCAGAGACTGCGCATACTCTTTTCTCTCTCTACTTGTACTCTGCGTAGTCTACATTTACTTGCGTTGCAAATGTCAACATGCAGACAGTGTGCCACCGGTCCGCGTTAACTCTGCTGATCTTAAGGGGTAGCGCTGGTATTTCCAAAAAAATGTACTAGTTCTACAATTTTCCCTACGAGTGTACCCCGTTTGACATTAAAGTCAGAAAAGGTACTATTTTGGACTATTTCTATAACTATAAATGCTGTAAAAAAACTAGAAATTTGAACGCCTTGATTTATTCGGGGTCACCGTTAAGTTTTGTTAGAAAAACAACATAAACTACTAAACACAGCCAACAATCGTTGTTGGGATCTAAACCTAATTTCCTCTCTATTTTTTCACAGCCACCGTTTCTACGAAATTTGGTTTGACCGGCGCCGGCGATTCACCTAGCGTTGGTGCCAGTTCTCTGTTTCTTCATCTCTCCCTTGCTGTTTTAGTTTTTTTACTGATGGATTGTCTGTCGCATTTTATGAGAAAAGGCATGTTTGGAGTATAGATCTAAGTCATGGTCAGATTTTTTTTTCTTTTTGGCACTACAGACGCCAAATTTTTGTATACAGACAAAAAAAAATTGTTTATTTTTCTGTATTTCCTAAATTAAAACATCATTTAGTGTTTATTTAAAAATAGTTCAAACCTATAATATGTATACTACAAGTTATCACAAAAAATAAAATTAAGTTAATGAATTTATACTATCATTGTAAACATAACTTAAAATAAAACGTAATTTATTTGCTTAAAGATCAATGTATCTTTAATTATTCTTAATGTTTTTGTTCTTTTGTGTCTTTGCTTTTTTTTATGTTGTCGATAATTTGTATTTATTTTCTGTAGGGCTTTAGGAATGTGATTTAATGTATGATTTGACGGGATCAATAACTTTAAACTTTTACAACGCGTGGAAGGGTTTTCGTGGTAAGGTTGTCATTTGTATCATTAGATGGGGGAATAATCGATGTTTATGTATGTATCTCATTTTGTTGGTTGAAACTGCTCTTTTGTATTATTTGTCTGAAATTTAAATGTGTCTTGTGTTAGCAACTCTCTGGGATGCCTCTAAACTGTTTTTTGTTCGTTTGCTTTTAGGAAAACCTACCGTTTCTTCAACCACTATAAGAAAATATTTAATTTTTAACCACGAAAATAATCAATAATTGGTCAAAAATAGCTGTTTTCGATGAGTTTTTGACCAAATTCGGTTCGACAAGAAACGGTGGTCGAAAATGGATTTTCGTCAAAAAATAGTCAACAATTTCTGACCAAAAGTTTTGGTCTAAAAGTTGTCGAAATTTTCTGACCAAACTAATGGTCAATAATTGCTGACCAAAAGTAATGGTCGAAATATTTCTGACCAAACAGTTTGTCGATATATTTCTGACCAAATTATTGGTCGAAATAGCTTGACCACAAAAAAATGGTCAGAAATGAAAATTGACTAATTTTTGACCAACATAAATATTAAATTAAAATCAAAATATTATTTTTTCAAATACAAAAATTATTGTTTAATAAAATTAAAAGTTTAATAACTAAAATAAATTCAATGTTAAAACATATAAAACGTAAATAAAACATAATTACTAATTATCATCTCCGATCTCAGGATCGAAATCGCTTAAGTTTGGAAATTTCTTTAGAAAGATAGTTTTAAAATACTCGAGCTCCTTTGCTTGCTTAGCTTGTGCCTTTGCCTGTTCTGCTTGCGCCTTGGCTTGTTCTGCTTGTGCTTTCTCCATTTCTGCGATCTTAAGCTTTGCAATCTGTAACTCTTCTTGCATTGCGGGATCTGAGAAAGAGGAAGAAGATCCGCCAACTGAAAGACTCCCGATCCCGAAACGGGTTCCTTTGATCTCCTGAAAGATAAATAATTTAGAAAATAAATACTAAAAATTGTAGCTGAAAAATAAATAAATATTATACATCAAATACTATAGTTACCTCGAGAAAAAGTGTGTCCATCTGAACTTGCGAAAGCGAGTTAGAGTGTACCGAACCATCTTGTGTCTCCTAAGAAAGCATCAAATCCACCTTTGCCTTCAACGATTCTGCGATCCGCGCCGCCTTTTTGTCGATGATTGTATTGGTTTTTTTGCTTTTATGTGTCTCAATCATAAAATCTATCATGTTTGGAGGATGGCCAGATTCTTGTGCCTTACAATAATGCAAAAATCACTCAAATATTTAGTAATTATGTTAGTTAATATTAAATTAGAAATAAAATGTTGAAAAAAAGAATCGTTATACGATATATTACCATTTCATCAAAACGCCTAACGTAGGATTTCGAGCCAGTGGTGTGTGCGGCTTTGCCGTCACCTCCGCGCTCACTATTCCGATTCTTTTTGTTTTTATCTGCTATCTTTCTTGCTTACTTGCCTTTCCAATAAGTGATGAATCCATTCCAAACATCGACTTTCGTCAACCATTCGGGGGTCCCTTCCCTTCTTTCCAGCCTTTCTTCCATGTGTATACTTGGCTGGTAAATACCGATTTTGCAACAATGTCGTATCTCTTTCGAACAAGAGTTGTAAATGTGGGATTCCAATTGTATTCTTGCTGCAATAACCCAAAAACAAAAAGTCACTCAAATATTTACACATTTATAATCACATTAGTATGACTTACCGCAAATGATTTGAACCATCGTAATTTTATGTCTTCGGGAAGAACAGAATATTTTGGACAAAATATGGGCAGATCCGACTTGATCATTTGCAACACGGACTTCGTGATTTTCGGATCATAGCTAAACCTAATCACAGCGACAAAGTAAATATTAATATTCATAAAAATACTAATATGTAATGAACAAACTATTAATAGGGCGTTTTTCACTTACCATGTTGTCTCGCCAATGCGTTTAGGATTGAGCTCTGTCATGCTTGTTCGGCCCTCACTCAATAGCAAATCATTGATCGACATTTGCGAAAATGCCGCTGAACCTTGTATCTCAGGAACGTTGCACGTTTCTGGAAGTGGTGTTGCAGCGGACGAGCTCGGACTCCACTGCGAATTCGGGCGATGAGATTTCCAGTGTTGGAATTTGGCCCATTCTTGGTCATCAGTAAAATCATTACGCTCTATCTGGAAATCAATAAACTCAAAATTTGTTAAATATATCTCCTCTGCATCTAAACTGTGTAAATTTAGATGCTTTATAGATTAAACTGTGTAAATTAAAACAAAGCAAAATAAAAACAACCATAAACCATTAATAATATTTCCGTAATAGTGAAATAAATTTGGCAAAAACCATAACAAGCTCAAATGAAAAGAACACAATTAGGAAAAGAACACAAAAAAACCAAATTTCAGGTAAGTAAACCCCCTGAATCTAGGGCACAATTACAGAAATCAGAAACCCTCACTTACAGAAACAAGGAAATGAGACGGCGGAGGAAGCAGAGACGAGGAGAGAAGAACGGCGGAGGAAGTAGAGACGACGAGAGGAGAACGGCGGAAGAAGCAGAGACGACGAGAGGAGAACAGCGGAAGAAGCAGAGATGATGAGAGGAGAACGGCGGCGAGTTAGGGAAACAAAAACAAGGAGAACGGCGATGCCTTGAGGAATCAAAAACGAGGAGATGTGTGTAAAATCACAGAAATGATTTTTCTCACTTACACAGACGAGGAAAGGAGAACGGCGGAGGAAACATAAAAAAAAATTGTTCTAAGTGAAATGTCTTAGATCTAGGTTTAAGTATATTTAGTGGTGGAAAATTGGTCAAAACTTATTGTTCACATTTTGACCAACTTTAACTTTTATTATTAAACAATTAAATTTTCGTACCAATTTGAACTGAATATTAAGATTAGTAAAGTTGTTAAAAGTCTCGATAACCAAAAAATTACAAATTCAAGATTCATCTATTTTACAAAATAAATTTATTCAGAATCAGATGAATATTCCGAAGATGCCGATTCGCTAGAAGTCTCGAATCCACCAAGTTCTTCTTCGAAAGCTTCCAATATATCGTCTATCGCTAGATTTTGTGAATCAACTAGCGATGTGTCTTCAAGGGAATTGTCAATTAATCCTAAGAATCCGGTTGAGGTTTGCTGTAACGGATCATTTTCTAGCACTCCTTATACCCGTCCTCTTGGATTTATCTGAGTAACTGTGATCCAAGGGTCTTGTTTGCTCTTCATTCGGGGATAACGTATATAACACACTTGGTCGGCCTGTGATGCGAGTATAAAAGGATCATATTTCCCAAGTCTTCGTGAAGAATTAATTGATGTTACACCAAATTTGTCATGTCGAACGCCTCTTCCAATTGTAGGATCGTACCAATCGCACATGAAAACAATGCATTTCAAGTTAATGACGCCGGGATAACCAACTTCCAAGATTTCTGTAAGAACACCATAGTATTCTAAACCACCCGCTCGTGAAACTATCCCGCAATTGACCGTTGTCCTTTTGCTACCTTCCCGGTAAATTTGAAAAGAATATCCACGGTACAATACATCGGCGAAGACCAAGCAAGTGATACTGTCCCTCCCATTAGTTCTGTCAACCATGTTGGAAATGTTGTACCCTTCGTAGACCATGTCTGAGCCTGTTAACAAACTTAGTAATTAGATTTGACAATTGTTTATATATTATTTGTTTATATATTATTAAAGTATTATTTTGTTTTAACTTAATTAATCCAAGAGGAAAACTCACATAATACGACAACCATGATGGATATTCCGTTTGTTTTATGTTACCAATTTTGTCATCATTCAAATGTGGATATGCTCCCCTAACTTGCGCATCGGAAATGCTGAAAATTTAGAAATTAAAATTAATTCAATTTTAAAATATATAATGTAAATAAATTATACCTTAATTTTAATAAAATGTAAATAAATTATACCTCTCATATGCCATCAATTCTTTCCAATTCTTCAGAATATAGCAATGTATATGATTTTGTTCTTCTTCTGTTAGCCACCTTTTTCCGTTTTCCACTAAGTCTTCCAACTTGTGCAAAAATATCAGGAACATGAGTTGGGTAAGAAGGTTTTTCACCTCCATTGTCGTTGCGACCGGGTTTCCTAGCTTTTGTTTGTACTTGTAGTGCAAAGTAGTATGCTGAGAAGTTTGAAGTCTCTTCGTTTATGCTTTGAGCCACAATTGAACCCTTGACTCTACTTCAGTTTTTCACTTTTTTCTTGAGATGGAACATGAATCGTTCGAAAGGATACATCCATCGATATTGGACAAGTCCACCAAGCGCTGCTTCCCGAGGGAGATGAATTGGAAGATGTTCCATTACATTAAAAAAAGACGGTGGAAACATCTTCTACAAATTGCAAAGGAGCACAGGTATATTTTGTTCCAAATGCTGAATTCCAACACTTGTAAGTGATCTCGTACATAGGTCTCGGAAAAAGCACCAATCCCTGAAATTGCAATGACAACATAAGAAATAAAATCAACGATTAAGATTTAAACAATGAAAAACTTATTAAATAGATCAAATTAATTTTACCTGAAACTGCTTCATGCACATTTGTTGGTAGAAGCTCTTTAAAGGCGAACAGAAGTAGGCGTTGCATGAAAACATGACAATCATGGCTCTTCATTCCGGAACTTACCATTTTGACTGTCAACACAGTTTCGTAGATTAGATGCATACACATCAGGAAATTTAATACAATGGATAATCCATTGGAAAAACTCCTCCTTCCCAACTGCATTTAATCTGAAAATGGGTATCAGACCTTTTCCATTAGCCATGACATGTAGCTCCTCACGCTTGCAGTGTTTCGGGAGGTCTAGCCTAGATTTTAAATTATCTTTCGTCTTGCCTTGGACGTTTAAGATAGTATTCATGATGTTATCAAAGAAGTTCTTCTCTATGTGCATAACATCGAGATTATGCCTCAATAGATGGTCCTTCCAATATGGTAAATCCCAAAAAATACTATGTTTATGCCAGTTATGATTCACACCATAACCGTAAATAGGAGAATGTCCATTTCCCCCGAAATCAGCGGTCTTCTCTACACCATAATCTCCCAATTGTGTTAGCAGATTGTAACCATCTAACTCTGCAGGTGGAGGTTCACGAACAACTTGGTTCTTGAGAAATAACGTCTTGTTCCGACGATACGGATGGTTCATCGGTAAAAACCGCCTATGACAATCAAACCAACATGTCTTCCGCCCATGTTGTAGTTGGAAAGCATTAGTGTTGTCCTGACAATATGGACACGATAACCTTCCATGCGTCATCCATCCGGATAGCATTGCATATGCTGGAAAATCACTTATCGTCCACATAAGCACTGCTTTCATCACAAAGTTCTGTTGGCATGAGATACCGAATGTTGTAACACCATGATTCCACAACTCTTGCAACTCATGAATCAAAGGCTGCAAGAACACATCAAGAGATCTCTTCGGGTGTTCTGGGCCAGGGACTAGGATGGTGAGGAACAAAAACTCTCTTTTCATGCACAAACTTGGCGGCAAATTGTAAGGTGTAAGAATGACTGGCCATAATGAATATTGCCTACCATGCTTCCCAAACAGATTGAAGCCATCTGTAGATAATCCAAGGTAGACGTTCCTACTCTCCCTTGCAAAATCCGGATATAATGTTTGAAAATGTTTCCATGCTTCTGCATCTGAAGGATGCGCGATTTCACCATCGATTGAATTCTCTGCATGCCATCTCATAGACCCCGCCGTTCGCTCAGATTGATATAATCTTTTAAGTCGTGATGTTAGTGGCAAATACTACATACGCTTATACGGGACCCGAACTCTTTCACTTGTCACCTGAAACCTTGGTTTGCCACAAAATCGACACTCCAACCGAGTTGCGTCTACATTCCAATAAATCATGCAATTCTCGATGCAGACATCGATCATCTGAAATGGCAACCCAAGACCATCTACCAGTTTTTGTATCTCGTAGTAGTTTGCTGGGGAGAGATTTTCTTCTGGCATATACTCTTTCACAAAATCAGCAATTGCATCGACGCAATCCTCACTCAAATTAAAATCCGTCTTTATGTTCATCATCCTAGTTGCAGCTGATAAAGGTGAATGACCCGCCCTGCAACCTTCATATATCGGATGCTTTGCTGCATCTAACATATCGAAAAATTTCCTCGCTTCTAAATTCGGTTCCTCTACAGGGTTTTCACCTTCCATAAATAATGGAATATTTTCCCTATATGCATCTGTTACCATCTGAGCAGTACCTAAGTTTTCCCTCTGCATACTAGCTTGTTCAGATATATCCGCCATATATTCACTACTACTAGGCATAGTATATGAATCTTCACCATGGAAAAACCATACAAAATAATTTGGTGTAAACCCATCCCTAAACAAGTGATTCCACACTTTATTAACATCTAGGCGTTTTCTATTATTACACCGAATGCAAGGACAAACAATCTTACCAGGGCCGTCCCGAGTGGCAAATCGCATGAATTCGGTAAGTCCTTCTCCGAACTCTTTTGTAATTTCGCCCGTTTCTGAATTCTGGTGTTTGTACATCCATTCTCGAGGATTATAGAAATTAGAAGACATTTTTTGATGATCTTTTGTATATGAAATGTTCTGTAAGTGAGTGAGGTGAGGGGTTATTATATATACAAAACTTTTGACCGTTTTCGACCATTTTTCGACCAGATGGTAACAGATGGGTCACTAATATTTTGACTAATTCTTGACCAAATTTTGAAATGGTCAAAACGTGATCAAAATTTTCTGATAACTTTTCGACCAAATTACAATGGCTACAAACGTTCAAAAATTCAATTCCCAATCGACAACGGTTATTTTTCTCCCACCGTTTATTGACCATTTATTGACAACAGTTTTAATTGGTCAAAGATTGGTCGAAATATGTTGACCAATTTTCGACCATTATAAACTGAGTACAAACGGCTACATATATAGTCGATAATTGGCCAGTAACGTTTCGACCAATTACTGGCAGGTATTGTTTGTCAAAAATTGTTGACTAATTTTCGACCAAATTTTATTTTAGTCGATATTTGGTCATAATGTTTTGACTATTTATCGACCACTTATATTAGTCACAAAATTTTGATCATTTTTCGACCAATTCAACTTTTCATCATATTTTGGTCGAAATTGTGTCAGCAAACATTTTGACCATTTTGCTGGTCATAAATTTGGTCAAAAAACGACATGTTTTCTTGTAGTGAATATACCCTATAAATTTTGAATCCGGAGGTTCATGATTTCGTCCGTGTGTTAGTGTTTTTTCTTGTGACGATTACGAATGATTGATATCTATTTGTTGGTGTACTCTCTCTGATTCGATTGTGTCTTTTTAAGACCTAATTACAAGCTTCCGCCAAAGGAGCTTCGAGAACCTGTTGATTTCACAAGAGGTGAGTAATGATAAACGACGACTTGTTTGGTCGTTTTTATGAATTTTGAGTTTTTTTTATCTGTTTGGTTTTTTAGAGATGATCTTCCTTTTTCGATGCACTATCACATGATACATTAAATCAGGCAGTCTATTTTTTTTGTGGTTTGACAATCATTTTAGTAAAGTGTCTGCTTCGAGTATTATTTTGTGTTTTAAAAAATTTTCTTAGCTTTCGCGAAATAATTTTGGGTGGCATTTCTTATATTTGTTCATTGAAAAGTTGGTTGAGAATGAATCCTTTCTTTAAAAAAACTATGGGGTAATTGGTTGGTTATTATTATTTTTTAATATATATTGAATGATGCATTATAATTGGTTGGTCTGTTTTGGTAGTTTGTCAAACATTGTTTGGTGCAAGTATGGTTTCGGGTTTGTGTTTAATTTATAGTTGTTTTTTTCATGTTTTCACGATTATATTTGTCGTTAGAGATAAAAACAGAGCTCTAAATATATTTATTTTCAGAAACAAAGCTTTATTTATAACTTATTAATATGATTTTTATTTTATTATGTCCGCTATCCACCTAATTTAACATGATACGAAGGTAGTATTTGTTTTGGTAATGTGGATTATCGATAGGAAAAACAAACAAAAATTTAGGTATTGCACTAAGATTACGGGTCTTGGGAAAATGACAAGAAGAAGAGACCCAGAACTCGCAAGCTATTTATGATCAATCGCACTGAGTTTTTTTTTTTTTTTTTTTGGTTCAATAAAAGTTTGAGGGGAAACACAATTAATACAAAGAGATTTTGACTAAGTTGACTTTTAATTGAATTAAAGGGGTAATTGTAGAAAAGCAGTAAATGGTGGATTCTGATGCATGCATAGAGCACAAAAGTAAAGTCTTTTTCAGTCGTCGATTTAGCTAAAATATTTACTAATCAACCGAAGAAGAAAAAAGGACAAATTTTCCAATCCTTAGATTTGCTTCTCTCGCTTGGCTCAGAATATATGTCGACGGAAATTGATATTTTCGTATAATAAATAAAATAGAAATCTCTTGAAAAATTGGTTTCGGTTTTGATTAGTTCGATTACGATGCAAGAATCTGCAATACAACCTCCCAGAAATTTTGTTATCGCTAAAGATTCTTCTTCTTCTTCTTCTTCTTCTTCTCAGGTATTCGAAATCTGATATTTGTATTTTTTTTTCTGCTAGTAAAGCTCGAAACCTCTCTGTATCGGTTTGATTTCATATGGGTATTTTGCAGAATCGCTATAAACCCTATCTGGGTTTTACATTTTCTTGCTCAAATAGTTTGATTAATTAACATTTTGTGATAAATTTAGGGTTTATTACCTGATTATAGTAGAAAACGAAGATTATCACTTGTATCTGAAGTTAATCAATCAGAAAGAAAAGAAAAAGAGAATTGCTTAATTAGTGTTCTTCTTCAGTTATTACAATGATCATCAAACTGGTTTCTCAAAGTCTGTTTCACTGTAGAATTGTAGAAAGATTCTTAATTTATCAGTCTGAGAATCTATCTAATCATCAGGTTAAAGGACAATCTACTGAAGATGTCTCCAGATCTCAACCAAGTGGAAGCCAATGTGATGTTTCAATCCAAATACCTCCAAGACCTATGCCGAGTTTAGGAATATTGCGAAATTTGTCTCTGAAAAGGAAAGCTTCTCTACCCAACAATATGAGAAGATTACTACGGAGTCCCAGTGTTACTGAAACCACTGAAAAGCCTCTTGTTACAAGTTCCATCGCTTCGCCTTATTGGAAAAGATGTTTGTCACTTCCTTCTACGAATGCCGCTAAATCGTCTCTGGTTACATCTACACCGCCTGTTTCACCTCTGGTTAATAGTGAACTACCTAAATCTACTGTGAGTTATAGGTTTTTCTATTATCTAGTTTCAGATTTGTAGTGTGCTAAAAGTTTTGAATGACAAAGTATAATATTTGGAGTTTGTTTGGTGCAGAAAGATGGTGATCATCCATCAGTTTCAAGATCCTTGTCCATGCCCGGGAGAAACAAAGTGATTGTACGAGCTGTCTCTTTTGACAATAACAAAGATCACATTTCGAATGAAGCAAGTGGCGGTATGTGCTAATTTTCCCTGAAATTTTGAGCTCTTTTTGTTTTTGCCGGCTGCTTTACGGATTCATGGGAAGGCTGAGTGTTGGATGTTGTTGATATGAGGAATAGATTGATTCACGAGAAGCGTTATCAATTCAAAGAAATTTGATTTTTGATCAATGAAACGGAAAGTTCACACTCCTATGTTCCATCTTTCTTGTGGTTCCATTAGCAGATCAAATCACTCCGGTTGCTGCGGAAGAAACAGAAGAAGAAATCCCTGAAGAAGAAGCCGTGTGCAGGATTTGTCTTGATGTGTGCGAAGAAGGTAATACACTGAAAATGGAATGCAGTTGCAAAGGTGACCTCAGACTCGTTCATGAACATTGTGCCATTAAGTGGTTTAGTACAAAGGGAACGCGAATCTGCGATGTCTGCAGACAAGAAGTCCGAAACTTACCAGTGATTTTACTTCGTGTCCCAACAATCAACCAACTTACCAATAGACGGGAACTCTTTCAGCAAAATCCACAGCCACAAACCATTAGGTACATCAGAACGCTTTCAAATTCTTTCCTTTTATCAGGAATTCCTTGAAGAACACTAACAATTAAAGGTCCAATAAATGGTGCAGTGTCGGTCAAGAGTTTGTAGTGCTTGTACTCATCAGCACAGTCTGCTACTTCTTCTTCCTTGAACATTTACTGGTAATGCTTGTTTTTTTTCTCAGGAGTATTTGAAAACACGGAGTTTTAGGTATTTCATTATAAAGATCTTATCTTTCATTACAAAGATAACATAACATGACAGAGGTTCTGATATGTTTTGTAGATTCGTGACTTGGATACACAGGCTATCTTTGTCGCAGGGCCATTTTCATTCACCTTAGCTCTCTTAGCCTCAACTTTTGCCGTCATCCTCGGTATAATACCACTCCCTAAAGAATTTCCCCAAGTCCTTTTGTATTCATCCCTGACACTTATCATGTAAACTGTTAATTGTTTTTGTCCAAACTTGCAGCTACCAGAGAATACATATGGACATACGCAGCTCTTGAGTTTGCACTGGTAGCCTTGCTTGTTCATCTGTTATATGTGACAGTAAGTAAAATATTAAACTAAAAGTTTTTAACTTTTAGAAACACCTAATCTCAGACATTCAATTGGAAAAAAGTTCTCATGGAAAGTTCTTTTTTTGTTTTCAGCTTGGTGTGCCGGTTATCTATGCAATGCTTTTCGCGGGGATTCTTGGTTTCGGGATGGCAATGTGCTTAAACTTGTTGTACATTTGTTATTCCTCTCGGCGTGCTCGGGTTGCGCAAAGCCCGAGCTTAGTATAAAGAAAGTCTCTTCCCTTTTTAGTTTCTTTTGTGCTTCCTTCAAGCTTGGATATGAAAGGGTGAATTGCTGAATGGGAAAAACCCCGAAAAATACACCAACTAAACAATATTTGCTGAAAAAATACACAAACTTTTTGCGTTACCATCAAAATACACCAAGTGAATTCCATTTCCAGTTTAATACTCGAACTGAGTATTTGTGTAAGTTTCACACGCGATGTTTAACGGACGTTAAATTTTGTCACGGATCTAAGAAACGTTGTTAGATTAATTAATACGTGGGTTTACAATAATACAAAAACCCACTTTCGCCCCTCTGTTTTCCCCAAATCGAAACAAAATCCATAACCCTAATTCCCAATTCTCAATTTCATCTTCTCCTCTCAAAATCAATATATTTCGGCGAGAGAGACACGACTCATAGCATAGAAAGAGAAACCACTAATCAACGACGACAAAGCCGAGTTTTTAATTAGGCGGCGTCTGACGAACACGCGCCGTGAAGCGTTGAGTTTGTACAGAGATATATTATGTGCGATTCGGATGTTTATGTGGACGGATTCGAGGGAGATTTTGTGGAGGGATGTGTTGAGAGAGAATGCGAGGAAGGAGTTTGAGGATGCGAGATTTGAGACGGATCCGGAGGTTATTACAAGGTTATTGATTGGTGGAAGTGAAGCTGTTTTGTCTACTTTAGATAAGCTTGCGGAGAAACAGATGGAGATGGTTGAAAAGAAACAACGAGATGATCAATGCTTATAGTGTTTTGTCTTCTTTATGCACTTTGAAAATTTTGCTGTAAATTGTTGCTAGAAGATGAAGAAGCTTAAAGAGAAGATCTTAATAATTTGCGACATGATTCTTGATTTTTTGTTTGGAGTCACTTGCAAAGACATATACATTTTGTTTATGACATTATCCATCATGTAATACAGACTGTTCCTGAGAAATGGTAATTGAAACGAATGTCATTGAGCTATAAACAAGGCTTTGACTAAGAATAACTCATTGAAAAATCAAAGATTGCCAATTTATTGTTCGAGTGTTAGAATATGATGAGCTATGAGTCGTCTTTCTCTCTCGACAATTTCTCTTTCCTCTTAGCCTTGGTCCAACAGATCCTCGTGATCAACACCACGAATCACTCAAATTTGTAAAATTTATTAGATTTACTAAATCAATCAAAATGGAATCAGATTTAGAAAGTAATCAAACTAAACTTACCAATAGTTCTTGAGGCAGAGATTCAAGATGAGATTTTACAGAGGAAGAAGAAGAAACTATTGCTCTGCTTCGTTGTCTCTTCAACAAACATTTCACCGGCGGCGATTCAGTTACCGGAATTTTAACGGCCAATCTAGATAGAGATGCACGTACACTGCTTGAAATCAAAATCCTTTTTCTCCCCGCTCCTCTTGTGAATCTCACTGATCCTAATCCTAACACTAATTCATCTTCCTTCGAGTTTATTACGAATTGTTTCTTTGTTAACGCCATTGTTCCTCCACTAAGAAGTTTCTTCACAAACAAAGTTTCGGAGAAAACAGAGAAGGGCAAAAGTGGGTTTTCGTATTATTGTAAACCCACGTGTTTAATTAAACTAACAACGTTTCTTAGATCCGTGACAGAGTTTAACGTCCGTTAAACATCGTGTGTGAAACTTACACAAATACTCAGTTTTCGAGTATTAAATTGAAAATGGAATTTACTTGATGCATTTTTATGGCAACGAAAAAAGTTCGTGTATTTTTTCAGCAAATATTGTTCAGTTGGCGTATTTTTCGGGGTTTTTCCTTGCTGAATAGATAGATTCATCTGAAACAGTAAGACCCGTAGATATATGAGTTTTTTGTACGTTTTGTATGAAGAAGACCAAAGATTTTGTGGAATTACAATGAAAATGTGTGAAGAGACCAGCAAGTGAAAGAGGTGTTGTGAATGATATCAGATTTGACTTATTTCTCAAAAGTTGTACGTGGGTGAGAACTTCCTGCCGTTTTTGTGCGAAGTGTTTCTTCTTGACTTCGATACAATATTACAATGTGTTGGAAAAAAAAAAAAAAAGGGGCGTTCCGAGAATCGAACTCGGGACCTCTCGCACCCAAAGCGAGAATCATACCACTAGACCAAACGCCCATATTGCGTACTTGTACCATTTACTTAGTTTATAACGGTTTTATCAGCCTAAACGAGAAACGACCAAAGTTGAGACAAGCTCAGACATTAAATGCTGTATTACACAAGTGGATATAACAGAGCACAAATAAGCAAAAGGGTTTTTCACTAACATTTTTAGAGTTTCTAGTCGACTAAAACTGGAGTTAAGACAGAGTTAACGTCTGGATCTAAAACAGAAAACTACACATTTCCACAAAATGCAAAGGCCATTATAACTAACAACGAAACAAGCCTCCCTACCAGAACTAGTCTAAGATCTGCGCAAGTTACGGGACAACGCAGTTCGATCGAGCTCAACATAGCCTCTAAGATCTCCATCTCTCTCTCCAGTTAACCGGAATGCAGGAACATAATGTGAGAATCTCAACAGTTCACACCTCGGGATCGTTTTCTTCACAACGATGCCTCCTTCCACTTTTTCCTTGAAGACCGAAATGAACCCATGCACCCGTTCCAACATCATAACCTCGATGTGGCTCTCACTGTCGTCAAGAACTTCAACAACCTCGCATTCCCACTTCTTCAAGCTTCCGACCTTGATTGTTTCACTCCAGTTCTTGTACATTGCCCAAATTTCTCCCGTCTTTGGGAGGACAGTGTAGTTTTTCCTTGAATGCTGTTGTGCCTTAATCTGATGTGAAAAACCAGTCACTTTAGTGAGTGTCTCGTCCGGGCCTTCCTTCAAGGTGAAATTTCCACAACTGACTGGCATTCTTTTGTCGTGCCACTGTGTAACATTCTCAGGAAGTGATTCCAGCTCTAGACGGTTTATCTGCAGTTTAAATACCGGCTTCCATTCTATCTTCTGAATTCTGGCGTAATACTTGGGCAAGCCATCCTCTTTACTGTTCAATGACCATATTTGGCCACTTGCAAACTTTCCCTCTAATCTTTCAGCGCTGAAGTCATGGAACTCGAAATTAGGAATGACGATACAGTCTGGCTCCGATGAAGGTGGAGAGCGATTATGGACTTGGTTTGACTTGGCAGCTTCTCGTGAGACAGGGACAACTTTGATTTCTTCAATCTTTTGTGGTAATGCAGCTGTATCGAGCTCATAAGAACCAACGGGAACGCCATTCCCTTCTTTTCCTGTCAATTTGGTTGAGGGAATGCCGTGGGAGAATCTAAGCAACTCATGAGACGGAATCTGAAATGTGTCTGATCCACCACCCATTGGAATTCGACAAAAGACACTTTTAAAGCCTTCTACTTTATGCAAAAACGCAACCTCAATTGCAACTCCTTCAACATATTCTGATAGGATCTCAACAAACTCATACTCATACCCATGCTCATGGAAAGAATGTTGACGACCAGAGGACCAATTCATGTCCCAGTTCTTGAAGAGAGCCCATGTTTCTCCTCTTCTTGGGTATACACTGACAGTATCTTTCATGTTTCCTATTCTGCAGTGAATCAGATGAGAGAACGATGGAGTTTCATTTGTGTTCTCATCTCCAACAAGTTCGAACTTACCAACAGAGACAGGCAACTTTTTGCGAGCCCACTGTTTTGCTTTCTCATCATCTGGTTTAGCCTCTAGCCAAGTTATTTTAAGCATGAAACTAGGTTTCCTTATGACTTTTCTGATGATGGCATAATATCGAGGCATCCGACCCATGTCATCATACATTGCCCATATCTGGCCAGCTTTAAAACACCTCTCTTCCCTCGACTTCTCAAAGTTACTGAAATCAGGATCATCACACACGAAAATCTCTACGTCTGATGCACTCTCTGAACTTGAATCCTTCACTGTATTACAAGCATCCGAATCCCGAGAGCTTCCCACTTGGTCTTCTTTTACCTTTGCCTTCCTGTTTAAACCATTTGGCAAGGTTTCTGCAAACATATGATTCTCATGTGTCTTCTTTCCGAAATCAGACTCTTCAGCACTTTCTGCACCCTCTTCTTTATTGTCATCATCGCTCATATTCTCTTTATATGAAACCTGCTGCTTGCTACGGACTGACCTCCTAGAATGCTGTCCACCAGGTGCAACTTCTGCGCACTCACTGTTACTCTCGCTGGAAGAGCTGTCACTGGATTCAACTATCTTCTTCCTCTTTCTGTTTCCATTGATGTTCTCAGCTGCAGCAGTACCCGAGCTTTTTGCTCTAAAACCCCCTTTTCTTGGGGAAATTCTTGCAGAATTCTCTGGCTGCTTCTGCGCTGCCTTGCCAGCCTCTTGAGTTGGAACCTTGTTCTGATGGGGGAAAGGGAAAGTCGCCTGAACTGGTGGACCCTGGAAAGCTTCTTGAAAAGCAACGTATTGCTTACCGCAATTCTGACAAGTCATACATTTGTGGATAAATTCCCTCTGAAATTCATACCTCTTGTGACAAAAGGCGCATGAGGTCCAAAAGGTCAAGCCACCACTAAAGGCAGTTGGTTGAGCTTTAGGTTTTTGCTGGTTGTCGGGTCTCAAACCAGTCGTGAAGCTGTTCCTCGCCGCGTTAGTGTTTGTCTGGAAAACAGGATGAGTGTAATAAGCCGTGGCAGGAGCTTGTTGGGGTTGGTATGACGGTTCTGGTGCAGGCTTTCTAAAGGGTTTGCGTCTCATATCATGAATCCTCCTTTTGTCTTTGTCCAAAAGAACCCTCTGAGCTTCACCAATCGATTTGAAAGCAGATTCAGCACCAGGGAGTTTGTTTTTGTCGGGATGGAGATGAAGCGCAAGCTTCCTGTACTGTTTCTTGATGGTATTTTCGTCTGCATTTTGCTCGACTTGGAGAATCTTATACCAATCAGTCTCATCCCCAGATTTCTCCAATACTGCACAATGAACATCGCACACCATTATCATGTGAGCTATATTCTCCAAGCTTCCATCCATTTTCTGAGCCCTCATTGCAACTCTGCGAGCAGTGGAGAAATCTGATTTTCTCATCCAATCTTCTGCTAAATCTTTGGCTCGAAGAGCCTCATCTTTGTTGCTCATACTTAAAAACCCAGACTTTCAACTCTATTCTCTTGCGATATACCCTACAAAGCACAGATTCGAATTTTCAGCACTGTCAAAAGCAAAAACACTAAAAACCCAAACAAGCCCGTTTCTTCAACAAAGACCCACAAAGCGAACGAACACATTCAATTCAGACATGAGAAACATAGAATTAAGGCGGCGAATTTCTCCGAGACGGAGGCAAAATAGTGGGTTTTTGACGAAATAAAAGAGTACCCATCGTCGACAAACAAACGATTTCAGGAACCAGAGAGTAAGAAAATGAGAGAGAGAGAGAGGGGGCACCGTCAAGGCTCACGTCGATGGCAAACTGACTCTTTGACTGGAATCTGGCTTTCGTCTTCGTTTGTGGGGGAAACACCTCACACGGTTTATATGCTTCTCTGGTTTTTTCTGTAATTTTTATAAACTTTGAGGCCATTTGAAGTTTGCATTCTTGCTTATTTGCGCATAAGCCCTTTAAGTTTAGCTAAATTACTACTAATTTGTGAAAGAAAATGGTATATACCTACAATTTTGTGAAGAAATGGGCAAATTGGTCATCTTGTTTTCTTTGGAAAAAGACTTTTATACCCTTACTAATTTTTTTTGTATGGGTATAAAGTATTTTATCAATTTGAATAGATATTTTAGTTTTAGAGTTTTGAGTTATGGATCAATTCAGATAAATTAAACAAAAAATCAAACAAAATTCTAATATGAATAAATAGAATCTAAGCCAAATCAAAATATAAACAGATTATATCAATTTTGATGTATCAATTTAGTAATTAACATGATCGTGACACGTGTTAGTAAGTCGATCAGATTTTGATATATATAAAAAAAAATTTCAATTAGATTTTACATGTATTAAAAAAGTCTATATATTTTAAAAAACCTAATGTCATTATATTTTTCTACTTTGCAATTAACATGATCGTGATACGTATCAATTAGTCGATCGTATTTTGACATGTGTAAAAAAATTCCCAATTATAGTTTGACATGTGTTAAAAAGTCTTATATATTTTTAAATATATAATGTCATTATATTTTTGAATCAGATTACAAAAACTAATTAAAAATCCTAATACTATTATATTTATGTGCAATATGCATTATATTGTAATATTTTTCTTTTGGTTTACCATCACGTGGATGGAGTAAAGTTTGCAAAATTAATGTTTGAGAAGAAATTTATGTTGTAAGGAAATTATATAAAATAAAATTTAAGTGATGAAATACTTATAATTCGTTTCTAATAAGAAGAAAGATAATATGTGGGTTCACAAAAGAAAATAAAAAACGTTGAATATGATTTTAAAAAAGAAGTAAATTTAATTCAAATAGAAATATAAGAATTAATTCGTCAAGGTTTGAAAAATAGTTATCTAAATAGCTAAATACTAAAACGTAAACCTAATTCAAATAGAAAAATACTATTTGGAAACATATGTGAAAACATTTAAATGGAAATCCAATAATAGAATCAAAATAAATAAATAATTATTAAATTTCTCTATTTGTGGTTTCGCGTCGTTATTCTCAATCTTATTTATTTATTTTCACAGAAGATCTGATTTTGTTTTTCACTTTTCCGTTTAATTTAACTTCTTTTTCACGGATTATAAAATATTAAATTACAAACCCACGTATATGCGGATCCTAGATATATTTTTATAATGGTTACTAACTTATTATTTTATCTATAAAAAGTGTAAGTCTGAAAAACTGAACCAAAATCCATCACTTTTTCAACCATTAACCATAACTAAGATTGTCCAATTTGAAAAGAAACAAAAAACTAATTTGATCTAAAGCGACTTGGTTTTAATATGTTAAGATGTTCGAAAAAAAATGAACCAAAATATAAAACAAAAAAATCTTTAACTTTATTTTTTATCAACCATTCATTATAATCTCAATTTTTTTGACCGGTTAATCCAATTAAAAAAAAAAGTTTACATAAAACAATTAAAAAAATATGGCACGAGAAAAACGAGCTAAACAATAATATGCTTTCGAATTCAAAGCTCGAAGAATCAAAAAAGGAAATATTATAAATTTTGAATTTGATTCTTTAAAAATTAAAATTTTAAATTTTATATCAAATCAATCAACATTTAATCTAGTTTCGTTTTGATTACTATTTCTTTGAAACCAAAAACACTAACAGTTGAGTTCTATAATCGACATAAACGAAGGATGAGTCGCCGGATACATAAACTAGGGATGAGTCGCCGGATGGCCAGACCCATTGAATATTCGACGAAGCCCATATTTTAGTGGTTTTATAAAATATTACAAAATATATAGTAGATAAAAATAGTAAATAAGTTGAGTTTTTTTTTTTATCACAAGTGTTTTTTAACAAATAACACGGAATTCATGCGAGTGTTTAATAAACAGCATGTTATATTAACCGATTATACATTATTTTACATGATATTATGTTATTTATTTGAAATACGTGCGGAAAACACTTTTGTAATTATGATTTTACCGCCATATTTTTTGTTTTCTTTGCAAACCACTAACCCTATATATCCATATAACAAATTCACCATTGATTGAAACGGTGGTCCAGTCCATCCCTAAAATTTAACAGGTCCAACCTAATTAATTTTTGCAAATAACTAACCATTGCTCATTTTTTGGCTTTTTTTACCGGATCAAAGTTGCTTACCTCAACATCACTGGCAAATGCTTCGTTTGACGGTCTCAATAATCTTCTAATGAAACCTTCGATCAATGGATACTCAAAAATTTTATTTCCGAAATCTTTTTATCACCAAGCGAGACAAAAGACCATAATTTCTTTTTCGTTGTTGTTAGATTCTCTGGCGACATCAGACAAGTTTCTGTCTTTGAAATTTTTGGCAAATATTTTTTTTTTTTAAATATGTTTGTTTTTAGTTTGTGTTTTCATTGGTTGGAGATTATAACTCTGAGAAAATCTGAGAAAAAAAAACTCTGAGAAAATCTTATTTTGCGTTGGCTTAATTTCTAGAGATATATATTTTTTCGCCTATGTTATTCCTCCTTGTTTTAATATAATTTTTAGACAAAAAAAAAAAAAAAATATATGTTCAATAATATAAGATTTTAATTACTATTTTCCAATTCATAAATTGAATGGTGGCAGAGTTTCAATTGCTTTGTATTAATTTTAAAGAATTTATCTCCAATAAGATTATAATTTAGAAGACATTTAAAAATTCAATATTAAATAAACATAGATATTAGAGAAAGACAAACCAAAATATAAATACAATTTCTAAAAATAAGTTCTTTAGAAAAACTGCCGAACGATCTAGAAAATTAAAAGGATCCATATATGTCGATAGACTTTGTCCCAAAATCAAGTCATAGACTTTCTGTAGACTTTCTAAATTCATAGTCCAATAACCCTCTTAAACTCAAGTCTAAATTTTTCTGTTATTCTTCTGCATAGACTACATTTCAATAGAAATGGCTACAACACTTATCATTTAAACTAATTTCAACTAACCATTCCTCTGTGTATAAAAAAAAAATTGACCATTACTAGTAGTAAGTAGTAACTAGGTTCTTAAGGTAGGGGTTACAAAGGAACAATTATAATCTTATTTTGTTAATGCAGTATAGTACTATACGAATCTAGATCCAATTGGAAATACCAACTTTGAGGGCTTGAATGGAAGCAACAAAGCGCGACGGTTTTTGACATGTGGCGGGATGGATAAAAAAAGTTCACCAATCACCATGTTATATTATATGCTGTGCGTATTTACAAAAAAACGCACTAACACAGTAAATAATTAAAACAGAATAAAAATATATAGTTTTTACCTTGTTTTTTTGACCTGCATGTGGTGCGTTCTACCCACATCAAATTAGAGGAGTGCATAAGTGGTCAAGGGGCGGTTTTTGGTTTGTATATATATATGTGTAAATATACACAAATATATATGCTTTTTATAGTTCGGAAATTTTTGAAATAAATTTGTATGCTTTTAATTTTCCGAATAATTTAATTGTATTTGAAACATTAATTATTTCAGTTGTTCGAATTATTATTAAAAAAAAAATCAAAATTTGAAAATCTTTATAGATCTGAAACAAAATTACGAGGTATCATATGTAGCAGTTCAACTCAAGTGCTCTTGCCGATAATAAAAAAAAATTGGTCAATCGATGGCATGCATCTTTACGTTTGGTTATCTAGAAGACTTTTAGAGTTTGGAAGAAGAAATGGAGAATTATTTGTGATTTTCCAAAATATGAGATTCACATACAAAAGAGAGTGGTAATGGCTACAATAGGATTGCATAATTTTATCATAAATTTAAATTTCTCATATACAGATTTTGCAGAAGTAATGACAGAAACGAAGCAACAATACATATTACGAACCGTATTTAGGTGGCATAGAAGAAGAAAATGTAGCTCATAGAGAACATATGATGCATATAAGAAACAATATTGTAAATATGTTTTAGGAAAATGATTGTAGACGGTATTAATTTTTTTAGTATTGTATTTTATTTTTACTTAATTAAAAAAAAATACTTGTCTATTTTAAATTCAAATTATTTACTTGTCAAAAGTATATTTTGTATACATATATATATAAAGCTGGTCATTAGTTATGAAATCAACAATTTTAATTTATGCAAATAGTAATAACATTATTCAATTTTATTTCCTAAAATTATTATCTAAAATATGTATTTCAAACCGTTTTTATTGTTTTTTTACCAATCAAATAATTGTCTTGTACCGCATGTTATTTTTTCACCAATTAAACATTGTTTCGTCCCCTTTTTTTCATACAAACCGTACTTGTTCCGTAATTACATTTTTCCCGCGTGATCCGCGGTTGTACTATACCGTACCGCATAATTTTCTTACCCGCACCGCTTAATTTGATGTCACCATTCGAATCTGAGAAACATTGTCAAATTTGTAATCCACATGGCTCACGCAGACCAAAGACCAACCAACAACAAAACAAAAAGTACTAACTTGTAAGGATGTCCTTGAAAAGGACCAAAGTGTTTGTATTCCTTGCACTTTGATGGATCCACATAACAACAAAGATCAGTTACTTTTTTAAGGGAGATTAAATCTAACCTGGGGACACATTTATATACAAAGCCCAGATTCTTGATATAAGCCATTAACTATCCATCATCTGCAGAGAGTATTTCAGAGATGTTCTTCACCAAGAAAGTTCCACAACCAACAGGCATTTTTTTGTCCTCCCACTGGATGAATTTCTCAGGGAAAGAGGTAGCCTTCAACCGATTTACGTGTAGTTTAAATACTGCTTCCTGCTCGAATGCCTGAATTAGAGTGATCTTCTGAATCCTACAGTAGTACAGAGGCAAGTTATCTTTACCACTGTAAAATGACCAGTATGAAAAACCTTTCCCTTACTAGGAAAATAGAGAGCTTCTGGTTTAGGCTCTGCGTATAGATGAGAAGGGACGATTATCTCTTCGATTGTTTCAGGTAATGCAGCTTGGTCCAGCTCGTAAGCATCTTTTGGCACACCTTTTTTGTCAACTCTTTTCATTTTGAAGGAAGGGATCCTATGGGAGAACCGATATAAACCGTGAGGCAGAATCCGAGATATGTCTGCATCCCCAGTTCCCATTCGAAAGAAAACACTTGCAAAGCCTTTTGCTTTATGCAAGTATGCAACAGATACACCAGCTCCATTATCGTAATCTGACAAAACCTCGACAAGCTCATACTCATATTTGCGGTGAGAATCTGGTTCTGAAGACCAGTTAATATCCCAGTTCTTGAATAGAGCCCAAGTTTGGCCTCTTCTTGGTGAAGCAGTGAAATGACCTCTGTTGCTTCCTTCATTGCAACGAATAACATGTGAGAATATGGAACGATCTTTCCCAAGCCTGAACTTACCAGCAGAAACAGGCAAGTCTCCTTCAAACCATTGGATCTCTTTCTCATCATCTGGATCTGGCTCTAAATATGTGATCCTAAGCCCGAAACAAGGAGCCGAAACTTTTCTGATCAGAGCATACTGTCTAGGCATCCCATCTGCTGTATCATAAAGAGCCCATGCCTGTCCAACTGCAAAGTTTACCTCTTCCCTCAGACCAGCACATTCAGAAATCTTTGCTTGTACTACACCTCCTGAACCTGAATCACATAAACCAAGATTTACATCACATAAACCTCAAGATTCCCGGAGCTCCCCACATCATCTTGGTTTTCATTCAAATTGATTCCCGGACCGATTCACGCAGCAAACCACACTCGTAAGTGGCTGAGACTTTTGCCGGAAAATGTAAATCTTTTATCATTTTTGTGCAAAAGGAAAATGTAACTAAAAATATCCTTTTACCGGGAAAAGTCTATTGGCTTCTTTTTTGGGTGGAGGGAAACAACCTAAAATTTGAAAAAAGCAAAGATCAAATATATGAGTTTTCTGATATGCAAATTGTGTTGATTGGCTATTTTTTCAATCAATGATATAATATTCAGTTAAGTTGCTAATTGATGTAAACCACTGAGCTGTTGAAATCACCTGAAGGCCAACATTTAGATTTAATTCAGCTCAAAAGCACAGATATGCAAGAAGAGAAGACAATCCAAACTGCAGATACTGCTACTTCATAAATAGAGTACTAACAATGAATCAAGAGCTAGTAAACCTCAAGAAAGTTCCCTGAAATTTATCATCTTAACTCTAAACCACTAAGTACCCTTTTGATCTCTCCCTTTTCGTTGTGACACCGTGTTGTTTCAGCTCCAGAGTCATAGACTCAAGTTAACGGGCAATGCCTCAATGTTAGGCTCATAGATTTCTTGCATAGCTCCATGTATCTCTTTTGTCACTCTCAAAGTAGGAACTTGATGCGAGAATCTGAGCAGTTCAGATTTCGGTATTGTGAATCTGACATCGGCGCCATCATTCCAATGCTCTGTTGCAGCCATATACACCGAACCAAAACCTGCAAAATTGGCTAATTCAAAGCCACCATCAGGTGCCAGCAGCAAAACCTTGTAGTCCAACTTATCATCAAGAACTTCCACAAAATCATAAGTCTGGGATTGCAAATCATTGACTTCAATGTCATTACTCCAGTTTCTGTAGATAGCCCAGACATCACTAGTCTTGGGCATGATGCTGTAATCATTTCCATCTCCAGAGGAATCTAGGCTTATCTGACGCGAAAACACATCAAGATCAGTGAATATTTCGAGAACTTTTCTTGCCCGGAAATTCCCACAGCCAATGGGCATTTTCTTGTCAATCCACTGTATGACACCTTTGATAGGTGTAGCCTTTAGCCGACCTACATGCAATTTCACCACCGGATCCTGCTCAAACGCCTGAATAAATGTGATTTTCTGAATCTTGCCATAGTACCGGGCAAGTAATCGTCGCCACTGCAAAATGACCAGATTTGGCCAGTTTCAAAAGTTATTCCTTTACTAGCAAGTAAACACATTGCGAATGTGTATTATCCTCAGAGTTTGACACTATAGGCTCTGCTAGGAGATGTAAAGGGACGTCAATCTCTTTGATATTTTCTGGTAATGCTGTGGGATCCAGCTCATAAGCACCTCTTGGCACACCTTTGGCTTCAGTTCCCGTTGTCTTGAATGATGGAACACGGTGGGAGAATTGATATTTACCATTACCATGAATGTAAGATGTCTCAGTTTCCTCAGTAAAGCGACAAAACACACTTAAAAAGCCTTTTGCTTTATGCAAGAATCCAACAGGTGTAGATCCGTGCTCATGTTCTGACAAGATTTCGACAAATGCATACCGATATTTACTGTGAGAATCGAGATCAGCTGACCAGTCAATTTCCCAGTTCTCTAAGAGAGACTTGTAGCGACCCTTGAAGACAGCCCATGTCTCTCCTTTTCTTGGGCATATGCTGAATTTACCTGCGCTACTTCCTTCATTGCAATGAACCACATGAGAGAACCTTCTCTGATCTTTTATACTCCCGTTTTTCCCAAGCCTGAACTTACCAATAGAAACAGGTAACTCTTTTGCACGCCTCTTTATTTCTTCCTCATCATCTGGATCAGGCTCAAGCCATGTGACACTAAGACCGAAACCAGGAACCGAAACTTCTCTGATCTGAGCATACAATCTTGGCATCCCATTAGTATCATAAAGAGCCCATGTCTGACCAACTGCAAAACTGCTTTCTTCCCTCATCTTATCAAAGTCATTAAAATTTGAATCCTGCTTTGCTCTTTCTGGTTCTTCTCCTGTTCCTTCTTTTTCCAAAGACCCTTTACGATTTCTGTCGCTTTGTACATCGAAAGCCTGTCGCTTGCTAACCACAGACCTCTGAGACTGCTCTTTTCCAACAAAATCAAAATCTTTTATAGCTTTAGTGTCACCAACTATAATAACTTCTTCATTCTCGATGTTGTTTCCAGTTTTTTCTCCTTCTCTTCTCACCAATCCTTCCCTCTTTCGCTTCTCACCAGCGTTTGTGGCAGAAGAGAATGTCTGAGGAACAGATGGAGAAAGCACTCGAGCACCATCAAGGTTAGTCTTTTCCATCACAGCTTTCGCCTCAAGTGTCTCCTCGATTATGATCTCAACTTGATTCCGGTAAGTCCTATTCAATTAAAAACAATGAACAAATAAGAAAATCAAAATCAAGCAAACGTCAAACAGTTTTTGCACAAGATTAACTGCTCTAAGCATTTATTCGTCGGTAATATGTTCAAAATCAACGCAGAGAAGATAAGAGGTGTAAGACTTACAAAAAGCCAAGACAAGAATTAAACAACTAAGAATCCTATTAAAAAAAAAACCCATTTCATGTTTATAGTTCGAAACACATTTGAAAAAATCCCCAAATCCCAAAACCCTAGCCATGTATCATGATAGAGAGAGCAATACCCAGAACTAAGTGAATCAGATACAACGAGACACTCTTCGAATCAAGGGTTTTCGCAACAACGGAAACTAAATCGAAAAACATCGGCAGCGAGTTTCGCCTGAGAGGAAGAAGAAAGCCAATTAAGGAACTCACTCTGTCTAAGAAGCGGACGTCGGAGAAAACAGTGCTCAGGCGAAGGTTACGTCGTCGTCTTCTTCAAGTTTTTCTCTGCTGAATTTACCCCTTTCCCCTTTTCACGGCGGTAAAAAGCCCTTTTCCCCAATTTGTTTTGGCGGGAAAATGTTTCACCGAGAAAGATAATAAATGGGCCAACGATCGTTATGGGCCCAACTAGTCATTTTTATGCTTAGCTCCTTTATTAAATGAATTAAAAAAGATCCGAAGATCCGGTGAAACATATAGCTTCCTTATTTTGAAAATATAATAATTATTTCTAATTTTGTCCTGTTTTCCTTAGGGTTCCAATTTTGAAATTTCAATCTCTCTCTCTCTCTACCATTTTCCCCCCTCTGTTTCTCTCTCTCTTCCCAAATCCATTCAACAACGGCCATTGATTCTCTTTAGGAGCTGAGAGATTCCGAATTGGATCTCAGGCGAGTTTGAAGCTTGGACGATGAATCAGTATCACATATACGAAGCCATTGGTCATGGAAAATGCTCGGTAATTTCGAATCTGCTTTTAACATTCCTCGATAATCTTTTTCGTTCTCTCAATTTTTTGTTCAAATCGGTTGGCATTTTCTTCGCAGACTGTGTATAAAGGAAGGAAGAAGAAGACGATCGAGTATTTCGCCTGTAAAAGTGTGGACAAGTCGCGGAAGAGCAAGGTTCTTCAAGAGGTAAATCAGAAGACCTGTCTCCTCTTTGCCGAATTAGTGATTCAACGCTTGGGCTACCTGAGATTCTCCTGCCGTTATGCTTGATTTTATGGAGTTGATCTCTGGATTGTGACGGATTCACTCTAGATTTGTCAATTGATGCTCTTAAGTTTCTATTTCTGGATGATGTTATGGGAGTTGAAAGGTCGAATTGATTTTTCAAGATCTCTGATTTTTAAGTGTGACTTGGATACTGACAAGTTTGGTTGCTTATTTCACCTCCTTTTTCAGGTCAGGATCCTTCACTCGCTAAATCATCCAAACGTACTCAAGTTCTATGCGTGGTAAAACTTAATAGCTATTAGTATCTAAACAATTATTTGGCTCCCTATGTCTATATTTGTTTCTAATTATCGGTCTTCATGTGGTCTCAGGTATGAAACTTCTGCTCACATGTGGTTAGTTCTGGAATATTGCGTTGGGGGTGATCTCAGGACATTATTGCAGCAGGTATCACTTGTAGTTTGGCTGTCTTATTGATGATAGGTCACAGGTTTTCTGAATGTCACTTGTTCTGTAGGACTGTAAACTGCCAGAAGATTCAATCTATGGTCTTGCCTATGATCTTGTCATAGCCCTGCTGTAAGATCCTTTTAAAACCATTTTGACACTACCTCTAGCTGCATTTGGAAAATGTTTTCTCTTATGTACATTTTTTGTTCCTAATTTTCTCAGGTATTTACATTCTAAAGGAATTATATATTGTGATCTGAAACCATCAAACATTTTACTTGATGAAAACGGACATATTAAGGTATGCATGTTGCTGTCTTTTCTATGCAGGAGTGTAGTTTATGATGATAGTTTCTTTGGTTTAAATGATCTTGTATCACTGTGTGTTGCAGCTGTGTGATTTTGGATTGGCAAGGAAGCTAGATGATATTTCTAAATCTCCTTCCACGGTAAACAGTTTTGTCCCTTTTTGGTTTCTTTAAAAGCTTTATAGTATTAGTGAATCTATGATCTCAAATTACACTGGGAACTGCAAGTTGTATATACTTTATATCTCTTGTGATAACTTGCATCAGGGAAAACGTGGTACCCCGTATTATATGGCTCCAGAACTATATGAAGATGGAGGGGTTCATTCTTTTGCTTCTGATCTATGGGCACTTGGCTGTGTGTTATATGAATGTTACACAGGGAGACCTCCTTTTGTGGCAAGAGAGTTTACTCAGCTTGTGAAATCTATCCATTCAGATCCAACTCCTCCACTCCCAGGAAATGCAAGCCGTTCATTTGTCAATCTCATCGATTCTCTACTTATCAAAGACCCAGCTCAAAGAATACAATGGGCAGATCTCTGTGGTCATGCATTTTGGGAGAGTAAGATAAATTTAGTTCAGTTGCCTCCTCAGCTTGCTTTTGATAATATGATTGGCATATCCACAAAGCCATGCCTTTCCGAGCGTAACGGAGACAGACCAAACAAGACCCCTCCCAAGTATCGGGAGAAAGATCCAAAAGGGGGATTAAAGCACAATGAGAACTCCATTCAAGGTTCGAGAGGCCATGAGACGCCGCTAAAGGGTACACCTGGTGGCTCTAAAGCACAAACAAAGCTTCCTAGTAAGGCAACTGAGGAAAAGCATGGAAGTCGTCCCGGTGCTAACAGACAGGTTAATATTCTAAGATTGTCAAGGATAGCAAAGGCAAATCTCCAAAAGGAAAATGAGAAGGAAAACTACAGGAGACCCTTACCTAATAGCAATGAGAATTGTGCTGAAGTGAAGATCGAGAACACTGATATGGAACTTGATTTTGATGAAGACAATGATGACGAGGGACCCGATGAAGCAGAAGGAACCGAGAACACCTCTTGTGCACAAGATGAACGAGTTTTGAGTCAAAATGACAGTCACAGAAGACAAGGAGCTATAAGCAATAATGTGCCTGATGAGAATTCCTCTGCAAATGAAACACCAAGCTTGAATGAAGCAAGAGATTGCCAAGAAGAGCAGTCAGAGTCTATGGAAGTGTCAGCTGCGCCACCAAGTGCTAGTCCTCAACTTAAAACTCACCGCGGAAGAGAAGTTTCTGGGGTTGCTGTTAATCATGACTCATCTAAAACACCTAATAGTCTCACTGACGTCCTTTGGCATTTATCTGATCTTTCTGTTAGACCGGTCATGCCCAGCAGAAAATCTGACAAAGAATCTGTGCCTTCTCTCTCATTCGAAGCACCACAGCCTACTGATTTTGGTAAGATGGGAAAGCAAGAATTAGAACCGCTTAACAATAGGATCATAACGGTTCTAAGTGGGAGCAGTGCTGGCATGTCAGAGAAACAGAATTTGATCAGATACCTCGAGACATTGAGTAGCAATGCTGATGCAGCTAACATCTTGACCAACGGGCCAATAATGCTTGTGCTTGTTAAAGTTCTGCGATTATCCAAGACCCCAGCTTTCCGTGTACAAATTGCTTCACTAATTGGTTTGCTAATTCGGCATTCTACTTCAATCGAAGATGACTTGGCGAATTCCGGTATTCTAGACTCTCTTACTAATGGCCTCAGGGACAAGCATGAAAAAGTGAGAAGGTTCTCCATGGCAGCTCTAGGTGAATTGTTATTCTACATCTCCACCCAGAATGAGCATAAGGATTTCAAACCAGCAGAGTCCCCATCGAAAGAGACTCGTTCTGCATCGGGTTGGCAGGTCAGCATCCCTGGATTATTACTCTTAAATTGTGGATTGTTTGGCTTTTAATGTTCATGGTGTATGTCTAATGGACCAAAGTCTACTGCTTAATCTAAATGTTCTATCTTTCTATTGGTTCTTATTTAAACAGATTCTTGTTTTCTTGAACTAGGTTTCAAATGCCTTGATCTCTCTTGTATCTTCTGTCTTACGCAAAGGAGAAGATGACCTGACTCAGCTCTACGCGTTAAGGACAATAGAAAACATCTGCAGCCAAGGAGCTTATTGGGCCACCCGTTTCTCCAGCCAAGATTTGATTAGCAACCTCTGTTATATCTACAGAGCAGCTGGGAAACAGGAGAGCATGAGGCAGACTGCTGGATCATGTTTGGTCCGTCTCGCTCGTTTTAACCCTCCTTGCATTCAGACCGTTGTAGAGAAGCTTTCGTTGAAGGAAATAGCTTCATCGTTTGTCAAAGGCAGCCCACGAGAGCAGCAAATCTGTTTAAATCTTCTGAACATGGCTATGATTGGAAGTCATGCATTCACAAGCTTTGGAAGGCATCTCGTGACATTGACAGAGGAGAAAAGTCTTTTCCCTAGTTTGCTCTCCATCATAGAGCAAGGAACTGAAGTTCTGAAAGGCAAAGCTCTTCTTTTAGTTGCACTTCTCTGCAAAAACAGTAGGCGATGGCTGACAAATTTCTTCTGCAATACAAGATTTCTTCCTGTGGTGGACAGATTAGCTAAAGAAAAAGACAGCTATGTGCAACAATGTCTTGAGGCATTCGTGAATGTAATTGCCTCCATAATCCCGGGTTTGCTGGATACAATAACCAGTGAAATCCAGCAACTGATGACAGGAAGACGCCATGGACCTGTCGCTCCTCTTAACAGTCGACCTGCTCTAAAGACTAATTTACACTTGTTTCCTGTGGTCCTTCACCTTCTTGGAAGCTCTTCGTTTAAGAACAAAATGGTAACTCCACAAGTCCTAAGGCAGTTGGCAAATCTTACAAAACTTGTGGAAGCCTCGTTTCAGGTCAGTAGTTGCAACTTTACCTTACTCCTTTTATGTTACTCTCTTACTTCAAACGAAATGCTCTGTGTTTTTGTTATTTTGCACTAATGAGATTGGTCAATTGCTCGTCAGCGTTTGGGATCCTCCCTTGCCTTCATTTTGATAATTACTCGTTTATTATATGATCAGTATTGCTTCTTATAGGACAGGATTAAGATTTTCATACAACTAATTCCCGAACTTCCAACTAAATTACTCATCTCGTCTTTTCACTATAGTTAGATTGTTTAAGATCCTAAATGCTTTAAGATACTCATCTCCTCTTTTTACTATAAATGCTTTAAGATATTCATTAGTTGATCATAATCATAAAGAATCTTCTCCAGTTGTTCCCTGTCTTTTATTTTTCTTTAAATCAGCAAAGCACAAGATCTCATGTCTCCCATTGCATTGATCTTTGTATGATTTCACATGGACCATTAAGGAGATTGGTTGACTTATAATAGTTAAAGCTTTTTATAAGAATTCCTAGTCTTTGGCTCTTTGGGATTTATCCTTCACACATCACACTTTTGTATTCTCATGATTTGGCAACAATTTTGCAGGGAAGAGATGACTTCCGTATAACCCTTCTTCAAGTTCTAGAATGCATAGCAGAAGATGCTCCTCTGGTTACACAAAATGCTGAGATTATTATCCGTGAGATCCTCCCGTCTCTAGCTGGAATCTACAATGGGAACAAAGACGGGGATGCTCGGTTTCTCTGTTTGAAGATCTGGTTTGATTCAATGACAATTCTCTTGACCGAGTGCACTGAAATCGAGCAACAAACATCTGAAGATTTGAAATCAATATCCAACTCTCATTTCCTCCCACTCTACCCTGCATTGATCCAAGACGAAGATCCAATCCCAGCTTACGCGCAAAAGCTCCTCGTCATGCTCGTTGAGTTTGATTACATCAAAATCTCCAACATATTGCATCAGAATACAGTTTCACAATGCTTCGAGTTTCTTCTCGGCGACTTGTCAAGCGCGAATGTGAACAACGTCAAGCTCTGTCTTGCCTTAGCCTCAGCTCCAGAGATGGAAACCAAACTACTTTCTCAGCTAAAAGTAGTGAGGAGAATCGGAAATCTGTTGGAATTTGTGAATGCCAAAGACATGGAAGATTTCCTTGAACCAACTTTAAGTCTCTGTAGAGCTTTTCTGCTACGATCACTTGGGAACAAGAAAGGTCTCAGCTCCAACTACACGAAAGAGCCAACGCTTTTATCAGAGACATCTTTCACATTCGAGGTCGATCCACAGGAATGTATAAGAGACATTGCAGATTTCGGTAGCAACATTGGCTTGTTCTTGGACCTAACGGCTTTAGATGACACGAGCATTGCAGATATTGCCTCTGAATGCGTCGTGTTGCTACTTAAAGCAGCTTCGAGAGAAGCCACGACGGGATTCTTAACCAATCTTCCTAAGATCACACCGATTCTCGACACATGGCGCAGGAGGAAGAGCACGGAGCCACACTTGTTGATTCTGAAGAGAATCTTGCATTGTTTGGGTTACGCCTGCAAGCAGTACCTATCGCAGGCGATGATTTTGTCGATATCAGGACACGATGTCTCTAAGATCAACGCCATTGTCTCTGAAATCAAGAACTCAGATGTCGCTGGTCTTAATAGCGTCGCCCCGCTCGTCGCTATGGAGCTGCAGAGATTGCCTCGTTGACTCTCAAGTTTTCTGAACAAGGTAACAATTTAGTCTTTCTATTGTTATTTTGTTTATTGCAAGTCTTTCTACATTTTCGTCATCTCTCGTTGGTAAATCAGGATTCATGATGCTGAGCTGTAGATTTGAGTATGTACGAGGTAAACAAACTCAAAACCATGATACATTGAAACCCAGAATCAAGATTTATTGTCTCTTTTTAATGTATATTGTAGTTTTTGTACCAGCTACGACTTCCTTATAATATATCTTCTTCTAGATTTACACACATTTGTTGAATGTTCTGAGATTCGTTTAGATTTTTTGTCTTTAAGTAGATTGTTATCTTTATAAGCAGATCTAAATCGTATGGTTAATTCAGATTAGGCTAAGAAAAAAACATACGCTGGTCTTGAGCGGAGAGAGGTTGCTTTGAGTAAATATTAGGGTCTTTTTCTTAGGTGTTGCTGAATTATTTTTATGACTTTTTTTGGTGTAGATTAGATAAATTGTTCAATTCAAGTATCATGATCATGATGTCTGTATTATTTATAGTAAAATCTTTTTGAAAGTGTAAAAGACAAAAAGGAATCATCCCTTGTGGAAAGACCTCTACTTTTTAATAAAATTCAAAGTCTTCAATTATATCTCTCAAACACATCAACCAGTCAAATCCTGCCACGAAAGATACACTTTCCCTCCCCACTCAACCAACTCCCATAATACAAGTCTTGCAGCTTTACCAAAAGAAAAAGCTTTTCATTAGGAGCGATGGTATCATTAAGAACTCAATTGCATTATTATGGAACTATTGTTTAACTCTCCAAATGGTCCAATATACAATCCTTAAAAAAACAAAACAATCCACTATAAAATATATTCGCTAAAGTCTAAAGAATATATATATGTGCAACTTAGAATAGTTTTTTGTTGTTGTTGTTGTTAAACAAGAAAGTTCCAAATATTAATCTGTAGATTTTCTCCGGTCTGGTAGCAGTCGTAAATCATTTCTCTAAAAAAATCTCGGACTTGCGGATGCATTTCAACTTCCTTATAAAAACTAACATTCACCTCTAGACTACACACTCCCTTGGGTCAATTAAGATAATAGCTAAACTAAAAGCTGTTTTTATATATAAAAAAAAAAGAATAATAAGAAAACTGGGGTATAAAAATTATACTCTCTCTTTTTATAATATAAGATGTTTCAGATATTTTTTTGTTTCAAAATATAAAATATTTTTACATTTTTATGCAATTTTTAATTTATTGGATATTGTGTGACCAATAGTATTCAGCAGTCTTTTTCACGATTGGTTGAATTGTTTTTATTTTATATAATAAATGATACTTTTTAAAAAAATTAATTTCTTAATCTTCACGTTTTTAGCTAAAACATCTTATATTTTAATAAAGAAAAAATATTTAATATGGGAGAGAGAGGAAGGTATTACTATCATACAATATCATACATATAGAGAGATTTTTTTTTTTTCACAAAAAACAAAAAAAATACAAACTTCATTTCTATATCATGAATCATGAGTAATTACTATGAAAAAGAAAAGAAATAAGTACTTTATATGTTATTCAGTTTTGCAAAGAAGAGTTATACAAGATCTTCTCTTTTCCTCCAAAAACTTATTTTAAAAGAAAAAATAAATAAAGAGGAAAGTTTCTTTTATATAGAAACATCATCATTACAACTCAAAATGCACTCCGATCAGTAGATAGAGAGAGACAGATCCAACAAAAGAATAAAAAAACTCAACTTTGATTTTCATCATTTAAACCAAAAAAAAAAAAGAGAAGATGGCTTCCTCTTTTTTCAATAAACTTCTCATCATCATCATCTTCTTCATCTTTCTCTCTTCTCCTCTCTCTTCTTCTTCTTTAACATCTTCTCCGACCATCTCTCCCTTCGAAGAGCTTTCGCCGGAGATCGCTCCTCTTCTCCCTTCCCCCGGTGGCGCCGCTCTACCTTCCGGCGCTGGCACAATCCCTTCTTCCCCAAGCCCTCCTGATCCCGACACTAACGACGACGACTCCTTCCCTGACCCGTTGGCCTTTGCTCCCTTCGCTTCTCCACCGGCTTCTTCTCCTGCTCCTTCGCCGCCGTCTCATCCTCCCGCCGTAGTTTTACTCCTCTCCGTCATCGTCTCGCTCCGGCTTAGTGGCGTTGTAACACTACTATAGTTCACTTCATTATACATCAAAGTTCTAACTAACGTTTTGTTTTTCACGTGTTTGTCCAAATGTATATCATTCTCCAATAAAAATTTAAAACATTTTAATTTTTTTGTTGTTGTTGTTGTTGTTTTGTTGCCCCCTTTTGACAATGTGAGTCGATGTTAAACATTTCGATTAAATAATCATATACATATATGTTATAAGATAATATCATTTGATCTCAAATTCACCATGTGTATATAACAAAATAATTTTGTTATATACACTCATTATTATATTTATGTACACGCATTATATGTTTGTATGAGCTATATATTTAGTTATTTACATACCGATATAAATTAATAAATTATTTGTAAGTCGATTAAGAGAATCTATGTTTAGGTGAACTTCATTTGTCTGTTTCTGCTGTTGCTTTTTTAACCTTTTGAAAAAGTTTAAATCATGCTTTACGGATTTAAAGACCCAACTACTACATAATTAATGAGTGTATATAACAAAATTATTTTGTTCATATGGTAATATACAAACAAACAGAAAGTGAATAACCTATACAAATGTTTACTTCATGTAAAACTAATTGAAAAGATATGTGTACTATATAATATGATTCACTCAAATAAATAAAATATGGATATGCAGAATGATGCTAGATAAGATTTTAAATATATTAATATCATGATATTTAACCATATAAATATAATCAAATAATTGCATTATTCCAAAATGCCAAATGGTCAGAGCATGCATGTGAGTTGCTCCTGACGATGCCAAAGAATAAAAGTGTTCTTCTCCTGTCTCACACTTTTAGTTACTTTCTAATTTTCTTAAATATTTTTGTCAAAATCACAAAATAATATTAATTGATGTATATGACTTTATAATTTAAGGTTTTGTGCGTGACAGATTGTATGATCACTACAATGTTGTGTAATTGTGTTGGTGCCCACTTACTTTGTCCTTAGTGGGAGCAATGTGAATCCCCAACATAGTATATAAATAAAAAAAACCATACTCGATAAAATTTAAGATCTCTACATGTTTTTCATCCTTAACAACTCGAACATATTTTATCATGTTTGATGAAGACATCAGATGAAAAGAATAAACATATTGTTGCGCGGAAAACATCAAGTCTAATCACAATTTCATAGCCAAGAATCGAACAAGACGAAAGAAACAATCACAAGCGAACTTGGATGAAGATTGATGCCGGATTTGTCGGGAACAAAGTAGGGCGAAAGAAAACAATTCCACTGCAATTTCAACTAATTATTGTTGGCTATAGTGAGTGTTTTAAATGGTAAAATTACATGGTTATTCCTCATGCCACATGAATTAGTTTATGATTATTCGGTTATAAAAAAAAAACGAGAAGGTGAAAAATTACAGCTGAGCCAAAACATAATACAGTTCCGATTCACTTAACTCATTGGTTTAATATTAACTCACCATTGTACCGATTAGTCGAATTCGCAAACCAAAACATATTTTGTACAGCATATATCAGATGTCTAATACTGACCACAATATCGTACGTGACTACACGTTACCATACCAACCAGGAGCCCAAGCCCATGCCCGTATTCAAAAGACATAAATTAAAACGGCCTTTTTGGTGGATATGTAATTAAAACGGCTTTAAGAACATATGCCACACAAAAAATGTGGATCATATTTTGATCGGTTTGTTGTAAACCTCACAAATACCGGGAACCTATACATATATGTTTTTTCTGTATACATATATGTTTTTTCTGTTTGTCTTCGAAGAATCTATTAAATGAAAAGAAACAAAAGGTCAAATCTTGAATTTCTATCCCTCGCATTTTTTTTTTTAAGTTGAAATAAATTAGAATTCGAAATTTTCTACGTCGTAACTTAGTAAAATTGAGATAACTGCTATAGATGATCCAATACTAAATAAAGGAGTAAGTAAATTGTTCTCGGTTGTTCAATCATTTGATATCATATGATAAAAACAAATCAGAACCAGGGCATAAACCATAACACCGGAATCTAAAACAGAGACATAAACAAAAATATTCAGTCGATGAGCATATCCAGGCAATGATATCTCCAACCATCCTATCCGTTTAGCTTCTCCCCTGTTCTCGAACGAAACACCGATTCCAACCGCCTTGGGAAGCCTCGAGCTACATATGATTGTGTTCTACCATCTCTTCCCACACTTTGAGCGATAGCAAACGTACCCTTGTTGGCTAAAGGATTTTCGTATGTAACACTCCAATCTCCATGACTTGCCAATTTCTCAACCATCTTATCTATTTTCCAAGCTAAAGCCGGCCATTCTTGAGGTTTGGACACAGCCTTAATCACTTCCTTCGTGTCCGTCGCAAAGATGACTTTCTTAAACTTCAAGCTATTCATACTTTCCATCGCCCATTGCCAGCTTTGAATTGCCGCCTCACACTTGGAGTGGATTTCTGAGAAAGATCGTCTACTATGCATCAACACCATACCACAATGATCTCTTACAACCCACGATGCTCCTGATATGTTGTCTCCCTGAGACCATATATAACCCATATTACATTTCATATACCCTTGGCATGGCGGTTTCCATATGCTTTCCCTTTCACTTCTATGTATAATGGGCTCTGCTTCAACCTTTGGATTTGTTGGATGTAATAAATTCACCAGCCGGTCGCTGCTAAAACCCAATTCATAAATTGAAGATTAAGTCAATTAGTGACCTGCTCTGTCAGTCGCTGCTATTTTCTTGCTACAAAAATCTTTTGACAGTCTCTGACAATGACAGTGAAGTCACAGTTCATGGCACTGGCCATGTCACTGCAGTCGAGAGAACGATGAGTGGTGAGCACTGACAAAGGATCTTGACCAGCGGCGAAGTTCGGTTTATGGATTGACCATCGACCGACAACCTTAATACCGGTTTGTTGATTGCCAACGGTTTAGCACAGCAACCGACTTAACATATTCCCATTTCTAAAGGAAATATGACGAAGGACCGACATAATGTCTTACTCCTAAAATAATTAGGATGGACCAGCGACAGACGAGGCCAGTCCAACGAGGATTATTGTTTACAAAGTCTATAAATAAGAGAGTCTCAACACAAAGATGAGATCATCAGAACAAACACAATAAATCCTAAATACCTAAACTCTTGCCGCTCTTCAACGACGAGCGACAAAAATTCTGGCAGTGCTCACGACGAGCGACGAACGATCGACAAGATCATCTTTTTACGATTTTTTATTGATTCTTTGTAATTCATATAGAAACTCATTGATCAATAAAGCTAATCTCTTTTCGTCATTCCGTAGAACTGTTTTCCATTCGAACCGGTTAAATTTTGCACAGTTTGGCGCTAGAAGGAGGGGCTCGGTTTTAACTACGTGAGATATGACGAACGGAGATAATCGCGAGGCTCCTTCAAGAGATGACAACCCCCAAGATCCCGCTGCTCAACTGGTGGCACTCACCGCCCTAATGAAGCAGAACGAAGAACGACTAGCGTTACTCGAGGCGGAGAACGCTTCCTTAAGAACTGAGAACGCCTCTCTGATCGCCGAAGACAGAAGCACTGAGGTTGAAGCTCGAAATCAATTTCAATGATGCGTCGATCCGATGCAGCCACTGGACGGAATGACGCCGACTATAGATACCAGAACGGTGCTACTACTAGAAACTGTTGCACTTAACGCAGCTACAGTCAGGATGAACGTCGCTTGATCCTTGCTTCACCCTAATGAAGCAGCGATAACCCTATCAACAGACGACACACACTTGGTTTTCAAACGTATGGAAGCAATGGAAGCGATGATTAAGCGACTTTCTGGAGTGGCACTACCAATAACGAAGAGCGCTCCTAACTGTTATATGGATACTCCGTTCACGGACGAAATCGCACTTGTGGAGATGCCCAAGAAGTTCACGTTACCCTGATGAAGATGTACGACTGAATGACAGATCCTGACAACCATATAGCACAATACAAGCAGCGGATGTTCACAACCGCAATTGAAAGGGAGTATAGGGAAGCTAGCATGTGCAAAGGAATTGGTTCAAGTCTCACAGGACCAACTCTCCAATGGTTTACGAACCTACCAAATGCTTCGATAGACTCTTTTGCCTTGCTGATCGATCGTTTTGTCGAACAGTTCGCAAGCAGCAAAAACCTGGAAAAGACAGCTGCTGATCTCTACGAGGTCATACAGAAGAAAGGAGAATCACTGCGTAGTTATGTGGGACGCTTCAACAAAGAAAAAGTGTCTATTCCAAGTTTCATCATGTCAACTGCCATATCTGCTTTCAAGAGAGGTCTACTCCCAGACGGTGACCTGTACAAATAATTGATGAAGTATCAATGCAGAACCATGGAGGATGTACTCTCTAGGGCGTGGGCACAAATCAAGTGGGAAGAAGATCCAGCTTACCGTTATCGTCATTCCCCACGGCCTGACTCAAGCGTGTCAAGACATGAGAAAATATCTAGAGAGGATAAACCTTACCAGAGACCTCGTAGTGAAAATACGAGCAGCAGAAACGACAGCAGAGGCAGTCACCAACCATTCAACAAGATTGAAAGTGAGAAACAACAATCTTCAACATGGCCAGACATTAGCAATCTTTCAGTTTCTCACGCAGAGTTGGTTAGGGCGTTAAAACAGCTGGGTGGAAAGGTTAGATGGCCTCAAAAAATGAGAACACCAGATGATAAGCGTGACACTTTGAGGTGGTGCGAATTTCAAAACGATCATGGTCATCGAACTAAAGATTGCATCTCCCTGAGGATGGAGGTGAACGAGCTGCTGAACAAAGGTTACTTGAGGGAATTTTTGTCTGACAAGGCCAGAAACCGTTTCGACGATAGGAGCAATGACAAAGCGCCAAAGAAGCATGTCCTTGCTTCACCCCCGAAGTACGATCTAACCATTAATGTTATATCGAGAGGTTTTGAAGTCAGTGGTATAACGCATTCAGCTGCTAAGAAGAATACGAGAAGTGCTAGAAGTTGCCACACGAGGAGCGATGCCAGAGTCGAAGCTACACCGATGTGCACCATAAGCTTTACATCTGACGAAGGTGAAAGCGTCTTAGCTCCACATCACGATGCACCGGTGATATCCCTGACAATGGCTAACTGCTTGATGAGAAGGATACTAATCGACAACGGTAGCTCAAGGAAAAAGGCATGCCCTCAAAGGACTAGGCATTGATGAAGCCGAGCTAACACGAAAATCCACACCATTTGTAGGATTCAGTGGTGAAGTAAACCAGACTGTGGGAGAAGTGACATTGCCAGTGTTTGCAGCAGGGGTCAATCGACAAACAAAATTTCTGGTAGTGGATTGCGAATCTTCCTACAATGTGATAATGGGTCGTCCCTAGATTCATGATATGAAAGCAGTACCGTCAACTCTTCATCAAATCATCAAGTTTGCCACTCCATGGGGAGTGTAGGAGATCAAAGGAGAACACGAAAATTCCCGTTCATGCTATCAAACAACCTTAAAAGGAAAGGGTCAACAGTTATAGCAATTACAGAGCCCACCCTCGGCACTCCACAGTGAAGAGCCAGAGGTGGAGCAACTGGATGAGGTTTCGCTAGCAGAGAGTGACCTTGACAAAAAGTGAATATCGGGTCAAAGTTACCAACAGACGTACGAAAGAGATTAATCTACTTCATCAGATCGAATGCTGATTTTTTTGCATGGTCACATGCCGATATGCCTGTAATTGATCCCGATATCATTATGCATAAAAATGAAGAAAGTTCGCTCCTGAACGCGACTTAATCATCAATAAGGAAGTTCAAAACCTGCTTGACGCTGGATTCATACTTGAAGTGCGTTACCCCGAATGGCTTACCAATGTGGTGGTCGTTCGCAAAAAGAATGGAAAGTGGAGGATTTGTATTGATTTCACTGACCTCAATACGGCATGTCCAAAAGATCTCTTCCCACTACCTCACATCGACAAGCTAGTGGATGCAACAGCTGGGCACCAACAGATGAGCTTTATGGATGCGTTCAGCGGTTACAACCAGATCCTAATGCACCCAAGCGACCAGAGGAAGACATCCTTTATGACCTCACGGGGCATATATTGCTACAAGGTGATGCCTTTTTGCTTGAAGAACGCTGGCTCCACCTACCAGCGATTGGTAAATATGATGTTCGCTGATCAGATTGGTCACAGCATGAAAGTTTACATTGACGACATGTTTGTAAAATCTCTGATAGCAGAAGACCAAATTGTGCATCTGCAACAGGCATTCGCTACGCTGCGAAGGTATAACATGAAACTCAACCCTACTAAATGCTCATTTGGTGTAAGCTATGGCAGGTTCCTGGGATACATCGTCACTCATCGGGGGATAGAAGCTAACCCCGATCAGATTAGAGCAATTTAAGTTATTCCTTCGCCGAGAAACATAAAGAAAGTGCAAAAACTCACTAGAAGAATGGCTGCACTAA
Organism: Pseudoturritis turrita; assembly: GCA_900406555.1. Taxonomy (NCBI): domain Eukaryota; kingdom Viridiplantae; phylum Streptophyta; class Magnoliopsida; order Brassicales; family Brassicaceae; genus Pseudoturritis; species Pseudoturritis turrita. The sequence continues at coordinate 441,068 of OVBL01000949.1, read as the reverse complement.
GCAGATTCATCTCACGGCTATCTGATAGGTTGCACACATTTTTCGCCGCCCTAAAGAAACCAAAGGACATTGTGTGGGATAACAAATGTGAAGAAGCGTTGAGAGAACTAAAAGATTATCTCACGTCGCCTCCCCTTCTTTCGAAGCCGAAGGACGGTGAAGTGTTGTTGCTATACCTAGCAGTGTCAAAACATGCTGTCAGTGCCATGTTGGTCCGAGAAGACGAGAACGAGCAACATCCTGTCTACTACGTCAGCAAGTCTCTCTTAGACGCAGAGACAAGGTACAACCATTTAGAAAAGCTTGCCTTGGCATTGATAACCGCAGCTAGCAAGTTGCGTCCTTACTTCCAAGCACATCCTATCGTATTAGTTAGTTCAACTCCCATAAAGGCTGTTCTACACAAGCCAGAATCTCAGGAAGATTAGCAAAGTGGGCAGTCGAACTTGGAGAATATGACATAATATATAGACCAACGACCGTCATTAAGTCTCAGGTCCTAGCAGACTTTCTTGCAGAGTTTACTCCGAGTATAGTTCCTGAAGCAGAGGAGGATGTCAAAACTCTGCAGGAAAAAACCCACAAGGGAACGTGGAAGTTGTACGTCGATGGATCTAGTAACACACGAGGAGCTGGCTTGGGAATGGTTCTCACATCCCCAACAGGAGAAATGGCTTCAAGAGCAATCAGGTGCAATTTTCGAGCCACGAACAACGAAGTAGAGTACGAAGCACTAATCGCAGGATTGACATTAGCACACGATCTTGGAGCAAAAGATTTGGATGTCTTCAGTGATTCGCAACTCATAGTTAACCAAACGCAAGGGGATTATCAAGCTCGGGATTCAAAGATGACCCTATATCTGAATGTGACCAAGAAGCTGATGGAAAAGTTTGACAATTGCAAGATCTTGCAAATCCCGAGAGAAGAAAATTGCCACGCAGATGCTCTGGCAAATCTTGGGCCTGCTCTTAAAACTGAAGGTCCTCTCAACGTCCCATTGCTAGTCCTGCAATGGCCAACCACAGACAAAGACCTACCAAGCGCGGAAGTCACATCTGTGGAAGAAACACCAAACTGGATGACGACTATTATTAACTATCTACGTAGGAAGATCAAACAACAAGCAGCACGTTACTGCCTTGTAAAGAATCAACTATATCAAAGATCGTTCTCTGGTCCATACTGAGATGTGTGACTACAGAAGAAGCAACACGAGTTTTAATGGAATTACACGAGGGAGAATGTGGATCTCACTCAGGAGGACGAAGTCTCGTGCTAAGAGTGATGAGAGTCGGATACTATTGGCCGACGATGTCCAACGACACAACACGATTTTCTCGTCATTGTGACAAGTGTCAAAGGCACGCTCAAATTTCAAAATTGCCACCTGAGAACCTAAAATCCATAATTTCACCATGGCCATTCATGAAATGGGGCATGTACATAGTAGGAAAACTACCCAAAGCGCCTGCTCAAAAAGTCTTCATGTTGGTAGTGACTGATTACTTCTCTAAATGGGTAGAAGCGGAAGCATTCAGCCAGGTCACGGACACGGAGGTACGAAAGTTTATATGGAAGAATGTCATATGCAAATTCGGGGTCCCTCAAGAAATTGTCACTGACAATGGCCCTCAATTCACAAGCCACAACTTCAAAAAATTTTGTACCGATTGGGGAATAAAACTTAGCTTCGCAACGCCCAGACACCCGCAATCCAATGGGCAAACAGAGTCTTCCAATAAGACGATCATACAGATGCTGAGGAAGCGTCTGGAAAGCGCCAAGGGAAAGTGGGTCGACGAACTCCCGAGAGTGCTGTCGGCTTATCGAACCACAACCAAGTCAGCAACCGGAGAGACACCGTACTCACTAGTGTATGGAATGGAAGCAGTAGTACCTTTCGAAGTTGGTGTAAAAACGGTGCGGACAAAGCATCTTCAACACCAAGAAAACGAGGAGCTAATGAATATAGACCTCGACTTGCTAGACGAGAAAAGAGAGGCTGCTAGAATTCAAAACTGGTGTTACCAACATGATATCGCAAGGAGTTACAACAAAAGAGTACGAACAAGGACATTCGAACCAGGGAAATGGGTCCTTCGACGCATGTTTCAAAATACGATGGAACGCAACGCAGGACCAAGCTGAGAAGGTCCTTACAAAATAATAGAGGTACGAGGATCAAGAGCATACAAGCTGTAAGACAGGAAATGCAAGAACTAACCTAACAGCTGGAACGCTTTACATCTAAAGACCTACTACTTTTAGGTTTGTTCAAGTTTTTAGGTTTCAATTTTTGGTTTTTGGTTTTTCCTTTACATTTTACGACAATCCAAGAGACGTCGATGCTTTTCTACTTCTAAAAATTGTAATATTTCGCCACACCTCTACGGACGAGCATTTCAATGAATGAGCTCTAGCATGAACGGGAATTTTCTTGTTCTCCTTTGATCTCCTGCACTCCCCATGGAGTGGCAAACTTGATGATTTGATGAAGAGTTGACGGTACTGCTTTCATATCATGAATCCAGGGACAACCCATTATCACGTTGTAGGAAGGCACGCATTAGCAAAAAGAAGGCATGTTTGTCATTCTTCATCCTCTTTCTCCGGCTCCACCAATATAAAAAAGGCGAAGGACAAGCAAGCCCTTGTTGTTGCATCCCCAGCTTTATTTTTAAAAGAGGAGAAGAAAAACATTGTCAAGTCACGTGACCAATGGCAAAGGAGGAATGACAAGTACATATGCTTGTCTTTGCACAAAGATATGTGGTTGTCCTTGATTCACCATTGGTTGTAAAAAAGGGGGGCAACGAGTAAATGAAAAAAAAGAGTTTGTCCTTGCACTGTAGGCGGACGACAAAAAAAAAAAAAAAGGGTGTCGTAACCCATGTGGCAACAAATGCATTTGTCTCATTTACCCCTCATGCTAACAATATTATCATTGGTCCCACAGCAAGGAGATATTGAGGAAGGACACACAAATTGTCATTTCACAAATAATAACAAAAAATAAACAAGTGAAGGGAGGGAAGACCAAAAATGAGAGCAACAACATAATGTTTGTGCTTGCACACTATCCATGGGTCCCACGTGATATCCTCCCATAGCAACACCAATGCCAAAAATGTGGAGTGACAAAAACTGGGAAAGGAGTTCCCATTGGCTCTCCATTCTTTTATGTGGACCCAATTAAATTGCAAAAGCATGAATTATCCTATGTATTTGATTGTGCATTGCTATTGCAGTTCTTAAATACTTTCCATAAGACCAACAACATATCGATAAGGTTCAAGATGTTGAAACAGTGTCGTATAAGAGAAGCAAACGAAGTCGTAATATACGAAAAACAACGCCACTGGACAACGACCGACGATTATAAAAATAAATTACTCTACAAATTCTAATTTAGAAATTGAAGAGTAGGGGGCAAGTTGTTGGATGTAATAAATTCACCAGCCGGTCGCTGCTAAAACTCAATTCATAAATTGAAGGTTAAGTCGATTAGTGACCTGCTCTGTCAGTCGCTGCTATTTCCTTGCTACAAAAAGCTTTTGGCAGTCTCTGACAATGAAGGTGAAGTCACAGTTCATGGCACTGGCCATGTCATTGCTGTCGAGAGAACGACGAGTTGTGAGCACTGACAAAGGGTCTTGACCAGCGACGAAGTTTGGTTTATGGATTGACCATCGACCGAAAACCTTAATACCGGTTTGTTGATTGCCAACGGTTTAGCACAGAAACCGACTTAACATATTCCTATTTCTAAAGAAAATATGACGAAGGACCGACATAACGTCTTACTCCTAAAATAATTAGGATGGACCAGCGACAGACGAGGTCCAGTTCAACGAGGATTAGGGTTTACAAAGTCTATAAATAAGAGAGTCCAAACACAAGGATGAGATCATCAGAACAAACACAATAAACCATAAATACCTAAACTCTTGCCGTTCTTCGAAGACGAGCGACAAGATTCTGGCAGTGCTCAAGACGAGCGACGAACAATCGACAAGATCATCTCTCTACGATTTTTTTATTGATTCTTTGTAATTAATATAGAAACTCATTGATCAATAAAGCTAATCTCTTCTCGTCATTCCGTAGAACTGTTTTTCATTCGAACCGGTTAAATTTTGCACAAACATGATTCACTGTTGACCAGTTCAAAACATCATCCAGACCTTTTTAGTCACAAAGTTGGTTGGGAAAAACTTACTTTCAAAAAGCAGTAGATTACGATTTTTCCACAAATGCCATAAAATCCAAGGAGGTACCAGTATGATCTCTTCATGGAATCTGCCATCGTCACACACATCAAAAATATGTTGCATGTCGACAAAAAAATTATCCTCCGTGAAGCCTGAAATAGGGATCGGGATATTGGATAGAGCCCACAGCTATCGTGCAAAAGGACAGGAAAACATAATGTGATTTATTCATTCATTCGCAGCCCCATATACTTGACATTGTCGATCCACATGAAGGCCACGAGTGTGTAATATTTCAGGTACAGCAAGTGCCCCATTAAGCGCCTTCCAGATAAAAGTTCTAATATTGGAGACTGTTCTAAGTGACCAACAATTTTCTTTTAATGGGTTTAGAGATGGTCTAGCTTCTGCAATCAATCTGTTTTGAATCCTTCCACTCAACCAATACCCAGATTTAACAGAGTAATGTCCACTCCTATTGAAATTCCAGATATATCGATCCCTTTTCCTTATGTTTGGCGTGTCCTTAAGAACGATTCCAATATCATCTACAGCAAACAAATTACGCAGATACGTACGACACCAATCACCAGATATAGGATCGATTAAGCCTTGTACTTTTAAACTCATATCTCCTTATCCACTTGGTGATCTAGGATTTGCCGTATCAATCCACTTATCTCTCCAAACATAAGTATCAGCCCCAGATCCAATCACTTTCTTGAGTCCATGTGTCAATAACTCTCTCCCAAATAGGATACTTCTCCACGCGAAAGATGGTCTGTCACCCTTAGTAGCATTCAAAAAATCACCATTAATGAAATATCGACTCCAAAATACTCTAGCAAACAAACTCTTTGGCTCTTGATAAATTCTCCAGGCTTGCTTCACTAGCAAAGCTTGATTAAATCCTTCCAATTCTCTAAAACCGAGTCCTCCATTTGCCTTCTCCAAACACATTTCATCCCAGCTTATCCAATGGATTTTACGTTTGTTCTCATCACTACTCCACCAAAAATCGCATATTGCACTTGTCATTTTCTTGCATTGATCTTTCGTGAAACGAAAGCACGACATTGCATATACTGGGAGTGCCAATGCCACCGATTTTAACAAGATCTCTTTACCTCCTTGTGACAATGATTTGGAGTACCAACCACTCAACTTTTTCTGAAGTCTTTATCGAATATACCCAAGTAGTTGTTGTTTGGATCCGTTAAAACATTCCGGCAACCCGAGATACATACCAAGACCACCCTCATTCTGAATACCTAGCTTATTCTTCAATCGTATCTTCATTTCATTGGTAACTTTGTTACCAAATGTAACCGACGATTTTTCAAAGTTAATAAGCCGTCCCGATATCTGCCCATATTGATGTAAGCACCTCAAAAGCTCCTTGCATTGATCATCTGTGGCTTCACAAGTAAAAAGACTATCATCCGCGAATAATAGGTGATGAATCATCGTAGCATCATATGAAAACTTGATACCACTTATGTTGTTCTCTCGTTCTGCTCTTTTGAGTAAATATATGAAAGCCTCCATACACATAACGAAAAGAAAAGGAGATAGCAGATCTCTTTGTCTCAATCCTCGTTTGGGTTGAATGAATCCATAGGACTGTCCGTTAATCAAAACTGAATATGTAACCGACTCCACGCAAGCCATGATGAAACCCAAAGCTTCCAACAATTTCCGGATAAAACTCCATTCCACATATATGTTTAGTAATTAGTATTGTTTTGTTTTTTATAGTATATGAATAAACGAATGGAATGATGACGGTGAAACTACAAATAGACGTGAACGAGATCAAGATATGCAATTTAGCTATTAACAATAGGACTGGGCAAATTATTCGTTAGATTCGCTCCGATTCGATATTCGCTTTGATTCGATCCGAAAAATGCGGATATCCATTATGAATCAAAGCAGAGCAAATAGTAAAATCTTGTATCCGTCTAAAGCGGAGCAAATTACAAATACTAATTTTAAAAATTATCCGATCCGATCCGTATATTACTTATATATAGATATAATATGATAGGTTTATAACGTAGATTTGTATTTTTAAAATTTTTAAATACATTTGGCGAAATATTTATAGTAAGAATAGGTAGATACTAACTTTTTAATTGAAAATATTTTTTTTTTAAATAAAAAACACATGTTTCATTTTTCACCATCTTAATCTTCCATTTTTCATTTTTATTTAATTATATCTTATAAAATTAGGTAATTAAATATATTTATTCACAAGTTAATTTTAATATTATATTAAAATAAATTTTTTTTTTTAAATATGGTGTTTTGATTATTATTTTTTTTGGTTTAATCTAAATATCCGCAAATATCCGAAAAAAATCCGGATATCCACAATATCGGATTTTCGGAAAATTTTAGAGTAAAACAAATCGAAAATTAGAATTTCGACAAAAATAAAGTGAATGATAAATACTGCATTTTTCAGATATCCGTTCCGTGTCCAATCCTAATTAACAATGAATGTTGGTTACAATGTCCATGCGTCAGTGATTTAGTGAGTTGTCTTGAGACGAGGCGTAAATCCATTTTTTTTAAAGATCAATTTTCATCAAAACTAATTTTAATATGCAGAGGTAAACCGAAAATTGGGTCAAATTTTATTTGATGTCTGATTTGTTTGGTTAATCAATTCACTCTTGTAAATAGTCGAATTCGCCTGTGATATCAGACGATTGCATTATTTAGGTTCTTGAAAAATAATTTAATTTTTGATCCTTTTAATTTTTTAATCTAGTGTAAAAACCTGGATAATCCAGATTAATTAAAAAATGACGCTGTTTATATTTTTATAATGTATTTGATGTATAATAATAGATTTTGATATATTCAATATATTTATTTAACATTTATTGTTTAATAGTTTTTGTCCCAAGTTCATTTTTTTCTGAATCCGCCATTGTGACACTGTAATGCAATGTAATTAACGTACGAATTAGAAAATACAATATACGCCTAAATATCCCTACAATAATAGTTTAAAGCTATTAAGTACAATGTGTGGAAGTACTAGCTTCGAACATGACAGACTTAATTTATATTAAACACCCATACTTATCTTCTTCTCACTAATTTTTATTTAAAAATTAAAACTATAGAAATGCCTATGTTTTGTCAACGAATTAGTTAGGTTTGGCTTTAAAAGAAGAAAGGGACAAAACCACATAGGGAATTAGATCATTAATATAAGAGCACCCGCTTTTGGTTATCCAATCATTCGAATGAGAAAAAGCAAGATGCTAATACCCACCCAATGTTACTTTTTTATTTGTATCAATAAATTATTTATGGTTAATAAATCATGGATATGTGTTTTTACAATGATTGTGTAAACTTTTCGTCTCGAATACATGTACATATGATAAGAACATATTTTCAACCTAGAATAAAATCACTCGTATGTATGAATATACTATTGGGAAAATTATCCGAAATGTCACATTTTAAAATTTTGTTTTTTAGAATATCATTGTGAAAAATAGTTTTATTAAAATGTTATTTATGATGGGAATCGTTTTTTGATAATCAAATAATCATAATCTATACCCAAAACGTATTAATTAGTCGTTTTAGTATAGTATAGGGTCGAACCACAAGAAAAATTTGGAATCAAGACACTAAGCTATGAAGAATTCTAATTAAGGTAAAAAATAAAAATTTTGTTTGATTTTCAGTTTTTTAAACTACTAAAGCGTAATTGAAATAAGCAAAAGCATAAACTAAACAAGAGAATAACAATTAACAAGAGCAATCAAAGATAAAACAATAAAAGATCAACAAGAGAAATGAATTAACTTTAAAATGGGAATGGGAAAACAAGGAGTCTTGAGTCTAGCAATGGATTTAGAGGAGTATGGTGACTAATCAATGATGAAAGACATTAATTAAGACTAATCCTAGAACATGGATCACATTAATTTGACTAATCCACTTTCATGGCACTAATCACTTCACTAATTATCTAATTTAACTAAACTTTTATTTGCAAATTTGGTAATCAATAATTAACAAACAAGTTCAATTAGTTCACTAATTACCCTAACATCAATTTTCATTGGTTAAGAAAGAAAAGCCAAGTTAATTTTGGTTCAAGCATTTCATCACACACATTTCGGACGATAATCTACTTAGGCTCTAAATTTGATTGATCATGTCAAATACTAGCATTAAGTACAAACTAACTTGAAGAAACATATAATCTAAGCCTAATCATCATTAATCATCTACTAAACTCTCCTAATCTACTAAACTCAAGCCTCAAAGATAAACTACTCAAACATGACTAAAAAAATATCAAAAAAAGAATATAATACAAGCATTATGTAAATAAGAGATTAAAATAAAAGTTTGCAATCATAAATAAATATTCTCAAATCCAAGTACCATAAACATAAAAATATTTTTTTGATCTAAAAGAGGCAAATAGGCAAATAGAATATTCAAGCTTAGGTATTTTTGTGCCTAAAAACACGCACACACACGTATATATATATATGCTTAGAAAAGGGTTCTGGGTCGACCCGTCTTGATCTGGATCGAATCATGAAATTTTGGTCTCGAAATTAGCCATACCAGGGGGGTCAGGGGTCGGTATAGACCCACGGTATGGCCCCTGGTTTTTTCACTCAATTTTCTTCACTTCTTGGATCAGCCATACCGAGGGTCATGGGTCAATATAGATCCACAGCATGGACACTATTTTTACCCTCCAATTCTTCACTTCTTGGCCATCAATTGGACTCCTTCTTCCACCCTTCAAACCACTTTTGTTTCCTCTTGAATTCCCATCATTTTGCATCCAAAAATGCTCCAAATCGCCTCGAAGTGGAGTCACCATCTCCAAACATATAAAACACAAAAAGAGATGCGAATGTGCCTAGAAATGCCTAAATGATATGCGAATACGGGATGAAAACGTATCAAAATGAGGTAAAATATGAAAATATCAATTTACACAGAAATATGACCAAAATACCTTTGTATCTAGATATTCATTAACCAGATTTTAAGAAAACAGCGATGTGTCATTTGCTTCAGAAAAGTAATGGGTATAATTGTTTTCGTTGATTAGACAGATACCAACTAACATTAAATGCAATAAAAAAGAGAACATCAGCTTTACACGTACGTACACAGAATTATGTACACTCAGTAGAACCACAACTCTATATGTACATACACAATTTTATGTAGAAAATAGTTATGTGTCGTTTGCTTCAAAAAAATAATGGGTGTAATTGCTTTAGTTGATTAGAGAGATACCAACTAACATTAAATATAATAGAGAGAGAATATCAGCTTTATATGTACGTACAAGAAATCATGTACACTTAATATAACCACATCTCTATACGTACGTATATGAAATCATGTACACAAAAATCAGCTCTATATGTTGGAAAGTAACATCGTCTACGTACATGTACAAATAAGCACTTTGAGGACGTATATCGGATCAGCAGAAATATTATATGTATACACATATATACATACATTATACATGTATATCGTACATCAAATGTGGTCGTGTTGAAATGTAATCATCTATGTACATGTGCAAATAAGCATTTTGTATAAGTATATAAGATCAACATAAACATTATGTGTGAACATATCTTTTTGTTCATATTTTCTATTTGTACGTATATTTTTGTGTACATATATAAGATTAGCATAAACATTAATGTTACTTGGTTTATGTTATATCAAGGACCCGTCACATAGTCACTCAATAAAATCTGAGTAATGAGTCTATACATACATGAATTTTGGTCATATTTTGTATAAGTGACATATGGGGGAAGATATTTTTACAAGTGACAAATGGAATAATAATTTTTTTAAAATGTGACTTCTATGTAAATAATTATATATTATTTCAAAGAAAACAAGTCGTACCTATCTACAAAATTATTTTTTAGTCGTCGGTAAATTTTTTGTTTTTTGAGAAAATGATTTCAATTTAAAATTCGAGAAAAAGGAATACAAGCATAGCAAAGGTCTCATTGTTTTTGGGCTTATTCCATAGTTAATAATCAACAAAGAAAAATAAGAGAACCAGCTATCTGTTGCATTTACAGATACCAAAATAGTAACTAAATCACATATACTAGTTGCAAATGTTCCTGCTCGTATTGAGATACCACATGAACGTGAAAGATCAGATTATACACGTGAGTCTAAAATACGCTTAAAACGTGGTAGAACAATTGGTTCTAAATATAAAAATCCTAGAAAATGAAAGGAAGCTGAAAAGCATAATGATCCCAAAATCACATAAGGTATTCTTGAAGAAACGAATCATAAGACTAATGACAATGCAAATCATCATGAACAAAATCATGAGATTTCTATAAACTACATTCATAATGGAAAGATATGGAATCAAAATGAAATGAATGTAGTTGATGACTTTTTCTCATACATTGTGTCAAAGGAAATATATGAGAAAAATGAAGATCTAGAACCAAAGTTTGTATGTGAATGTCAAAACAGACATTATTGGATGAAATGAAAATATGCAATACACGTCGAGCTTAATTTTCTTAAGAAACGAAATGTGTTCAGACCTATTGTACTCACACCCAAAGATGTGAAACCGGTTGGATATAAATGAGTCTTCGTTCAAAAACTAAATGACAAAATGAGGTTATAAGATATAAAGCTCGTCTTGTGGCTCAAAGATTTTCTCAAAGATCCGAGAATGATTATGAGGAAACATATTCTCCAGTTATTGATGCAATCACGTTTAGATTCTTAATGAGTATAAGCAGCTAACGAGAATCTAGAGATGCGTATCGTGGATGTCGTTATAGCATGTTTATATAGATCATTAGATACCGATATCTATATGAAAATTTCAGATGGGTTTAAGATGCTGGAGGCATTAAGTTCCAAACCCAAAAAGTTATGCGCAATAAAACTGCAAAGATCATTATATGAGTTAAAGCAATCTGGACGCATGTGGTATAATCGTCTTAGTGAACATTTAACAAAAGAAGGATATGTGAACAATCATATATGCCCATGTGTTTTCATCAAGAAAACAACATCCAGATTTGTGATTATCGCGATATATGTTGATGATCTAAACATAATAGGAACTCAAGAGAAATACAAAAAGCCTTAAATTATTTGAAAGGAGAACTTAAGATGAAAGATCTCAGACAGACCAAATTTTGTATTGGCCTACAAATTGAACATTCAAAATGGTATATTTGTGCACCAATCCACATATACCAAAAGAGTGCTAAAACGGTTCAACATGGATAAGACAACTCCTCTAAGTACTCATATGATTGTTAGATCCCTCATAGTTCAAAATGATCCATTTCGATCACATGAGGAAATTGAAGAGATACTTATTCATGAAGTATCATATCTGAGTGCGATTGAAGCCCTTATGTATCTTGTGAATTGTACAAGACTTGATATATCATTTTCTGTTAGTGATTTGCAAGATTTAGTTCATTCCCTATGCGAAGACATTGGAATGAGATTAAACATATCTTCCACTACCTTCAAGGGACTACTGATTTATGATTATTTTATCCTAAGAATTCAAACGGTCAAATGGTTGGTTTTGCAAATACATGATATTTGTTAAATCCACACAAAGCCCGATCACAAACTGGTTACATCTTTTTCGGTCGGAGGCACCGCTATATCTTGGCGTTCTCAGAAGCAAATACTTGTGGCAACTTCTTTAAATCATGCAAAAATCATTGCACTCCATGAAGCGAATAGTGAATGTCTATGACTAAGATCAATAAGCCAACCCATCCAATCAAGTAGTGGAATTTGCATAAATACAGAGCTTACTATCTTATATGAAGACAATGTTGCATGAGTCTCCCAAAGGAAATAAAGATATATCAAAAGTGATATAACCAAACATATCCTTCCGAAGTTTTTTTCATACACTCAAGAATTTGAGAAGAATAAGGTCATATGATTGATATATCATGGTTTTCAAACATGATATCCGTTTTTTTATCGAGTCAAAGTGTGTTTTTAGAGTTTTTTATTATTTTATTGAGTTCTTACAGGTTTTAAGTCGGTTTGGAGGAAACAAGACATTTTGGGTGCAATTGGACGTATGAAAGTGTGGGATCATGCTGAACTTCAGAAACTTGGTGTTATTTGAAAGGCTTTCCTTGATTGGATTACGATGAAATTTGGAGACACAATATCCACTTGAGTTAGCTTTTATTTGGAGGTGGTTTGAAGTCACTCCGATCAAGAGTTGGAAAGTTATGCCATTTTTCGTGAAGATATGTCAATCTAGCGAGCAGAAAGAAACATGTGCAGGAGACGGGACCAGAAGAAGAAAGATAGATCCATCCAAATTTGGATGGATCGATCCCAATATATCTGGCGCGCAAAAAAATTTCAGACCAAGTCAGATCGATCCATCCAATTCTGGATCGATCGATCTCGACACATCTGGTGCGCATGAATTTTCCAGACCGAGCCAGATCGATCCATCTACTTCCCAGACAAAAAAGGGAAATTCTAACTTTCTTTTTTCGCCCCAGAATCATCCAAACTCTACCAAATCCGACCCTAGACCTATATATACTTATTTTAAGCAACTTTTTGAGGCAACGCTTTATTTTTATTCAGACTTTTTAGCTTTTTCTCTGTGAGTTTTGGGGATACAAATCTCTGACTCTACATCTCTTGAGAAGATTTCTGAACTCCCGTTTTTAGCTTTTAATATAATTATGCAATTTCTTTCATCTCTTTGCTTGGTTTCTTTGATTATGTCTGAGTAATCTCTTAGTTAGGTTGAGGGGATTCAAAGGGTTTTCATGAGTTGGTAGATTTAAGATTGTTCATAAGGAGATTTCATTCGGTTCTTCATCTATGATTTATGCTTAATGCTATTGCTTGATTGATCACCTAGCAATTGTTCTTAGGTTAATTTACTCACCAAAAGTGTTCCTTAATTGCTTGAACTAATCTAGATGAGTGAAACGTCTTAACCAATGAGAGCTGAGTTAAGGAGTTTTGTGAACAAATCGAACATGTTTCTACTGCATGTTTAACTTCATAAGAATCAAACGAGAGTTTAGATGCTTAGGTTGTTAGACATAGTGATTAGTACTGCGATAGTAAGCTAATTATACATTAGTGATTTGAGTTCAAGACGGTTCTTAATCAATTCCCTGTAGAATGATCTGATTTCCTGCAATTCATGATTTTCTGCGATAACCTTGAAACCTGACGTTTTTCCTTATTGAATTTCTCACTTGTTTTATTGCAATTTTCGTGATTCATAACAAACACAATTCATATTTCTGTCTTAACTTCACTTTACTTTATTGGATTTGTAGCGTTTCACTTGGTCACTGTGGATTCGACTCCATAAATACTATTTCATTTGCTGTGCACTTGCAGTGATATTTTTTGGGTTAAAACATTGTGTATCAAGGATGTAAGACTCGGAATCACTCCTTTGCCTTAGTGATCACACGGTTGTCAAAGACAACAAGCTGTTGCGGAAGTGAGCATGATGTCGAGATGGAATGGTGAAAGGGATTGATTGACTCTCTGAATCGGTGAATGAACCAGTTTGTTTGAATCACACAAACAAGCTAAATTTGTGGCTTCTAGAGAATATAAGTGAATCACACACTTGTATTCAAAAGAACAAGAACAATTCTTCAAAGGCACAACTTTGAATGAAAATGAAAACTTTTTATTAATCTGATTGAAAGGTGATTTACAATGAACTAAGAGCTGAGCTTTTATAGGCTCAATATAGAACAGTCATGGAATCAAAAATGACAAAAGAAATCGCAAAAACCAATGTAAAAATCCGTTGGACAATTATGAGCAAACCGGCCAAAATAGAAAGATGTGATGTCGCCTTTGTATCTGGACGGTATGAGGGGATAAGTGGGCTTCTATGGAACTTTCTGAATAATATATATCACGTCCAAAATGCAGCAGTCTTGATGATAGAGCCGTTGGTGATTTATGGCACCAAGTGTGACACGTCTTAATATGGCAAGTATACAAGCAAGAGGATCCGCCTGATCCTGTGGTTTCTGGTGCACGGGAAGGTACTTATAAGCTTTCTTAGATGTCTAATAATCTCTCATGGTCGCCATATTCTAGTTTCCAAGTGACTAAACCGGTCAGTCTTCATACTTTCTATAAACGACTCTGGTTGGCTCAATTGAAGATATAATTGGATCCGCCTGATACAATGCGTGTTAGAGCATCCTATAATGTTGTGGTAAGCTTCTATAAGTATCTCAGAGTCTCCTGGGTGCCACTGATATGTTTAAAGCCTCATAAACTCGTAAAGTTCCAAATAAGGCAAGCCGAGGATCCTTCGGTTTAGAAATTAAATATCTTCTAAACCAAAATTGATCTTAGTTTGATTCTAATTTTCTGTGTGCCTATGCTGGATCAAGATTGTAGATCAAGTGGTTTCATGGCTTAAATCCTTCTGGTCTGGTCGAAGTTCTCTATTGAGTGCACATATGTCCGCGGATAAGGCCAAATGAGCAACTCCTAAACCAACTCGAACCGGGATTGGTTTTTCATGATCAAACTCTTCAAAATAGTTGGTTTGCTGGTGAATAAAAAGTCTGAGGTGATTGGGTCGAGCCAATTCTCCTAGGGGTAGCTTCCATAGCTTGGGTAAGCCTCCGGGTGGAGGTTTGTGAATCATCTCCAAATCTGATCGTGCCAATTGGATTCTGGATTGATCATTCTCCTTAAAACATGTGATTGGCTGATGAATCTTCAATCCCACGTCATTTGATCGAGAAATGTGATTTGGCTTTTATTTCTCTATTTGGTTCGGTATCGGGCGGCACATGTCTGCATCATCTTTGAGTCTAGTACTGATGCCTGCATTATCATAGAAGTCAGATATGTTCGATCATGTGACAATGCTGCAGATCTTTTCACAAAATCATTATCTACCACTATGTTCATGAAGCATGTCCATAACATTAGAATGTGTCATCAACGAGACTTATTAGATAGCATATGATCATTCGAGGGGGAGCTTACGTGGTTATACTCTTTTTACCTTGCTATGATTATTTCCGCTGGGTTTTCCTAGAAATTTTTTTTAATGAGGCAACAAAGACGTTAAACAAAAGAATATAGTGACACTGATCTCCAAGGGGGAGTGTTATGAAATTCATTAAAGGGGCATTCTCACAAAGTCAAAAATAGATGTATACACATGTTAAATATTGTGCATAAAATATTATTTTGCGTGGAACCCACTGTCACTCACTGCATGCACAATAATTTACTTTTTCATCTCTATATATACTAGCGATTTCGTTCGATGTAATTCACTTCAACACAATTCACTTTGATAAGAAAAGAGTAACAAGAAACTCTCTCTATATATACTAAAATATGAATCGCGCGTTGCGCGAATTTTTGTTTTACAATTTTATTAAATTTAGTGAGAATTTTTTTGATTTATTTAGTAGTTTAGTATTTATGTTTAACAAAACAACCAATTTTTTATAGATACAAAATAATATTTGATGTGAAATAAGATAAATTATTTTTCTTATTTATACTCCATGAAACTATGAAGTGATTCTCAATCATTTCGATATCGATAATTACTATTTAAAATATATTTGTTTAAAACTTTGTTATCTACATATATTTGACCATTGGATAAATCATGTTATCTAAATAATAGATTAAGATTTTGAAAATAACAATTATCAAATATTTTATAATCTTTCTCTATAATATGATTACTTATCATTTATTTTTCTCCTTAATCTTCATCTCGTGAGTTTATATATATTTTGATATTTGGAAAATAATTCCTTTTCTTATGTAATTTTTTTACATTTTTTGGGTTTCTTATATATATAGTTAATTTATTATTTTATTAGATTTTAGCAAAAATCAGATTAAAAATATTGATTAACTCAAAAAGTACAAAAGATGATCAAGAGTATTAAAACTAAATCCGACTAATTTGCTGTTGTGAAATCGAGATAAATTGTGCAAAAGAATTCAAATACAGCCGAACCAAATAACAAAATTTCAAAAAGAAAAAACCAAATAAAATTATAGTCGGGTTAAGAAATTTTGAAAGATTATTTGTCTTGAATTCATAAATCAAGAACTTAAAAAAAAATCTAAAGGTTTACTTAATGATGTGCAATATATCATTTTATTTTAAAATTCAATTAAAGTTGAAAAAATTTATATGATTTTTTATATTCAAAATTTCTATTTTAATTCTTATAATCTCATTTTTTCTTATATTGTATTTTTAAATTTTGGTCTGTGACTCGTTTTCATTATTTTGTATTTTGTATTTTTTATTTATTTAAATTCGTACTTATTAAAAGCAACAATAAATATAAATAGACATGGATTAAGTAAAAAATATTGAATATACTTTAATATTTTTTTTGCTAAATACAAATTTAATTTGATACATTCAATTAAAGTTGGAAGAATTTATATAATAATAATATATATTTTTTATATTCGAAATTATATAATAATATTTTTTTTTATATTCACATTTTCTTTTTTTGTGTTGTATTTTTTAATGAGAAATTTATGTTAGGATTTAGTTTTTAGGGTTTAGGGTTTGTTAGGGGTCAAAATCTTTTTAAGGTTTTGGGTTTAAAAATCTTTAATAAGTGGCATTTTTGAAAATGAACAACTTATGGTGGCATTTCTAAAAGGACAATTCTCAAAAATACCACTAATATAAGTTTTTGTTCCAAATATACCATTGAATAGTTTTTTTCCAAAAATACAACTGAAAGTTTTCTTTTTCCAAAAATACCACAAACTTAAAATCCTCAAAATTAAACCCTAAAAATTAAATCCTAACCCCTAAAAACTAAACCCTAAATCCAAAATATTAAACCCAAATCCAAAATTTTAAGTTATAAACCTTTAAAATTCATTTTCAGTATTTGTGGTATTTTTGGAAAACAAAACTTTTAGTAGTATTTTTGGAAAAAAAACTAAGTGATGGTATGTTTGGAATAAAAATATATAGTGCAGCTAGAGAATCTATATAAGTTATTCACAAGATATACTATAATCTAAACATAACATATTTGAAGATATGATAATATTTCTATAAGGCCCCTCAAGATGAACGTCCGGAGGAAAGTCTCATCTTGGAAAAATGTGCTTCAAGCAAAGATCTCGAGACTGGTTTAATTAAAGCATCTACGAGTGATCCTTGGAGGATACATGTGATACACGGAGAAAGCCAGACTACACTAGTTCACGAATGAAATGGTAATCCAGCGCATAGATATGTGGCTCCCACATTATCGCAATATATATGTGGCTCCCACATTATCGCAATATATCACCGGTTGAGAGACAGATTTAATACCAAGTTCACGAAGAAGAGAGTCTACCCAACGTAACTCAACTGCCGTATCTGCAACAGACCGGTATTCCACCTCGATCGAGAAACGTGCAATTGTTTTTTGCTTCTTAGAGGACCAAACAATCGGATGAGAACCAAGATAGACAATGTATGCGCTAGTGGAGGTATAATTATCACGATTTCCAGCCTAATCAGCGTCGGAGAACGCATGAAGAGACAAAGTGTTGTTGCTGCGAAGGAAGATGCCACGATCTCGAGTTCCAGCTAGGTAACGGAGAACCTGCTTTGCTGCTTGCCAATGAAGATCAGTGGGCTTATGCATGAATTGGGACAGCTTGTTGACTGCAAATGCAATGTCTGGACGAGTGAAATGAAGGTATTGTAAGCTTCCAACAATCATTTGATACTCAGAGCCATCGGAGAGAGCAGTTCCAGAGATCAATTGTAGCCGATCATTAGCCATCATAGGAGTAGCAACTGGTTTAACGTCAGTCATTTTTGTGCGTGCCAAAAGGTCATTGATGTACTTTCGTTGAGAGAGCAGTAAGCCAGAGGATGTACTCTGAGCTTCGATCCCCAGGAAGTAAGATAAAGCACCAAGATCTTTTAAAGGGAACTGTCGGCTTAAAAAGATCAATAAACTCTTGAAGCCTAGTGGAGTTGCTACCCATGACGATGATATCATCAACATAAATCAAGACATAAAGGGTCACAGCACCAGATTGAAGAATGAACAGTGAGGCATCAGCGAGCGAGTTAGTGAATCATGTGTTTAAGAGAAACGTACGAAGCTCCAAGTACCAGACACGAGGTGCCTGTTTGAGGCTGTATATCGCTTTCTGCAACTTGCAAACATGATTTGGTTTGTCCTTATCAATGAATCCAGGTGGTTGTTCCATGTATACATCTTCTGTTAGGTGACCCTGTAAGAACGCGTTATTAACGTCAAGTTGGCGTAAATTCCATCCATTGGAAACTGCTAAACCAAGCACAAGAAGAACTGTTGGTTGTTTGAAAACCGGGCTGTATGTGTCTTGAAAATTGATGTCCGGATGCTGGTGAAAACCTTTTGCTACAAGGCGTGTTTTAAACCTTTCAACCGAGCCATTAGGAAGACGTTTAGTGCGAAATACCCATCTACATCCAACAAGATTGTATGCAGGGTACATCGGTACGAGATTCCAGGTCTGATTGCGAAGTTGAGAATCAAACTCTTCGCTCATTGCACGTCTCCATTTTATCCTTAAGAGCTTGTATTATGCTGGTGGGTTCATCATCAGAAAGCTGCAGGTCATGTTGTGAGGCTATTTTTGCAACCAGGGAGAACTTCTTGGATGGCTTAACAATCTGATTTTTCGCACACATAACCATACGATGTCTGTTTCCAGATTGCACATTAACAGGAGCAGATTCAGCTTGGTGATTTTCATCAGCCGTTATAGAGACATCTATAGGAGCAGAATCACTTGTTTCCGGAGATGAAACCTGCAAGGGCCAAGAGAAGCAGGCGACACATGTACTGATATTTCAGTGGATAAAGGAGTCAAACCTGGGGGCATAGCCGAAGACAGAGGAGAAGATGGCGGAACCGAGATTCTGGTGACTGGCGGGCACCAATTAGGAAAGATAGGTATGATTTTGGAAGGCGAGGAAGAAAGAGATTGGAAGGAGAATTGTGTTTCAACAAAGTAAACAAGACGGGTTACAAATATTCGCGAAGAAGATGGCTCCAGGCAGAGGAATGCACTTTGACTGAGAGAGTATCCAAGAAAGATACACGGTTGTGATTTTGGCTCCAGCTTGTGATGAGTATACGACTTTATCCATGGGAAACAGAGACAACCAAAGATGCAAAATATTGAGTAGTTCGGAGTCACACTAAAGCTTTTCATATGCATATGACAATGATAGTGTCGGTGTTGGTTGGCGATTAATCAGGTACACCGCTGCGGAGAAAGCATATGACCAGTACATCGTCGGCATCAAGGCATGTGATAAGAGAGCAAGGCCTGTTTCCACAATGTGTCTATGCCTTCGTTCGGAGAACCCGTTGTGTTCGGGAGTATGAGGCTGAGTGGTAAGGTGTGACACGCCATTGGTGGATAAGAAGTCAGCCAAGGCAATGTATTCTCCTCCGTTGTCTAAATATAATGAAGTTAATCAGTGTTGGAACCGAGTTTCCACAAGAGTCTTCCAGCGAATGAATATATTTTTGACATCAAATTTGTGACGAAACGGATAGAGCCAAATATAATGAGTGAAATGATCTATAAAGATCATGTAATATTTGAAACTATCAATTGAAAGGATTGGTGAAGTCCATACATCAGAGTAAACAAGTTCACGAGGTTTCGAAGTAGAGAGAGAGAAAGATACGGAAAAAGGCAATTTATGACTTTTGTTTATTGAGCAATCATTGCAATGAAAGGATGGCATTGTGTTTGAATCAGAAAGTAAATGAGGAGAAACAATAGATTTTAAAATAGGGATTGAGGGATGTCCTAATCTTGAGTGCCAGATTGATAGAGGACATTTTGTAGAAGTTGAAAAAGCAAAAGAATGCAATGAATCTCGGTTTGGCCATACATATCCTCTGTCTTTAGTGTTTCCCATTGCCATTGGTGCCTCCGATTTGAGGTCCTTCACCTGAAACATATGTGGGAAAAATTCCACAGATACCTTATTGTCAGTGCATAGCTTTTGGACCGACACAAGATTTCTAGCAATACGGGGCACATGGAGAATATTATTCAAACGAAATTTATGAGTCTGAGAGGATATAAGAGAGGAACCCGTATTGGAAATCTATAACCCCATTCCATTTCCAATTTGTACTTCTTTACAGCCAGTGTAGGGAGAATGGAGTGAGAGATTTGCGAGCTCTGAGGTGAGGTGGTGGGAGGCACCAGAATCCAACAGCCAAGATGGTGTGTCATGTGGCTGAGTCATGGCATGTATGCTCGTGGAGATGATTGTGTGTAGTTTCGCGGCAGTCCGTAAAATGATGAGGATGGTGATGAGTTCGGAGTTTGAGAGACAAGAAGAAACATCGGACATCTTTTCACGCTGTGGCCCTGGGTTCTACAAGCTTGACAACGCCCTTGATAAGGGCGTGAAGTCCTCTGATCATTGATGTTCTGTCGAGAGCCATACTGGTTACCGAAGTTGTTTTTTTGGTTATTACGCCAGCTCCGTACTCTGTTCTGGGCATGATTTGCAGTGATCGGAAGGGGTTGTGGAGAAGAGACAGTGGCAGCAAGTGCGAGCTCACAATTAACCAGCTTCTCGTAAAACTCCGCAAAGGATATAGGGGAGTCACGACCATTAACAGACTCGATGATGGGCTTGTAATCATCGTTGAGTCCATCAAGAACAATATCAGTGAGATCTTCTGGATCAACCGAGCTACCAAGCAGGGCAAATGCATCGGCTTTTACCCTTATTTGCTGCATGTACTCGTCAATAGTTTTAACTGATTTTCTAGTGGCTTGATGTGGCCTCTTGACGGCTTGGCATATGTGGAAGCAAGCGTGGTCCAGGCTTCAAGAGAAGTGTTGGCGGTGGCGATGAGAGGCTAAAGAGCAATCTCAATGGAGCCCATGATAGAGCTGTATAGCAAGCTGTCTTGCCGCTGCCACAAGATGAACGCATGGTTTGGTACTTCACTGCCGGAATTGGTGATTGTCGTCGGCGGAATTGCGGTGGTTGATTCAATGAATTTGAGCATATCGTAATCTCGGAGGAGAGATCTGATTTGAACGCTCCAGGTTATGTAGTTCGTCGATGAAAGCTTTGTCACGTTAACCATGTTAACAGAGACAAGCGAAGTTGACGAGGCACCGGGATTGATAACTTTGGTGGAAGAGGAATCAGTTGAAGACATGATGAAGAGAAGAAATCAAAGAGAGAAGAAAAAGAAAATTAAAAAATTAATGGAGGTCATTTGGAAAGTAGAGCTCTGATACCATATAGAGAAAGATAAATATATTTCTTTGAATAACCGTAACTAATTACAGCAGCATATATATAGTCAGCCCCGGCGCTAGGATGGTGCAATCAGTGCTTTTGCACCGGGACCTGCATTTTTAAAACAAATTTTTAGGTTTTTTTTTGTAATTTCTAGGCATTTTTTGATTTTTTTGAAAATTTTAATATATAGCTAAAGGATTTTTGAAAAAAAAATAAAAATTACACTGGATCCAATAGTAAATTGAGCCGGACCTGTATATAGTGCAGCTAAAGAATCTATACAAGATATTCACAAGATATATTATAATCTAAATATAACATATTTAAAGATATGATGATATGATAAATTACACCACTATTATAATATTTTCTATTTTTCTGGCCTAATATTGTTTACAGAAGGGTTTTTGTTTGTTTGTTAAGACATCTTCTCTTCAGAAGTCAAGTGTAGGGGCAAGCACCTAAATTAAAGCCCTCGATTTGTATGACTTTTGTTTTCTTTCTATTTTCCTAAATCTCTTAAATTTGGCTATCTACTATTTTGAAAAGCTTTTCTTCTCCATCTAAAAGTCGAATTGTTAATCAAAAGAAAAACAAGTAACATTGAAGGTAATAAATATGCAGGGAATTGAGGGCACGGCCTACTACTTTAGATTAGGAGCGATGGTTAGATATTTTTAAGTGTGGGCCTCCTTATTTATATAGCCCACATGAGCTTCGTTGGCATTTTTTTATCTTTTAATAATATTTAATTGAATACAAAAATATGTTTCACCCTACCTGATTGATATTTTTAAAGGATTATATTAAATTATAGTAAATTGAGAAGAATATAAATTTATGATTTTTTCTGAAATAATATTCTAATAAAAATGTTATAAGTGATATGAAAAAAATTATGTAGTTAATTGAATTTACAAAGAAAAACATTTTTAACTGTAGACAAAAAGATACTTTTAAATTAATATCTTGTTAAATTTTTATTATTATTTTCCTATTAGAAATGGAATCTTATCCAATCCACCGATTTTCTCAGCCACCATTGGTTTTAGCATTTTCTTAACTACCAGAATTGTATTTTTCCTAATGGAAGCATAATAATACTATTTAACTGTAAAAAAAAATATTCACGCTTTC
Source organism: Pseudoturritis turrita (assembly GCA_900406555.1). Classification (NCBI taxonomy): domain Eukaryota; kingdom Viridiplantae; phylum Streptophyta; class Magnoliopsida; order Brassicales; family Brassicaceae; genus Pseudoturritis; species Pseudoturritis turrita. The sequence goes on along the minus strand of OVBL01000949.1, from coordinate 418,331 downwards.
TACATTGTTTTTTTTTAAGAAAACACGCTTTCTACATTGTTGTTGTCAGAAAAATAGTTTGCTTTTGTTTGAATCAAATTAAAATTAGTTAAATGCATAAATGTTTTTTGTTTCTATCATCCTATGAATATATGAAGATGATTGATTTTTAATTCAATATCAAAATAAATAAAGATAATGTTTTAACGAGGACTCAACATAAATATATATTTTTTTTAGATTAAAATTATAAAGTTTATCATAAAAATAAATAAATTAAGAGAAATTCTAATACAATTTTCAAATCAAGTAAAGTAAAGTTTTTTTTTATAAAAATTATGCATTTGCAATGCCAACTATAATTCACCTATTTAAGAACCAAAAAAAAAAAAAAAAATTCTTCAGACACGAACGACTTTTAATTATTGTTGAAATCTACTTTGGTTCCTCTCAACAACACCATACACCACCACCACTTTCTTCTTCCACCTAAAACCTCTCAATCATTCATTCTCTTCCAAATCCATAAACCCAAAAATCATATTTTTCTCCACAAATCATCATTACCAATGATCTCTTAGTGAAAACACCCTTTAAATATCCACAGCAATCGCATGACCATACGAAGCTTAATCCTTGAGATGCGCTCGAGGCCACATCGTGTGGTCCAGGACCTTGCCGCCGCCGCCGCCAATCCCACTTCTGGGTTATCGGAAGATTACCGCTGGTCGGAGATCCCGGAAGAGCTTTTAAGGGAGATTCTGATTCGAGTTGAGGGGGCGGACGGTGGCGGATGGCCGTCGCGACGCAGCGTGGTGGCTTGCGCTGGCGTTTGCCGTGGCTGGCGACTACTAATGAATGAAACCGTCGTTGTACCTGAGATCTCTTCTAAACTGACTTTCCCCATCTCTCTCAAGCAGGTTCTCATTCCCAATCACTTTATATACGTAGTCGTGTTCATATGTACGTCTATTTTTATTGAATTAAGACATAAAGTTACGATTTTTATTGATCACTTTCAAATTCTAGAGAAAATATATCATTTTAATTTCATGTTAGGTGTGTGGTGTGATTTGAGAGCGGAACCTTATCAATTGAAATTCAGCAAACGTTGGCCTCTGCGTTTGCGTTTGTTCTGAAACGCAGAGTGGCTACTAACCTATGGTATTTTGATCATTAAACTAGAGAGATATGAGCATTTTATTGATTGTATCTGTTTGATTCTTGTGTGATCCTATCGAAATGTTGTTTAATCGAAAAAGGCTAAAAAAAGCTATGTTGGTTTTTGGTGTGTATCTTTTGTAGCCTGGCCCAAGGGATTCTCTGGTTCAGTGCTTCATCAAACGTAACCGAACTACGCAATCATATCATCTGTATCTCGGGTTAACCAACTGTGAGCATCAATCTCTGTTTAACCCGTTCTTATCTAATCGACAGAGTAACAACACATATCTTTTGGAGTGGCTTTTCTCGTTTCTTGGTTCTGCAATTGTTAGATTATTTATCTTTCATATATGTCTGTGCAGCTTTAACGGATGATGGGAAGTTTCTGCTAGCTGCGTGTAAGTTAAAGCACACGACTTGCACTGATTACATTATCTCTTTGCGTGCTGATGATATGTCGAGGAGAAGCCAAGCATATGTTGGCAAAGTGAGGTGCGTATATATGATCAAACAAGATCTAATTCTTAAATTTTGGCACATTGGTAATTTTAACCTGTTTGAAATTGAAATTGTGTGGGAGAGTACTAAAAAGGATTAAATTTTCAGTATTTTTTAAGAGTCTTTTCGGGTTATTATTAGCATTTCGAGCTTCACATTGATGGATTAGAAGTATTTAATAACATAATGTAGTAAACTAAATACAGCTCCATTGGAGATTTGGAGGTGCTTTGCCAGTTTCTTTTTTTGCTGTTGATAAATTATTATCTTAGCTCTTGTTGATATTTTTCTCTCTCTAAACTTGTCGAAGATCGAACTTCCTAGGAACAAAATTCACCGTCTTTGATGGAAATCTGCTTCCGTCTACGGGAGCTGCGAAGATGAGAAAGAACCGATCTTCTAATCTTGCAAAAGTTTCCCTGAAAGTTCCTCTTGGAAGTTACCCCGTCGCCCATATCACATACGAGTTGAATGTCTTAGGATCCCGGTAAGGTCTATTAGATTCAACTTTCCTCTTCGAACTGTTCTTTGTCTCATCTTAATTACTTTTCTCGGAAACTGTCCTCCAAGATCCTTTTCGTCTATGGAAAATTACTCATAATTTTATTATTGGAAATAGAGATTCTTTAGAAGAGTTACTGAAAATGGTCCAAATTTTTCGCTTTTTGATACTTTCAGTTTATGAAATACAGAAACTGAATTTTATTCGGTTCGGTTGGATGTGGCCTCGGTTCGGATTCCCTTTTTTTTGCAAAATATATCTTTGCTTTGGAAGAAGTTTTCAAAGAAAATAATTTTGATCGGTTCATTTGCAAAATGTATCTTTGGTTCTGGCTCGGTTTGGTTAAACTTGATTGGCAACCTTTGGCTTCGATCAAATCTGATTAATCTGTTAATAATGGCATAAATAGGGGACCAAGAAAGATGCAATGTGTAATGGATACAGTACCTAGAAGCGTAGTGGAGCCTTCAGAACCATCAGAGTTTCCCTTCCTCGGTACTCGGTCAACTTTTTCCAGGTCTCAATCAAAACCATTACGCAGCAGCTCGAGTCACCTGAAAGAGACACCATTAGTGCTGAGTAACAAGACACCGCGGTGGCACGAGCAGCTACGTTGCTGGTGCTTGAATTTCCATGGCCGTGTCACAGTGGCTTCAGTGAAGAACTTTCAGCTGGTGGCAGCAGCTAGTGGTGGCGGTGGCACGGGATTGTCACCGGATAGGCAAAACGAGCGGATAATACTGCAGTTTGGGAAAGTCGGGAAAGATATGTTCACAATGGATTATGGATACCCTATCTCAGCCTTCCAGGCTTTTGCCATTTGCTTGAGCAGCTTTGAAACCAGAATCGCTTGTGAATGATTTATAAGACTTTTTCAAGGCATCGTTTGTATGTTATCCTTCAAAGAGTATTTTGTAGCATTTTGTAAATTGTGATCTTGTAAAAAGAGATTCGTGGTCTGTGTTGTATTTGATAATGTTTAGTTCCCTTTGTATTAAAGCTTAAGGATTTCAGTTTTGTGAAATACATGGATACAATAATTTTACATGAATATGAGATAATCTATATAAATGTTAAAAGAACAGGAGACTTTCTTATTTACATAGAAATATGAATCTGGACTTTTTATCAAGCGGCTTGCAAACTAGATGCTGCACCAGTGGCTGAACCTATGTTCATCATCGTCTCGGTCTCGGCCTCATCCTCTGCTGCTTGATCGTCCGAGGACAACTCGAATTGGTTCAGGTTCCGTACAAAGACTGTGAAAGCCTGGAAATGCTGTGGAGAAAAGAAAAGTGCTCCCATTCTCTGGTAAGTGAACAGATCAATTGCTGCATTCTCATCCTTCAGATTCTCAACGATCCTCTCAAACCCACCAGGGACCGATGCGGATGAGTTTTGTCCTGAAACAACCACTCCTTGTTTCTTGCAAGATGTTTTGATGTGGGCAAGTAATGACTCGGGGCTCGAGAGAGACTCCGGTGATTGATGCTCGTCGGAGAGATCCATTCCCGGTATTATCATTCTGCAAGAGTTCTTTGCAAAGATCTTTGCGATTGCCTCATACCTGTCATCACCATTAGAGCTGAAGAATCCAGCTGTTAACTCAGAAGGCTGAGATCTTAGCTTGTGCCACTGGTGTAAGAGAGGTAGCTTTCCACATAGAGACACTCCAATTCCGCTAAATGCGGATGATGCAACAGAGAGGACTCGGTCTGCGTGGGAGATGAGAAGAGACGAGTACCAAGACAGGAAGAAATCGCCGTACTGCGATTCCCAGGACCCGCCATCTGAGAAGAAGGAAGAGGAATGAGGCTGTTGATCGTAAGCAGGAGCATCGTGTGGACCGCCAAGTCCCCAAAGAGGGTTTCCTGAGGATTCAGCATAGTGTTTGAGGGAGGAAAGCATGCGTGTGTCGTAACACTGGAATTCTCCTGCACCAGAGAGCTTGGTGTCTTGTTGATGAGAAGGGTATCTTAGCTCCCCGTCTGGTCCCAGACCTAATGTGATTCCCTGCAAAACAATGACCAAAAATCAGGAAACTAAAACAGGAGTAGACAAATTGAGAATGTAAGTGCGAAACAAAGATGATATTATTACCGTGACTGTGTTGCCCATGTAATCTGAGAAAGCAGACTTGAAGCTCTCGCAGAAACCTCTGTAAACCTCCATAGGAGTCTTCCCATCAAGAAGAGGAACATCATCGACTGCAAACGACAAACAATCTTTGTACTGTTTTCCATATCTGTCTGTAAAATAGATCCCTGGTTCAGCTTCGCCGATCTTTGCCACCCACTCAGGGAGACCGATTTGCGGGTCTTTCGATCCGTGGAAAGAGAGTGAAGCGTGAAGCTTGAGTCCCACTTTCTTAACAATCTCTGCGACAGCTAAGTAGCCTGACCACTCATATTTTCCTGCAGCTCCTTTCTCAACCACTCCCCAAAAGATGGGTAACTCAATTCCTTCCACGCCAAGTAGCTTTAAAGCTTTGAGCCCAGCCGTGATGGCTTTCATGTGGTTGACGTTGTTGCAGTCTGAAACTGTGTCCAGTGGAAGGCCAACGAATAATCTCACACTCTCAAGCTGCAACAAAGAAAAAACGAAAACATGTTTATATATTCATCGTCCAAAGAGAATCTTGTTCATAAGTCGGGAACAAATTTAATGAAAAACAAAAATCTCCCTGAAACATCATAGCCAAGCTAAAATATCAACTTTTGTTCAGAATTAAAATCTTGCTAAGTTTCTGTGTTTCATAGGCTCTAATCTGAGTTTAGTATCACCTGAACACTAAATTATAATCATACATAAATCATTGTAAGTTTTTCTGCAAATTTCCCAGGAAACTATCAACCAACAATCACGGGAAAAAGGAGATTTTTTCAACAAATTTCCCAGGAAACGATTAAGTTAGACAAAGACGCAACTCAAATTCTGATGACTAATTTCAAACTGGATCTGAAAAAAAAAATCAGAGAAAAGACTAATTACCGATCTATGTTTTGGAGTGGATTTGCGAAACGTGACTTCGTCGGACACGATGGCTTCGCATTTGACAGATCTCGGAGAGCACCGGATTCCGATCTCCTTCCATTTCGAGCTCGGGTTACAGAAACTAACCCTATTTCTCGAATCACCAGAGATTACTTGGGACCCAAATCTAAATCCCAGCTCCCTGCACGCTAATTCTGCTCTGCAGATCCTCGCTTGAGGATTTCCAATCACTGAAACTTCCATTTGAGTTTAGAAAATCGAGAAATCAAAGAGGGAGAGAAGAAAAGGAGATTTATAATTTTATCTTTTATCCGATTTCACCAAAACACCCAAATTTGTAGAAAAAAAAGTGGATAAAGATAAAACGGGAAGAAAAAAAAGTGATTTGGTATTTGTCTTAATTATTATCCAAAGGAAGTTTCTTTTTACCTTCGATTGTGGATTTCTTGAAGGATTTTGGGTTTGGGTTTATATAAGAGACAAAAATCAGCAATTAGAAAGGTTATGGATAAACAGTGCCCTCGTGGACAATACACGTGTCGTTACCACAATGCTCCCATACTTGTAGCCGCTTAAATTTTGCCTTTTCGTTTTTCTTTTCCTCCTGCATTTAATGACAATATTGATCTTCAAATGCGACCACGAAAAATTATCTATTAACAAAAACATATTAAATTAATTAGGGAAATTACCATTAAAACCTCTTCGCTTTTCATTTTTTTCCAATTTAGACATCTAAGTCTCCAGAATAAACCTTCAACTCAATCATTTTTTTTGAAATAAACTTCTAAATAACCAAAAATGTACGCGATCAAAAATTGACTGACGATCAACAACAACTCTATTAAACACTCTTAACATCCGTTAAAAAAAAAATAACAATAATCGCTTTTTAATTGAGTTACGAATTATGGATGTTGTGATTATAATATATTTTGTATTATAATATACAAATACAGCAATAAAAGATAACAAACCAATACCGTAAACTTTACAAAAAAATAATCAAGAGTTATAACGGGCGTTATTAGTGTTTAACGGAGTTGTCGTTGACCATTGGTCAACCTTCGAACACATACACTTTTGATCACTTAGATGTTTAAGTTGGAAAAAAATAATTGAGTTGAAGATTTGTTCTGGAAATGCAAAAAATTGGATGTTTAAGTTGGAAAAAAATTGAAAAGTTGGAGGTTTGTTCTGGAAATGCAAAAAGTTGAATGTTTAAGTTAGAAAAATTAAAAAATTGGAAGTTTTTTATAGTAATTTTTCAATTAATTATATAAATGTTTAATACGGAAAAGTTATTCCAGTGATATAGGCCCTAAATAGTAACCGAAAAAGTGCGGAATATGAAAGAATTCAGATGAATTTTTAAAATATGTCACAATTTAAACTAAATGATTGTGGAGAAATATGGATAAATTATTGTTGAAAGCGATCACTAAAATACAAAAATGAATTAAGTTTTATTTATATTTTATGTTCTTTGATATAATATCAACATCATAAATCAAATTTCTCTATTACTTTGTGTGGTAGTAATAATAGCAAAAAATAAAAATTGGTTAAATTTTTGTTATAAAATAAAAGATGATAATACTGATAAAATAAATTAGATTTATGAAATAATCTAGCAAATAAATTAAAAAGACAATATGATGAAATCACATACAAAATTTTAAATAAATAAAACTTGTAAAATTTAATACATTTATAAAAGATTATTCAATAAAAGATTATTATTGTGTAAAATTTAATATATTTATAAACATAAATATTTAATTTTGACAAAAAATTATTTGATTAATATTTTATAAATTTAATTTATTTATATATTTTCAAAAATTTGACCACATTCCGCCATATTCAATTGTTACCATTTAAATTCAAAATTATTACGCTATATTCCGCAAAAAATCACCAAAAATACAGCGAGATTCAGCTGTTGCCATTTAGATCAATATTTCAATGGACAAAAAGCGAATGATACAATGATACAGACAGATCATGGCAATAAAACTAAAACATTTAAAAAAATTTAATTACGCTAAAATAATCAACAGAAATTGGTGGCTAGTAAGTAGTAATACACCCTCGCATGTAGTGTTGGACACATATACCCGTTACCCGTTTCTTACTTATTATCCGTCTCGAAAAAAGGGTATCCGTGATTTTCAAATCGGGTAAATGGTATTATAATTTTAATATCCGCGGTAAAGATCGGGTATCAGGTATCATTTGTTTTTAAGTACCCGTCCTGTTACTCGATTTATTACCCGACCCGTAAATACTCGCATTTTATATCACTAATATTTGATAAATTCATTTATAAAGTAAATTGTATAGTATATAGTATAGCATTTGAGTTGAAAATTTTCTTGTTTGATGATGTGTTTTCAAAAAATAAAACATGAGCATAAATAGAGTTGATTGATCCTGGCATCATAAAGTTTTTGTGTCATTGAATTGTCATTGATAATTTTAGGGATGAAAGATTACAAGCTTTAAACTTCGAAGTTTGTAATTTTATATTTTTTTGAACTATATGTTGCCTATAAGAGAAATTCTTTCTGTTTTTGTAATGAATTTTTCATTTTTTGGTATTGAATTTTATAACCTTATAGTTTATAGATAAACTACATTGCAATCATGCGGGTACGGGTAACAGATCGGATACCCGGCGGATCGATAATTTTTTACCGGGTACCCATTTTTTGCGGGTCGGGTACGGGTATTTTTCGAATACTCTTTAGGGCCGGGTCAGGTAACGGTTACTCCAAAATTTCAGGGTATCCGTCTCCTGCTTAGCCCTACTCGCATGGATATACTCATTTATTTAAATATATTTGGATCATTCGAATAGGAGCTTTCGGCTTACTCGTATCCGAACTCTAGGCACCTGAGAAAATACATGTCCAATGTTTGAGACAGTGCATCCGCATACCCAAACTCAAAAAAAATCAAATTTTCATACCCAAACTTATAAAATTAGTCTCACACATACATATCGTGTGATGATATTAGTTTATCCGTTAACTGTGCTGACTAGGATGCTTAGTCATCTTAAACAAGGTTATGAGTCAGATTATATAAAAAAATCTTTAGTCTTTTGGGCTTTCTCGGGAAAATTTTTCATATTCAAAAACGAAATTTTTTTTTTAAAGGAATAAGAAAATAAAAATTCACAGATTTTGTGTTTATCCCTTATAGATTCTTTTGATCAACAAATCTTTTTCGCTTGATCATTTCTTTACGGAAAAGGGAATTTTCTCCAAATACTCAAAAAACTTTTAGATTTTCAATTGGGAAAGACATTGAATAATCAAATCCTGTGGGTAGATTAAGTACTTCTCTGATCGTCTCTTTTGGAATTTAATCGAAAGAATCTGAATATTGTTCTTCTTCCATTTCTGGAAAGAAATTGGGTTTTTCTTCTTCGAATTATCTTAATTCCATGAGGAAAAATCTTTCATTTATCTCGAGATTCACCAAAAAACAATTTGATTTTGTTCGGATCGACGAAAATGGGATTCAAAATCAATTAAAGTTTCCCTCTCTTTGAAGATGACGGAATCAGCTTCGTTAGTTAGGTGGAGAGAGTATTTTCGGCGAGGAGATTCCGATATATTCGGGATCATCGATCATGCGATCATGGTGGTTGCTACAGATTGCCCAACGAAATTCAAATCGAGGAGAGACAAAATCGCCGAGCTTTTTTTCTCTTGTAGATTCAGTTGCTGCATCGGTTGCGCCCACCTCAAGCTGTCTGTTCCCGGAGATGATGAAGAAGAAGATGTTAATCTCCGCCGTGGAACCACCGGAACAGGAGTTGGTGACGGCGGAGCTACGGCGGTTGATGGTAAAGAGAGTAAAGCTAATAGTAGTAGCAGAGGAGTAATAATCAGATTGTTAGCAATTATACTTATGACGAAGTTGAGGCCTAAGTGATGCGATTGAAATTTTTGTTGTTGTTTCTATGGAAGTTTGTAGCATCAAAGAGATCTTGCTCAACAAAGAAAACGAGGTTATGATCTAAATTGCAATTAGAATCTTGTTGATTCCATCAATGGAAGTTTTGTTCTGATTGTTTCTTGTGTCTCTTTTTGTTTTGTGAGCAAAACGACCACGTTTTGGGCTTTTTTTTCCCCCCTTCATTCACAAAATGACGTCGTCCTAACTTACCCTCATCCCAGTAAACACAGTAACCCATTTAAGATGACTAAGCATCCTAATCAGTACAGTTAATGGATAAACTAACGCCGTCACACGATATGTATGTGTGAGACTAATTTTATTTTTGGATATGAGAATTTGAATTTTTTTGAGTTGGGTATGCGGATGCACTGTCTCAAACATTGGGCATATATTTTCTCAGATGCCTAATATTCGGACACGAATAAACCGAAAAACCCTTCGAATTAGTATCATATTTGAGTTCAGAATTAGAACTTAGTTCAACCATAACCGATCAACTTACTCGACTAATTAATTTTATAAATAAGCCTACCGAACAAAGAAAAATTGGTCTACCAGATTTTTAACTGGGTTTTGACATTGAATTGGAGGAGCCTAATTCAACTTACTTTACATATATCATGCAACCCAACAAGCTGATAATATAGACGATTCATGCTCATGCCTAAGACATATAAAAATAAACTTTCACCTACGACATTTTCTTTTACAAAAAATTTCAAGGGTTCAGTAATTGTAATTTTGTAAAGAGAAATCGGCAAGATTAGCAATTAAAAACCCTTCTCTCTTTCCTTTTTTTTCTTTTTCTCCTTCATTTTTATTTTAACTTTGATCTATGTATATATATTGATATGATTTCGTGATCATACTAAAAATATCTATATTTTTTCACATATATTGCAATTTGAATTTTTTTAGACAGACATAAACTAATCATAAAAGAATATGTGTTGTAACTAATTATACAACATTCTATTCTACATAGCATAATATAAATAAAATAGAATGATATTGCTGTTCTATTTACCAAATATATATTTTGTAACTTAACCAAATAATCTGAAAGTAAATCATAAATTCTAAATTTTGAATCTTAACACCAAAAAATTGAACACCAAATTCTTTAAAATTAAACTCCAAACCTGAAATCATAAATCATAACCCAAAAAATTATAACGCGTAAGTCTATACTATTTTATATTTTCATATAGTATAGTCAAAGCTTTTTATAAGTCTTTCATTAGAACACTGTTCATTATTTTAAGAAATTGTAACTGTTAAACATTCAAACTAAGTGAGACACATTAAATGTGTGTTTTTAGTATGATCATGAGATTTTATCAATTTATATAAATAGATTAAATTAAAAAATAAGATAAAGTGAGACAAATTACTTCGTTTTGCATGGAATCGACATAAATAGTATAGAAATAAGCAAAGAGAAGATGATATTATATAGAACAATTTGTTCTTCAAAAAACACTATTCACCATTTTGGGAAATACATGTCCGATTTTAAAAATTTCAAACCATGGTAGATGCGGAAAAAAAAAATCTACATTTTTACTAGAATTATAAACTTTCAAAAATAGAAGCAATAAATTATGAAAGGAGATAATTAAAAGTGTCTTTGTACACATAGAAAAGAGAAAAATATATTAAAGAATGAAGAAGGTTAATTTCAACTATTCTATTTATAAATAATAGGTAAACAGTACGATTATTCTCTCGTGACACGGTTCGCCCTAGCCTCCATAAAGTGTGATTATTCTCTCTTGAGTCCAGATCGGAGATCTACGCCAGCACCGGTCCATTTTGTTTCCTTTAGGCTTGTTTTTTACTTTGGTCGGTTCATCTTCAGTCTTCTAAGATTTTATCGGATATTTTGGTGTGAGGTTTTTGTCGGGTGTGGAGGAATCGCCGAATCTCTTGGAAGTTTGGGTCGGGAACACTCGGCGTGGTGGTCTCTCTGGCAGAATCGGGTCGGGATGATAAGATCGGAGCTCATGTTTTCCACAGCGCTTGGTCTTGATCTCTGTGCTTCGACAGATTGGCTCTCAGGTTTAGCTCGTACGCTTGTCAGGCTCCAGCGGTTTGGTCTTGGATCGGCTTTATCGGCCTGGTTCGGTAAGAGTTAGTCTCTGTCCTTTCTATTTGTTTGGTCCTGGCTAGTTGTGGTCGTTAGAGTTCTCTCCTCGCTTGAATCAGTACCTCCTTAGTTCGTATCAGTTTTTTTCACTAGTCTAGGACAGTTTTGTTTTTACAATGTCTAAATTCCATCTTCTATCTCCTCTTTGGATGGGTTTCTGTGTTTGCCTCTCTGAATCATGGTCTTGTTTGAGGTGATGTCTTGGTGCTGTTTGTTTAAGTGTGACACATTCTTGGTGAAGAAGAAGTTATCGAGGCAGTTTTAGTTTTTTCCTCCCCCAGTTGCACAGTTTCCTTTCCTTTCCTTTTCCGAATAATTCTTCTAACGGCGATGTATATCAGCAGCTTGCCCTCGATGATTTGAAGGTATCGAGCTTGGTAGTGAGTTGAATATCAGTAGAAGAAGCCTGAATTTGATTGGTTTATTTTTTTCTTGTTGGTGGACCTCTTCTTCTTGGTTGTGCATTGTCTCTGTCATTCTTATTACCCTCAGATTTAGTTTCGAGCTTTGGTGACTTGGTCTCGAGTGCTTTTGCAGCTCTTTTGTCACGTTCCTCCCTGCCGAGAAGTCACCGTGTGGAAGCAAGGTTACAATGCTCATGAAGTTCAGAGGAAGGGCGCCTCTTCGTTCCATTTAGAGAGTTTGAGTTGGTTGGTTGGAGTATTTGGATCGGTTTAACAAGTTTTCCTAGTTGTAGTTTGGTCTTTCGGTTTAAAAGGTTCTCTCGTTTGGGCTTTGTTTTCCTTATTGTGGACCTTCGGCTCCAGTATCGTTTTATTTTTATAGCCGATTTGTGACTTTTTCTCTTTGGCTTATTCTAAATGTATCTCAACTCGTTTTAATATAATGATTAGATGGAAAAAAAACCATTAGGTAAACAGTACCAAAATTGGTTAGTTGTTTAATTATTCAAATAGTATAGCTATATTTTTTATTTTATGCTCCAATATGAATATTGAACAAATTGACCCTTTTGTAAATACAGAGATTTGATGTCTTTTGTCTCTTCTTGACGCTAGTCATGTAGTGTCTTTGTGCACGTGCTTTTACCAAATTTATGTATTCTTTATGTTTGGACGGTGATAGTACGGTGCAAAGCGGAATATATGCAGAACAGTTAACAAAACATATACATATATATATATATATATAAATATCGATTTTGTTACTATTAAGTATGGAATGGTATTTGAATTAAATAAGATTTTGCTTTAAAACTAATATATTGTTTTTATTATAGTTTTGTTTGGACGATGTTGGTACTATTATTATTTATATGAATTGAGATATTTTTTTAACATTTTGGTTTTCGTATTACTAGGCACCGTTATGAGACGATTCTAATTCATATATATGAATATGCATATAATTTTGAGAAATTTTGAAAAATATTTTTTTTAGAATATTCTTTTTCAAAAATACCTATGTTTGAAAATATTTTCAAAAATACTCTTTTATACAGTTTTATAAGATTTCTTACAATTTTTTTAAAATTTTAGAAAATATTTATAAACATTTATAAGTTATGTTTTAACATTAAAAATAACTTAAATATTTATAAAACATTATTTTATTACTATAACTACATTATTATGAATGTTTAAAATTTTTTACTTTTCTTATAAGATATCTTATAAAACTGTATAAAGTTTATAAAATGATATTTTTTAAAATGAACAACAATAAGAGATATTTTTTAAAATAGACATCATAAAAGAAGTATTTTTGAAATTTTCCTTATAATTTTTGTTTCCAATAAATTTTGTTTTTTTTCTTCGAAACTTTGTTGTATTGAAAGCATGGGATGGTTACAACATGGAAATATGTCAAAAAAAACAACAATAGATTAAGGCCAAACAAAAAGACTACTACTTATGAAAATGATAATAAAATGCATATATCACCACGTTTAGAGCCGGATCACGAATAGCTACCTCAAGAGCTTGACGACAATCTACTAATGGCGACAATAGGACAGCAGGGACAGACCAAACACTCCACTTCAACAAGGCAACCATACATTGCCGAGCCAGCAACCTAGCCAGAAAAGACTGCCATCGGAACCGAAAATTTACATGTCCTCCAAACACAGAAGAAGAAAGACACAGCGCAAAACCAAGGCCTTAAAAGAGATCCAGAGCAGAACCGAAGCTACAACAACCTTAAGTAGCGATTTGGCAAGACAATAGAACAAACCTGCAAAACCTTACTCAACATAAGCTCGCAACGGACCAAACCGGACAGGCCAGCCAAGGAAGCAGGAGACCAAGCACAGGAACCTGGAGGAACGAGCAACTAGGCAGGGACACGAAGGCCCACGACGCCTACAATGCACAAAACCTTAACCCAATACACTGCAAACCACAACTACAAATTCTATCAAGGAGAGCAGCGACAAAGCCGGGAGCAGAAGCAACAAGACCGAGCCAGAGAGGAGAGGACCTGGGCAGAAAAGAGAAGCAATCAGGACCCGATCCCGAACAATCGAGTCCAAAGAGCCGAGAGAACACAACCACAAAGAAATAAGCAATCCATACTTCTAAGGGAGCATAGAGGAGAAATAGACGATAAGACGACAGACACAAACCTGCAGAAAAAGCATTGTCGCCAATACCAAACCTGACCAGAGGAGAAAAAAGGAACCTCGACAGCCGCTGCAGGTAGAGAGGAGAGATGCTTGCAAAGAGATCTCATATCCAAGGAGGAATCGTCCTCAAAAATCCTAGCCAGAAAAGTGAACCCTTGACAAACGTGCAAGCCCACACGTAGCTGCTACACAAAGGCGGAGCACTACGCCGATAAGACCAGGATCGAGGATAACGAAAGGAGCAGACAGGACAGACAAGACATTCACCATCCTTGAACGAAGAAACTCAACTGCTTGAAGACCTAACCAGAGCCATTGTAATGACCCTCAAGATCGCTAAGCATGATTGAGGAACCAAGAATTTTTAAAGTATGGGGATCAAGGCCTTTAAGCTCAAAAATATTAGGAAAGGAGTAAAATCAAGTTTTGGTCGAGGAATTTTAAGTTTGGGTCGAGCAAAATTCAGTTTGGGTCGAGGAATATCCAATCTGGATCGAGAAAAGCTAAGTGGGTCGAGAATTCCTATCTTTGGATCGAGAAAATACAACCCCGTGTCGACTGGAAACTGCGTTGGGCGCGTGGGGCAACGCTTGGTGACGATAGGATAGCAGAACCTTTCTGCAGCGTGTTCTGCATGCGCTGGGTAGCGTATGACGGAGACAGGGTCGCAGAATTGTACTGCCGCGTGTCCTGCATGCGCTGGGTAGCGCAGAAAGCAGCTGGGCACGGATTGGGTAGGCAGATCTGGACTGCCACTTGTCAGCCATGCGCCAGCATGCTTCCCACTTGGCAGAAAGAGTTTTGGCAGAGATTTTTATGGCTTTTTCCTATAAATACTAACCCCAAGCCTTAGTTTTCTTCCCATCCGAAATTTTCCTTGTCCAAGCTCTGCCAAAATCGTTCTAGACCCTTTTCGTAGAGAAAATTCTTGATTTTAGTCCATGGAAAATGGTTTTCGAGTAGATTCACTATAAGATATAGCATTTCCCTTGGTTCTTACTTAGATCCATCTTACCCAGATCCGTTTAGCTCCGTGGTAAGCTAGTTTCTGTCCTTAGCTTTAGGTGATCGAGTCATCCAAGCTTTAGGACCAGATCGTGGGAGGTGTTCAGCTTAGTCAACCTCCGATTCGAAAATAGTGAGTCCCGGTAAATTGTGTGATGAGATGCTAACGTTCTGATGCTGGTTGGCTTAATGCATGCATGTGTAGATCCAGTTGAAAGGATCGCATGCATGTCTGTTGGAAATAGTTTCGAAGTCGTTAGTAAATTGATGTCATTTTACTAAGTATAAACTGTGATTGTGTTGTGTGTTGATTTTTATGACTACGTGAATGAGTCTTGATATTTACATGATATCATATATATTCACATATAATAGTGTTGTGTTGAGAGGCGGTTCGACATTCCCGGATGGATCGTGGTTAACGACACCTTTGGGTGTTATGGGATAACAACGCAAGCACGAAGGTTACTGAGGAAGCTCCCTTGGCCGTGCATACACGATAGTGTATGAGTTCAAGTAGTGCCCCCGCTCCGATGCAAGCAAACCCCGCAGTGCCAGATCCTGTGAACCCCGATCCAGTCAGGACAGTTGTGAATAGTCAGCGACAAGAGGACTCTAGGCGTGGTGGAGGATCTAGGGGAAGTGAATGATCCTACCAAGAATCTCATCTACGACATGCTAGATCTGATGAATCGGCAACAAGCTGCAAGGAACCCCCAAAATGCACCTGTGGCTCAACCTAATTATCTACAGTTGGTAATGATGGTGAAGAACATGAAGACAAGACATTTCCCTGGTATGATAGATCCATTCAGAGCAGATGCATGGCCATAAAGTTTGGAGAAGAACTTTGCTGCAACATGGTGTCCAGAGGATTTGAAGATGGACGTAGCAGTACACTACTTGGAACATGATGCAGGTAGTTGGTGGGAAAGTGTGGAGCCTAAGTTTGGTGACGCGAAACCAACTTGGCGAGAGTTTCGAGACGAGTTTGAAAAGAAGTACTTCCTATCTGAGGCCAAGGACAGGCTCGAGATGCAGTTCTTGGAGTTGAAGCAGGGTAATCGGATCGTCAGGGAATTTGAAGCTGAGTTCACAAGACTTCGTCGGTATGTACGTTACGGACAAGGAGATGAGAAGGCTATCATCCGGAGATTTCTGAGAGGTCTTAGACCAGAGTTGAGGAGTAGGTTGCAAGTTGTGGAATTCACCAGTTTGTCTCATCTGATGGAGCGTGCGGTTAACGTGGAAGAGAGAATCATCGACGAGCAAGAGGATATGCTGCCAGTGGATCCAACTAAGTTGGAAGACGATACCAATGAGGCTCAGCCGGTTCCCCAACCATCTAACAAAGGGAAGTCCAACCAGCGAGGAAAGCAGAACAATCGAGGAAAGGGGAGAAGTGCTAAGGGTGGTCAGAGACCGCTGTCGGGAGGTTCTACTCGATTGTGCTATCAGTGCAGAAAGACTGGACACGTCAGGAAGGATTGCTACCAACTGAATTCGAGAGGACCCTCTACTCCATCTTACATCACATGCTTCTCATGTGGACAGCAAGGACACTACGCTAGTGCATGGCCGAATAAGCACCCATCTTATTATGAAAAGGGAAAGATGGTAGTCGGGTCAACACCGAACCTTCGTAAAGGATAGCCGCCCATGAAAAGGCAAGCCGTTGGCCGTGTGTATAACCTAGAAGTAGAAAAGACCCCTAAACCTGCTGGCCCTTCCAAAGGCCCCATTTCAGGTACGTTTGGATTCTAACTACTTGATGTGAATTGCATGATTGCTTGATTGTGTGATTATGATTGTTTGCTTGTGTACATTATTTTATTATGGTAAATTGTGATACCATTTTAGGAACATTGCATGTTGGTCGTAATCCCACACATGTACTGTTCGACTAGGGAGCCTCGCATAGTTTTGTGACTCCCGAGGTGGCTTCAAAGTTCAAGGGATCCTTTGTGCTAAAAAAGGTAAGTGTTTTTGTATTAGTCCCTGGAAATAGAACCCTTGAAGCTAGAAGTCATATTTTAGGAGTACCCGTAGTCATTCAGGAGGAACCTTTATTGTCAGATCTATTAGTACTACCCCTAGAGAACTATGAAGTAATCCTTGGGATGGATTGGTTGTCTGAGTATTATGCCAAGCTTGATTGTTGTCGAGGAAGGATCACATTTGAAAGGGATGGACACCCTATATTAGCTTACTATGGGATCAGCCCATATACAATTGTGGAATGTGTGTCTGCAATGAGGGTCGAAAAGATACTTGCAGAAGGAGAAACCTACTTGGTCGCTGTAACCTGTGTGGTGGAAACGAAGAAACGGAACTGAAGATCGAAGATATACGAGTAGTGAAGGAGTTTTCAGACGTGTTTAAGCCCTTGAAAGGTTTGCCTCCACCCAGGAGCAACCCTTTCACGATCAATTTAGAGCAAAGTGCAACTCCAATAGCCAAAGCTCCTTATTGAATGGCCCCGGCGGAGCTAGCAGAATTGAAAAATCAGTTGGAGGACCTAATGGAGAAAGGCTTCATCCGACCTAGCTCATCGCCGTGGAGAGCTCCAGTCTTGTTTGTGAAGAAGAAGGACGGGAGCATGAGATTGTGCATTGAATACCATGGTATCAACAATATGACGATCAAAGACAAATATCCCTTACCCAGGATAGACGAGTTGTTGGATCAATTACAAGGAGCGAGTTCATTTTCCAAGATCGATCTGGCGTCGGAATTTCACAAGATTTCCATCCATGAAGATGACATGATGAAGACCGTGTTTAGGACCGATATGGACACTACGAGAGTTCGGTCTTGCCTAGCTATGCCTTCTTTCCTTTGATTTCGGGTAATGCCGTTTGGTCTTACAAATGCACCAGCTGCTTTCATGAGGTTAATGAATGAGGTGTTCAGAGACTACCTAGATAAGTTTGTGATTATATTCATTGATGCCATTCTGGTATATTCACGAACGGCGAAAGAGTATGGGTTGCATTTGAAGATGGTGTTGGACCGGTTGAGAAGCCAGAAGTTGTTCGCAAAGTTCAGCAAATGCAATTTCTGGAAAAGAGAAATTAGATTTCTAGGACATCGAGTGTCAGAGCATGAAGTCTCGGCATATCCTGAGAAAGTCCAAGTGATCAGAGGTTGGTCGCGACCAACATCAGTCACTGAAGTGAAGAGTTTCCTAGGATTGGCGTGTTACTACCGGAAGTTTGTGAAGGGGCTTTCGTCAATAGCTAAGCCCTTAACATGGCTTACCGGTAAAGGAGTAGTGTTTGATTGGAATGAAGAAATGGAAGAAGCATTCAACAAGTTGAAAGGAGGTTTGACCTTGGCCCCAATTTTAGCACTACCTGAACCCGATCAGCCTTACACTGTATACACGGATGCATCACGAGTTGGCCTAGGATTTGTCTTAATGCAGAGTGATAGGGTCATTGCCTACGCATCTCGACAGTTGAGGAAGCACGAGGAGAACTATCTCACACATGATTTGGAGATGGCCGCAGTAGTATTTGCGCTCAGAATATGGTGGTCATATCTATATGGGGAGACGGTACAAGTGTTCACGGATCACAAGAGCCTCAAGTACTTGTTCACCCAGCCAGATTTAAATCTAAGGCAGAGATGATGGATGGAGTTCATAGCGGACTACGACTTGAAGATCATGTATCATCCGGAAAAGGCCAACGTAGTGGCAGATGCACTTAGTCGAAAGAGGACAGAGGTGAGCATTGAGAAGGACCTTGCATCTTTGACTAAGGAACTGAAGCCAGTAAAGTTAGCAGCATTAGAAGGAGAGTCAAGTGAGTCGTTGGGTTTACATTCGGTAAACAGGTGTAGCTACTTCAGAGGATTCGGGAGGAACAGAAAGAGGACCCAAGCCTGCAAAAGACTCTAGAGGAGTTGAATGGACGACAGGATCAGAACGTAAGCGGATATCATCTTGCTACGGACGGAACATTATTATTACTGGGTAGAGTAATCGTACCTAAAAGACAAGGATTACGGGAAGAAATTCTAAAGACAGCGCATCATTCGATACTAAGCATCCACCCAGGGAGTACAAAGATGTACCGGGACATCCATCAATATTACCATAGGCCAGGTATGAAGAGATCAGGGGCTCAATGGGTAGCTCAATGTCAGACTTATCAACAGATCAAGGCGGAGCATCAGGTACCCGGAGGGTTACTTCAGAGTCTACGGATCCCATAATGAAAATGGGAAGCGGTTGCAATGGATTTTATATCAGGATTACCAAGGGCAGCAGGAAGAGGCAATGACGCAATATGGATTATAGTCGACCGACTGACAAAGAGTGCGCATTTCCTGGAAATCAAGTTAACTGACGGCATGGAGACGTTAGCAGAGTTATACTTGAACGAGATTGTCAAGCTACATGGAGTCCCTACTAACATTGTTTCCGATCGAGACCCAAGGTTTTCGGCTGAGTTTTGGAAGGCATTTCAACAAGCGTTGGGTACCCAAGTGTATATGAGCACGACTTTTCATCCAGAAACAGACGGACAGAGCGAGAGGACCATAAGAACGTTGGAGGATATGCTCCGGATGTTCGTCCTGGATTGGGCTGGAACTTGGGAACAATATCTAGCTTTGGCTGAGTTCTCCTACAACAACAGTTATCATGCCAGTATCAGGATGTTACCATATGAGGCATTATATGGTCGGCCGTATAGAACTCCGGTGTGTTGAGCGGAGGTGGGAGTGCGACAGTTGTATGGGCCCGAGCTAGTCCAAGAATCTTTGGAAAAGATAAGGATTGCTCGAGAGAATATGAAGAAAGCCCGAGATAGGCAAAAGAAATATGCGGACAAAGGAAGAAGAGAGGTGGTCTTTAAAATTGGCGACATTGTCTTTCTCAAAGTAGCTACACAGAAGGGTAAAGACCGGTTTGGAAAAATTGGAAAATTAGTTGTACGTTTTATTGGACCATATCGAGTGATTGTGAAAGTTGGCTAAATAGCCTATAAGTTGGAGTTGCCATCAGAAATGAATTTAC
This sequence comes from Pseudoturritis turrita, assembly GCA_900406555.1. Lineage (NCBI taxonomy): Eukaryota > Viridiplantae > Streptophyta > Magnoliopsida > Brassicales > Brassicaceae > Pseudoturritis > Pseudoturritis turrita. The sequence continues at coordinate 398,452 of OVBL01000949.1, read as the reverse complement.
ACCCTGTATTTCATGTGTCTATGCTTCGAAAGCATATTCGAGATCGAACCGCAGTAGAACCGGAAAGAGTCGAGGAGTTGAGTACCAACTTGGCTTATCCGGAATGTCCAATCAGAATTGGAGAGAGGCATATTAGGAAGTTGGAGAATCGAGAGATTTCACAAATCCAAGTCTTTTGGAGATGACAAAACCGACTAGTAGTGACTTGGGAGGACGAAAATAAATTCCGGGTTAACTACCCAGAATTCTTCGCTGAAGACCAAACCATGGATCAAGCTGGACCTTCTGAGCTTTAGAGAATTTGGGACGAATACTAACAAGGAGGGGTGAATGTAATCATCCTGAAGATCCCTAAGCCCGATTGAGGAACCAAGAATTTTTTTAAGTATGGGGATCAAGGCCTTTAAGCTCAGAAAGGTTAGGGAAGGAGAAAATCAAGTTTTGGTCGAGAAATTTTAAGTTTGGGTCGAGCAAAATTCAGTTTGGATCGAGGAAAATCCAATATAGGTCGAGAAAAGCTAAGTGGGTCGAGAATTCCTACCCCTGGGTCGAGAAAATACAACCCCGGGTCGACTGGAAACTGCGCTGGGTGCGTGGTGGTAACGCTGGGAGACAATAGGATTCTAGAACCTTTCTACCGCGTGTCCTGTATGCGCTGGGTAGCATCTGAACCGAGACAGGGTCGCAGAACTGTACTGCCTCATGTCCTGCATGCGATGGGTAGCACAGAAAGCAGCTGAGCGCGGATTGGGCAGGCAGATCTAGACTGCCACTTGTCAGCCATACGCCAGCATGCTTCCCACTTGGCAGAAAGAGTTTTGGCCGAGGTTTCTAGACCTTTTTCCTATAAATACTAACCCCAAACCTTAGTTTTCTTTCCATCCGAAATTTCCCTTGCCCAAGCTCTGCCAAAATCATTGTAGACCCTTGCTGTAGAGAAATTCTTGATTTCAGTCCGTGGAAAAGGGTTTCGGAGTAGATTCACGGTAAGATCTAGCATTTCCCTTAGTCCTTACTTAGATCCATCTTACCCAGATCTGTTTAGCTCCGTGGTAAGCCAGTTTCTGTCCTTAGCTTCACGTGATCGAGTCATCCAAGCTTTAGGACCAGATCGTGGGAGGTGTTCAGCTTAGTCAACCTCCGATTCAAAAATAGTGAGTCCCGATAAATTGTGTGATGAGATGCTAACGTTTTGATGCAAGTTGGCTTAATGCATGCATATGTAGATCCGGTTGAAAGGATCGCATGCATGTCCGTTGGAAACAGTTTCGAGGTCTTTAGTAAATTGTTGTGATTTTACTAAGTATAAATTGTGATTGTGTTGTGTGTTGATTTTTATGACTACGTGAATGAGTCTTGATATTTGCATGATATCATATATATTCACATATAATAGTGTTGTGTTGAGAAGCGGTTCGACGTTCCCAGATGGATCGTGGTTAACGGCACATTTGGGTGCTATGGGATAACCACGCAAGCACGGAAGTTACTGGGGTAGCTCACTTGGCCGTGCATACACGACGGTGTATGAGTTCAATGAGGGGAACTGAAATATTGTGTGCCTTTGTGGCTACAATTTTGCAGGTTGCCCGGGAATGGACGACGGAACCGCAAAGCCTTGGTGATGAAAGTAAAATCCGGATTGCATTGCATGTAAATTGCTATTGTTTAACCTTGAGTGATTGCTTGGTTATTGAATGCTTTCGCGTATTCATATGATTGTGTGTGATTGTTATCATTTGGGATTGGGATGGGAACTGTTTATGCATGTTAGTGGGACTCGGGCCTCTAGATTTGTTTTACCTACTCAGGTCCGACCGTTCCCGAGTCCGGGTTGTGATATTCTCGGTTGGATGGCATTGCAAGCTGATCAGGGGTGTTACAGCCATCCCCGAGACAAAGCCACCGTCACGGAGAACCCCCACCAACGAAGAGCCTCAGATCTCACATCTAGACGCCGAGGAAGAAGCCTAGATCTCCGATCCTGAGCCCAAGCTGACCAAGCATGAGCTTACGGCCTTAAAAAAAACCAGGATCTGTTCTATATACAAAATGGCCCATTTTTAATGAAAATTTTGCAAAACGACCCATTTTTCTTTTTCTATCTTGCGGTCTTCCTAAACTCAGGACCGGCTCTTCATCTACAACAAACTACGGGAAAATCCCAAGTGAAGAGGAGACCAGAATAAAGAGGAAAGAGAGACCCATCCTCTCACGGCGACGGTGAGAACCACTGCCTACCGGAGAGGGAGATCAGAGCACGACGGCGGAGATCTAGGGTTCAGAGAGAGAGGAGAGAGAACGGAGCGATTGTCCTTTTTCCTTTTCTCTTTTGATTGGTAATTATACTAATAAAAATTAAACTCAAGAAAAATGAATTTACCAGATGACAAACACACAGACGCATGGATATTCTTATGTCATTTCAAATAAATTTACAGTTGAAAAAACTTTTCAACTTATCTTTAATTATTTAAGGCGAGTGGCATCCTAATACAGTAACAATATTAGTTTGGCTGAACATTTTTTTTTTAGTCTGACTTCGGATACCGGAGAAATTATGGGTCAGAGGTCCAGAACTCCTACGGTTTATTAAAAAAAAAACCTATTATTCCACCGTTTAATTATATCTAATTTTACGATTTCTATTCTATGTCAAGTTGGTTAAATTACAGTTAGAATATCGAGACAGTTGAATTTTAACCAAATTAACTGTATAAACCTATTATTGTTGGCAAAGTGCAATCTAGGGTGAGAGTATATCAAACGGGTCATCATTGAAAAATCCTTTCACTCTCTAAAAATTTCCTCTCTGCCTTTTCTCTAAATTATCTTTGCCGTTCGGCGACTCCGCTAGCGCTGGAGTTGCGCCTCGTTCTTTTGTATTTGCTTCTGGAGTTTATATGTTCTCCTTGCTCGGATCTCTTGGATTTTTAAATCTAGAATTTTTAGATATAGTTTTATAGATCTAGATTTTGGATGTAATTTTTGTCTCTTTTTTTTTTTGCAAGGGGTGGCTCGGAGTATTTAATTTCGATGGTATTTAGTCTTGTGTTCAGGCGATAGCCTTAGGCGTAGGCTCTGCTTTAACCCCTCGGTTGTGGGTGTTTGAATACATGTCTAGTTTCGCCTCGGTTGATGCTTCAGTTCTGGTTCAGAGAGTTGGGATTTGTGAGGTCGCTAGCTCCAAATCGCAAATCTTCGGGGTTTATTTGACTGTGCGGCATAGCTGTTCTTGCTTTGGGTTCGCTTATCTTACTTCAACTCTAGCTCTGGCTCTGTTCATTTTTGGTTCGATGTTGATTGGATCTAGCTTCGTTTGTTTTGTGGTGGTGCTTTGGTTCCGTTCAAGCAGGAAGCATCTGGTTACCTTCTCATTTTTTGTCGTCCTCATCCCCTGACACCCTGGACTAATATTTATCATCTTGATCATCTTTGTGATTTGTCTGCTTAGGAATCATGTGTATTTGTTCAAAGCTTTCTTTCCAGCGATGGTACCATTTGTGGATTCCAAACCATGTTTCATTGTCTTGATGATGAAGAGTTTGATTTCGAAACAGTTTTTCCTCGCCCAGTCGCTTGAGGCTAAAGGCACTTTTTTCGGTTCGGTTGTCAAATGTGTCAAGCAAGTTGCGCTTGTTTGGTCTTTTCTTCGAAAAAGCTATTCATGGTTATGGCAGTTTAGGCGTTTTGTTTCTCAAGTATCATGATTCCTTTGAGGAACCATTTGGCTTTTGTCTTTCGGCTTTGTTTTTAAAGTATGTGCTCTTGTTGTTTGGTTTTGTTTCAATCTGGCTCCGTGGACTTCTCTATTGTCTGTTGGATTTTGCTTTTGGAGAATCCGGCTATGTGTATTCTACCATGTGTATTCTACCACGTATATTCTACCCATGTCGTTCATGGTTAATAAAAGAAACAGATGACAAAAAAATAAAACCTATTATTATTGGACTCAATGAACAATATCTAGAAACCGTTCTGATTGTTGACTGTACATTAACCCATTTACAATTTAATTTTGTTATGATTGCTTGGCCAATAGATGGCCTTATCCTACGAATACAATAGGATGTATTCAATTTAGGATTTGATATAAACTAGAGATTTTAAAATGTATTTTAAAATTTACGGTTATTAGAAATATTTTAAACAGTGGATTTTAGAAGATTTTTTTGTAATTTTAAGGTGTTTATGTAAAATTTTTTAATTAAAAATATAAAAATTTAAATTTCATAGTTAAATTTCAAGGTTTTAGATAAGATTTTAGAATATTTTAATAAAAGTCATAACAACTTTTTAATTCCCAAAATCATAAAATTTATTAGCTAAGGAACAACAAATTGATTTCCATGCATTATTGGAAAATACACAATCATATTCATAATTAGTTTGAAAAAACATGGACGTTACGTTAAAAACGGAAACAGTAAGTGGATAATAACATTGTATTGTCCCGAGAAAAGCCGACGTGGTAATGTTAAAATGCCACGTCATGTCAAGTTGTCAATGAAGAGAGACTGATTTTTTTAATTATTATTTTCACTGGGTTGTGACTTTCATTAACGTACGGATACAGACAGTTTGACACGTGTCGTAATATGGGAGGCTAAAAATATCCATGCTGAGTCAGGTCCATGCAACTATGTTCCCTAAGATTCTGTAGTAACTTGTGAAGGTGCGACCACATACTCTCTCTCACTAGACACTACTTCTCTCTCACTCTGTTTTTTTTTTCTGAAATAATATATTAATTATAAAATCTCAATATTTTACAAGAGCCGGCTTCACCAAAAATAAAAATCCGATGATCAGAAATCTCGATAACAAAAACACAGAGGAACATGAACGTAAGAAGACTAAAAATAATCGAAGACGGATCGGCTGATTACCGGAGATGCACGTCGGAGGTCCATGAAAAAAGATCGAAGCAAAATCCTTTTAAGAAGAACACAAATATGGGACTAGAAGTATCACTCAAACGGATATAGAATCAAATACCCTCTTTACCGCAAGTAAAACCCGGATGAGCTGCTACTCAACTCTCTTTATACTGCTCCAACATAGTAGAGCCAACCGAGGCGACACAGACGAACAAATACCCTGAGACGTATCCTCATCCCTTAAACATATTACAAGGAGGAAGTAGACAACGATGGTGAAGACCTCCATATCCGAGGCGGAGAAAGAACCAAATTTAAGCTCCACCTCTATCGAGATAGAAATCAGCCAGATCTGAAACAAAAATTGAGAAAAGGATAATCAAAGGAACAACAAAACTCAGGATAAAAAGATCGAAACAAGCTTCAAATAAAACCCAAAAATCCAGAGCCAAAATCCGCTAAAATTATATATGCAACAAAAGGGGTCGAAAAACCGAGACAACCCACCGCAAACCTCGTCACCTTACCAGATCTGGTCTCTCCATCTATGGATTCGCCAAATTTCACCGTCAAAATCAGATGGAGATAACCTACCGTTGAAGGTTTATAAAGGCAAAACACGGTGATCGTCAAGAGAGAAAGTTGAAAACGACTATAAAGCAAAGAAAGGGGCGCAGTTCCAACGCTAAGAAAGCCGTCAGAGTTGTAGATCTGATGAATTCTTTTTTTCTTTAGAGAGAAGACATCGCGATTTTAAGAAAGAAAGAAAAAGCCGCCAAGTTTCGGAATACTCTATGTGATTTTTATCATTTTCTAGTTTTAAAATTCTAATTTTATATATATCTCGTAGTTAAAAAAAAAATATAAATTTGTTTTCTTTAGTTATTTCTTTAACAAAAACAACGTGAAAGTACGTTACTATAGACGGAAATAGTTGAGAAGTAAACATTTTTTGCTTTTGTAAACATAATTTTCTAAATGTAAAATATTTGAACATCAAATAGAAAAGATTTTTTTCATTACCGAATAACTTGTGGCAAAAAATCCTATAAAAATTGGATTTTCTTTATACTTAAGACATTTAAAAATGATAAACTAAGAAAATATTTCAATAGAGATCACCAAATGGCAAAATTTGAAATCTAGGACCCACTTTGTAAGACCGCCACGTGGGTCTCATGTTCCTCTTTCGGTCGTAGATTCTATCTTCGTTCGTTCGACGGTCGGTATGATATTTTGGAAAACTTGAAATTTTTTGTAAACCGACCATGTATAGTACCACGAGATTTTTTTTCGTAATTTATCCTCATTTACATTAAAAATCATTTTTCGGTAGATCATCCATCTTTAAATTGCTCTAGCTCAAATACATTAATTTAAAATTCTTTCTACAAAAATAACAAAAAAGATAAATATACTTTAGTGATATAGATAACCAAATCAATTCTTTTAAATTTTTTTACATGCATCATATTTTTTTAGAAATCAAGATATTACACATTTAATAAAATTCTCAAATTATTGAGAACACGGCCTTTTATTGGTCCTTTATAATCTAAACGATTAAGAAAAGAAACATAATTCATTTAATTTATATGGTGTAGAGTTTGGTTTTTATTGATAACACGTAAAATGGTAGAATGACATTTTCTAACACGATTCCGCAAGTATTTTATAAATCAAATAAATTTGTAAAATGTTAAACAAAATGCATAAATGTAATTTTGTAGTTTGGCTTTAAAAGTACAATTAAAATTTTATTAAACAAATAAGTGGGTATTTATCTAGGTAGCACATAATTTTTGACGGAGATTCGCTTTCCGCTTCGGAATCAAAATCGGAATTGGAAGCTCTCAGAAGCTTGCTTCCATGGCGCTTCTAAAAAATCATTTGAAAATATATTGGAAGCTTGCGCTTCCTCTTTAAAAAAGTGATTTCGTAGATAAATATGAAAAATGGTTATTTTTGATATCTTTCTCATTTTATTAAAAAAAAAAACGAAAACTAACTTGATTAGAAAGATTGTTTTAATCATGTAAGATGTTGAAAGTTATTGATTTGATTAATTGAATGAGATTATCTTAGAAGATTTGAGTTTGGTGATCATTCTTTCGACAACATATATAAAATTTGAGACGGATTTATTTGATAAAGTTGAAAAAATTGAGGATGAATATGGTGATTTAGATTTTTAATTTCAAATCATATGATTTGAATTATTCTAAATTGAGTTATAAAAAAACTGGTGCATTGAATTTGTGTTCATTACAATTTTCTAATATATTATGATGCTTAATTATATGCTTCTAACACATACCTACTTCCTAATCTTTTTTCTAAATGTCGCCTCTGCACTCCCATACGTTTTCGCTTCCGCATATTCGCTTCTGATTCCATGCATCATATGTATTTATTAGCTTATTTCATGATAAATTGGTTGAACATTAATTTTTCTATTTTATCTTTGCTAAAAGTCAATTATTAAAAATGGTGAAAAATAATTATCCACAATGAAAAATATGTTACTTTTTTGAATAATAGGTAAAATGTGTAACTAGATTTCAATAGATTTCAAAATACATATAATTAGTTGAGAGACGATTATTTGGATTCGCCCTAGGTTCTCTCTCAAAAAGGCGGTAGCTACAGTTCACTTTTTTCGGCGAAGGGATCTTCGGGGTCCCGTTCGTGGGTACTTGTTTTTGCTATTCGTCGTATTGGGTATATTTCTTCGCGGTTACCTCTACCCTCGTCCTCGTCTTGTGAGTTTTGTTAGTTCTGCGACTTCTGCTATTCGTTGATTGCAGTTGCTTCACTTGTCCCAGCGTTTTGTGGTAGATTTTTTCTCTAGTTTTATGTTGTTTGGATCTTAGTTTCCCGGTAAACTTTTAGGGTTTGTTTCCCGGTAATCTTTTGGACTAAGTTTTCCATATTGTGGGCTTTTGGTTTCCGATCTCGTAAACGTTGACAGTCAGACTTTGTATCATACAATGTACTTCGTCCGGGTTTTACTAGAAAAAGTTTAAATGAAAAAAAACAAAAAGGTAAAATGTGTCACTATTTTCTAACAATTTTAGTATTTGAATATTCTTGTATATTATATTAAATAATGAGAAATTTCTTTAAATACCTTTAAAATAAGTTTTTGTTCCAAACATACCATCACTAGTTCTTTTTCCCAAAAATACCACTAAAAGTTTTTTCTTTTCAAAAATACCACAAACACTAAAAATAATTTTTAAAGGTTTATAATTTAAATTTTTGGGTTTGGGTTTAGGTTTTAGGGTTTAGAGTTTAGTTTTTAGGGTTTAGGTTTTAGGATTTAGAGTTTAGTTTTGAGGATTTAAAATTTAGTTTTAGGTTTGTGCTTTTTTGAAAAACAAAAAAATTTAGTGGTATTTTTGGAAAAAAATACTAGTGGTGCTATTTTTTCAGAATCGTCCATAAATAATATTTAAAAATATATTGAAATTTATTTACAAATTATTATTTGCTTCTTAAGTATATATACAGTAGAACCTCTATAAATTAATAATCACTATAAATTAATAAATTATTCCGGCCCAATTTGAGTTAGTGTAAAAATTGACGAATTCGATAAGATAATAATTTTTTTGACTCCTATGTAAAATATGGTCCCAATAATAACATAAATTAATAATTATAAATCTTATGCTCATATATATATATATATAAGATAATTTAATAATATAGAACTCTAGTGTTGTATATTTTATTCTTAAAGTTTGGAATATTGTTGGAACTAATCTCTAATTTTTTTTCTTGTATCAAAAATTCATGGTGTTGTCATCTTGATCTTCATCCAGTTGAAGAGGTATAGACGTGATAATTATTTTCTTATGATTAAATACTTCCAAAAGTACTGTTATCTCGTTTTCAACTTCATCATCAATACCAATAATTGTAGCCGCAATTTTTCTCATTTTCGTATGGATAGTCAAGTAGGCTATTACCATCCATCTTATTATGATAACAGAGATTATTAAAATAATCTGGAATAAGATGAATATGTAAAAAATATATAAAAAATAATTATAAAAGAATTTTTATGAATTTTTAGGTAAATTTTTTATTTTAAATAAAAGAAAATTTTCAAAAAATCATGAACTAGAAAAATTACTTTATAAATTAATAAATATTAATTTATCGATTAATTAATAACTTTATAAATTAATAAATTTTCAGAATTTTAACACTATTAATTTATAGAGATTTTAATGTAGGTAAATTTGTACAATATTCTGTTGTTTCGTAAATTTATTTATGGGTACTATATTGGGTTTGGTAATAAATAATATAGCTATGTATTTGGGAAGAAAAAATCATTACAAGGAATCATTGACACTATGGACAGATTTGCATGCATTTCGGGACTGCGAATTAATGCAACAAAGTCATCCATCTTTGCTGCAGGCAGAGAGGGCATTCAAGTAATTACTGATGCTATCTTGAACTTCCTCTCACCACTAAGACGATGAGTAAACTATACTATGAACTACGTATGGACAAATTCGAAATTGTATGCTTACTTGGACGACGACTTAGAGACTCATCCAAAGTTTTCGCCCTAAGTTTGATTTGGAGGCTATTCCCACTTTCGGGATCTCTGTGGGTGGCATAGATAAGACATTGTCTCCTTCGAAATAGTTCGTTTTGGGATGTTAAAGAGGGCGCTAGGGGCTCATGGATTTGGCAAAAACTCCTAAAACTTCAGGATTTTACAACTTCAGGATCTTAAAGAGGGCGCTAGGGGCTCATGGAAGATCGACCATTCCATGCTCAGATCGATCGATCCAAGCCCAATTCGACCAGTTCTACTTAGAAAAAGGAAATTCAGATTTCCTTATTTTACTGGGTTTTGCCTTTTATTTTCAACCAGAAAGTGTTTATTATATATATATATTAAAGTTTTGAGCCATTGTTGAGGCTACACTTTATTTTAGAAGTTTTTACATATTCTTTCTATTCTATTCAGACTTTTTGGTTTCTGCAATTTGTAAGTTTTGGGGAGACGAAACTCTGACTCTACATCTCCAAGAAGATTTTTGAACCCTTTTAGATTTATTTGATTGATTATGAGTTTTTCTTCATCTCCTTCTTGTTTCTTTGCTTCCATGTCTGAGTAGTTTCATAGTTAGGTTTAGGGTTTCAAGGGAATTTATGAATCATTGAATCAGACATAGATAGGAATTTTTCATCTTGTCTTCACCTATCATTGTTCTCATTGCTTAGATTAAATTGATCACTTAGTCTCTGATTTAGGGTTTAATCTATTCATCAAAAGTGTTATAGATTGCTTGATAGAACACAGGTGAGCAAATTGTCCTTAGCCAACGAAAGCTGATGTTAAGAAAATTTGTGAACATATCAAACCTGCTCGTTAATACTTGTTTAGAATTTTAAGATCAAACGACAGTTTAGATTCTTAGGTTGCTAGATAAAGTAATTGATACCACGACAGTGGATTGGTTAAACATTCATGTTTGAGTTTAAGACTGCATTTATTGTTCCCTGAATAATTGTCTGGTTCATGATCTCTGAATTCATGCGAATTGCCATTGACCTAACGCTTGTTTTAATTGATTTTACATCGTTTTTAATATTGCTATTTCGTTTCGCATCACAACAACAACCATATTGTCATCTTAGCTTAGTTTCATTCATATAGATTCGTAGTGTGATACTTGGTTTTCGTGGATTCGATCTCTAAATACTACTTTGTTTGTTGTGGTGATATTTTAGGGTTAAAACTCTGTGTATCATCCGATCCGATCCGAAAATTAGGATATCTGAGGCGTACGGATCCGGATAAGGATAGTAAAATCTTGGATCCGTGAAAAACGGATCCAGATTCGGATAGTAAAATTTCAGTTGATTTTAGTTATTTCTCTAATATATCATATTTATTTTAAAAAATATTAGTTAAAATTTTAATTTATATAAAAAAAAAATTATTATTTTATTATTATTTTCGGATCCAAATATCCGTGGATATCTTAATTTTTTATCGAATATCTGAAATTTTTTACCATGAATCCAATACCTTAAAATTTAAGATATATCCTGTTACAAAGTGTTACCAATTAGAGCGAAGACTTAAAAGCGAGATAGTTATTATAATATTAATAAAATGGTCTCGTCGTAGGAAAATGCAACAAAGATGCGTCGTGGCCCTTTACGTATCACTAAAACTGCCAACAAAAAAGAAAAAAGAAAAAAAAAACGTATCACTAAAACTAAACACAGGAAATCGACCTTTGGGAACCGACAAAAGGCTTTTGGGGCGTGTTAGGTAATTACTAGCTAATAGGTTTGAGGTTGAAACATTTGGAACCAAGTATCAATTTCTTCCACTTGCCACTTTCCACTTGACGATGCGTATACGATTCACATAATTTATTTCATCGAAATATCTATAAAAAAACGTTTTGTTTAATCACACTATCGTCCAGCCATAACCACGTCAACTTTTAAAAGCAATTTTTTAGGTTTCGTGAACATCGATATCTAGATTTTGATTCAACATCGGTCTAGCTTTAATTTTTTGGGTTGTGAAATTGAATTTTGGTTTAAATTTAATTTTGAAACATGGTTTGGATTTTAATTAAGTGGACTGTTAAAGTTTAACTGCCAAACGATTTGAGATTAGTTTTGAAATTTGGTCTGGTTCGGGACTAAAAATTTTCATTAGACGAATCGCATTAGACTAATAGTTGAAAAAATAATGCTGTTTCAATTTCAACAAACAAAATTCTTAACTTTTTTTTGGTAAAATCGCTGTTGGTTAATTTTAGCAGCACTTGAAGTATTGGGTCAAATGGGGGTTTTGATATATAAACCCAAGCCCAAATATATTCAAATCGCATGTGAGTTGTGCGCCACACGTCAGTCACATTCACGTCCAAATTATTTAAAAGGCTGTAACAAGGTCATCCGGTTGGACGTTGGAAACCTACTTTGATCTCAAAATATATATAGAGACTTTCGTACAAATTAAACCATCAAAACCTGACAAAATCACTTGAGTCAATTTTGCTAGGAAAACATAACTTTTCTTAATAACCAAGCAAGTGCCAATTTCTGAGTCTATAATAATATGTTGCTAATAAACTTTACAAAGACGTAAATCACCTTTCATTTGATTCTTTATAAAAATATAACTTGATCAGGTAATTTTCGTAGGTAACAACAACACATTAAATAACAACATGTCGACTACTTAATTATACATTAACGGGAGACTATGTCTTATTAGTCTTAAGTCTCCTGGACCATCAAAAATGGATATTATAAAACTTTTATTCATAATTAAAACACGGAGTTGGCTGAATCAAGTCCAACAAAAACCATTAAACAAGCACAAATTACTAATCATAAACTCATTAGTCATTAAAGACAGATCCTTCTCATCTAACTTCCTCTCCTCTTCATTCTAATCTTTACATTAAGACTCATCATCGAGAATCAAGAAGACGAAGAAGAATGGGTGGGATGTGTATGTCTGCTTGTGGTGGTGGTGGTGACGACAATGGTTCCAGTTTAATAACACATCTCATCATAATTCTCGTCGTCTGTCTCTCTGTCATGGCCGTATGCACCTCCAATGAACGCCGTATAGCCGTTCGTGTTGTCCGTTGCCGTTGACCAGCGATTGACCACCGGTATATAATCAGATCACAAACTAAATAAGATTTCTTCGATTTCGGTTATATACATGTATGTTTGATTCTTGATTAGTGAATGAATAAGGTATTTGGTTTTTGTCCACTCTTTTTTAACCAATATTAATGAATAAAAAAAAAAATTTATTTCCTTAAAAGTCATATATATATATATATATATATATATATATATATATACTTTTTTTTAGAATATCACATGCAAGTTTTTTAACGACCATGGCCTGTTTTTTTTGTCAGTAAAAGTGTTGGAACTCGTTTTTGATGAAGTATTTTTGACCACTTCTTCCGTGGTTTTTCCGACGAAATGACCGGATTTTGGACATGATGGAATCGTTGCTGTGAGCACTATAAGCTAACTTTATTCACTTATCAAAATTGGATTTGTTTTGAATGAAAAATGGTTGTCCAAAATGGTTACCTTGAAAAGTATGAAATTTTTTGCAAATTTGATAAAAATTGTTAAATGTCTCATATTGGAAATTAGAGGTGAAATTCCTCTTGTATATAAAACGGAGAACTCATAACAAGACTCAAGGCATTGGATCACTATGGTGTATTGACTAGATGAAATTTTTTTGTTGGGTTTTGGACTTTGACGTATTGTTAGCGTGTTAGCGATATGTTATGTTTGTAATTAAGGGTAGTTTAATCTTTTACGTTGCATAGAATTAGGTTTAATGACTTGTATAAGTATGTTGCCTCCTTGGCTTATGAATAATATACATAAAATCCTTCATACGTTTATTGGTTTCTGACACATATTGGATCGTTGCCCCAAAAGACTAATTCTTTTTGTCTAATTTTTTGTTGAGTTATGTTGTTGACTAAGTCAACAAAATATCTCCTATAATATTGGTTTTGTAATGTTAAAAAATCAAATCAAGACAAAATCATTATGATGAGAATCAATTCTCATTAAACCATTTTATTGCTCATGTTGAACTTTAGGCTATAAGAACAAGCCATTGTTTTCTCATTATTATCATCTATAACACACAACAAACCCCTCATTTTTTAAATTTCTTCCTTTATTATTATCTGAGAGTATTCGCATAAAATTGATTTGATAGATTATGTTTTTCGGTGTTGAAAAATAGAAACAACCGCATTTGTATCATGGAAATCTTATCGCTACGAAACCATGAGGCATTTAAAGATTCAAAAAAAAAAATCCGACATCGCCTTTGCAATTTCTTTTCATTTTCCGATTTGGTATTATATTTGATTTTTGTTCTTTAATTATTCTTACATGTATCAATTGTCTTGTCGTAGAAATTGATGTTCTTACAAAAAATACGTTGAAAATATCTTTATTCGAACTCTGATGCAAGACTACAAACCATGTTCAACACCAGTCGATCTTAAGTCCAATTTAGCAGTAGATACGTGTCCTAAGATGGCAAATCTGACACTCTATAGGAGCCTTGTCGGAGTATTACAATATTTAATTTTCACCAGGCTATAACTTTGTTACGACATGCAACAAGTCTATCTATTTATGCATGATACGAGGGACAGTCATCTTCAAGCACTCAAACAAATCTTGCGATACATTCAAGGTACGAAAAACCAGAGGCTGCACATTTACAAATTAACATCGCTGTAATTGAAAACTTATTTCGATGTCGATTGGGCAGAATGTCCAACCATAAGAAGATTTACTTATGATTATTGGGTTTATATTGATATTATCCTCATCTCATACTGGTCATGAAAAAAACAACCAACAATGTCTCGATCAAGTGAAGAGGCAGAGTATAAAATTGTGGCGTATGTAGTACCGGAGACATGCTGGTTATGAAATCTCCTGCTTTAAGTTACATTGTTCGCTGTCACGAGTAACAATTGTGTTTTGTGACAACATAAGTGCGATGTACCTCTTTTCTAACCCCGTATAGCACCAACACACTAAACATGTCAAATTTGACATCCATTTTGTACGGGAGAAAGTGGCGAAAAGGAAAAATACGGGGTCTTCTACATCCCTCTTCAAGTCAATAACCGAACATCTTCGCAAAGGATCTCTTTTCTTCACCGGCGCCATTACAATACCAACGCTTAGATCGTAGGAGAGTAATAGAATATAAAATATTCCTAAAACATTGGTTTAGATCTTGGGAAATCCCCTTGTTATGTAACTGTACAACCTTTATATTGAGAAGTAAATATAAAACTCTCCTCAAGAAGATTATATATATTCTCTACTTTCATTTGGACCATCAAATTAGCATTTTGTAAATACAATTGGTAAATAAAAACAAAAAACATATTAAAAAAAAAAACTAATGTTCGAAAACTCGCTAGGCGTTAATCGGCCGGTCGAGGTGGGCCTAGCGCGCCTAATGACAAAATCGGAGATTATATGGGAATTAATCCGGGATTAGCTTTTAGACTTTTAATATCTTTTAAATCTATGAATCTATCATAAATTTATAGTTTTGATATAATATTTTTGTTCAAATTTTATAAAACACATATAAATGAAGTTAGAACTTTCATCATGTCATTACATATAAGAGTTAATTCCAATTCACATCAAAGACAAAATACAAAATCAAATTTTCAATCACATGACACGCAATAGTGAGAAATGTTAGAAGTTGAAAATATTTTCGTGTCACATAATTAGAAAACTAATCGGTTATTAAAATTTTAATGGATTTTAATTGGTCATCATCTAATTACATCTCAAATTAATTATAAGTGTAATATATTAAGAAAATAAATCGGATTTTTTAGTAAATAATCGGATTAGGCGGGGAATAATCGGATTAGACAGAGAGTAATCGGACTACGGATTTTTAAAAGGTATTAGTTATTAATCGAGGCAGATAACTACTGCTTAACGGATAAATGGAGGAGTAATCGGCTAGGTGGACGATTTTTAGAACATGGAAAAAACACAGTTATATTCATAAATAAAAACACGAAGTTAATGAAAGTCCAACAAAAACCATATAAAAATTAACGACAACTACACTATAACAAATAACGAATCCAAAACTCTATACAAAAAGACAGATCCTTCTCATCTTCCTTAGACTCTTCATCGGATCTTAAGGACATAAGAAGAATGGGTGGGATGTGTATGTCTTCGTGTTGTGGTGGTGGTGACGATGATGGTTCGAGTCTAATAACACATCTCATCATAATTTTGGTCATCTGTTTCTCTGTCATGGCCGTATGCACCTCCAACGAACGCCGTACAGCCGTTCGTGTTGTCCGCTGCCGTTGACCAACTCTGACCGGTATACCATCTTATATCAGATCATACAACTCTAAAATAAATAAAAAGATTTCTTCGATTTCTTTTATATATACATGTATGTTTGATTCTTGATTAGTGAATGAATAAGGTATTTGGTTTTGGTTCTTGGTTAGTGATGATTAAGGTTTTTGGTTTTTGTCTCTCTCCCTTGTTTACCAAAATAGATGGATAAGAATGATAAAATAGATGGATAAGAATGATAAATCAAATAACCTCCTCCGAAATTTCAGTAAACAAGAAACTATCGGGGTTAAAATTGAAATAACGTAAAATATAGGGGGGGTTTGAAAATGATTTCGTTTGTGTTTTTGGGGATGAAGAAGAAGGTGAAACGAATTATTATCCAGTGGATGATACTATGCCTCTCGCTTGGTCTCCTGAATAATTTTCCTTGGCTTTCTCGCACTTTCCCTCCCATTTTCCGGGAAAACAGCATTGTACATCGACGATTTAAAGAATGTCACTTTGTTCTTCGTTCAACGTATTCGCTTCCTTCTCACCCAAACCCAAAAGCTTCTTCAGAGATTCCAAATTCGTTTCGCAATTTCAGGTAAACTCGTTTCCTCTCGCATCTACATTCCACAGCCATGAATCCTCTGCGAATCTTAGGTTTAGGAGACTCAATACGATTTCATCTCTAGACGAAGGGATTTCAGAAATCGCTTCATCGTCTTCCTTGAGGAACAAAAACCCTAGTGATATAAACGTTCTTGTGGTTGGTTCTACTGGGTACATAGGTAGATTCGTAGTGAAAGAGCTTATCAAAAGAGGTTTCAATGTGATTGCTGTAGCGAGAGAGAAGAGTGGGATTAGAGGAAAAAACGATAAGGAAGAGACGATGAATCTGCTGCGAGGCGCGAATGTGTGTTTCTCAGATGTTACTCAGTTAGATGCTCTTGAGAAATCTGTGGAGAATCTACGGTTTGGTATCGACGTTGTTGTTTCCTGTCTCGCTAGTCGTAATGGAGGGATTAAGGATTCGTGGAAAATCGATTACGAAGCCACCAAGAACAGTCTTTTAGCTGGCAAGAAATTCGGTGCCAAGCATTTCGTTCTGCTCTCTGCGATCTGTGTGCAGAAGCCTCTTTTGGAGTTTCAGCGTGCGAAACTGAAGTTCGAAGCAGAGTTGATGGATTTAGCGGAGAATCAAGACTCGAGCTTCACTTACAGCATTGTGAGACCAACGGCTTTCTTCAAGAGCTTAGGTGGTCAAGTCGAAATCGTGAAAGACGGGAAACCGTATGTGATGTTCGGTGACGGTAAGCTATGCGCTTGTAAACCGATAAGCGAACAGGATTTAGCATCGTTTATAGCGGATTGTGTGTTGGAAGAGAACAAGATCAATCAGGTATTGCCAATTGGTGGACCAGGGAAGGCGTTAACGCCATTGGAGCAAGGAGAGATTCTGTTTAGGCTTCTTGGGAGAGAGCCTAAGTTCTTGAAAGTGCCTATCGAGATTATGGATTTCGCGATTGGCGTTCTTGATTTTCTCACAAAGATCTTTCCTTCGGTTGGAGAGGCTGCTGAGTTTGGGAAGATCGGGAGGTATTACGCTGCAGAGAGTATGTTGATTCTTGATCCGGAAACTGGAGAGTATAGCGAAGAGAAGACACCGAGTTACGGGAAAGATACGCTTGAGGATTTTTTTGCGAAAGTGATCAGAGAAGGAATGGCGGGTCAAGAACTCGGCGAACAGTTCTTCTAGTCTGAAAGTTTATGCAAAATGACTCTGAGCTGTGTGTAGTGTGTAACTAATGAGATTATAAAGATAAATCTGTGAATTTGAGAGATTCGTTGATTCAAACAACAATAGAAGAAACAAATTGCAGAGATTATGGGGTCTAAATTAGTTGATCTTTTGCTGAGAGAGATGAGAAGCATAAAGATATGTAAGACAAGTACCAAAATCTGGAAAATGACATTTGAGTTGTTTAAATTAAATAACTAAAATCAGATTATTATCCAATATTATTCATAATAGCAGAATCCAATTATTGCCTTCTTTGGTGAGAGTTGGTTCGGATAATAATTTTATTAGGTATCTGAATGATCGGTATTTGGTGCATGAGTTATTTCATTCGTTTGTTTTGATTGACATCATCATTATTTGTAATAAGATATCTTAATTAATTGATTTGTAAATTAATCACCACAAGATAGGGTAGCTTAACCATGGTAAGTAAGTTTATGAAGCCATTGACTAAAAAAAAAAATTATTAATTAATAATATATTTTAAAAAAGACATTTGAATCTTACGTGGCAGCTTTACATTTTTGAGTATTTTTGATTTTTTTAATTATATAATTTATAAGTATTTATTGTTTATATTAATTTTATTTTTTCTTTTATTTTAATTATATTTAATTAAAATGAAAATCTTTTAATTATTTCTAAAAAAAATAATTAAAATCCAATCAATTGAATAAAACAGATTTGTATCCAATTATATCACATTAATTAGTTTTAATCAATATGTTTTACCTTTTATTTTTGTTTGATCTTATTTTGGTTATATATTGAATTATCACATCATCTATATAATAATAAAAAATTAGATTTTGTTTTGTTATTGTGTCAAAAATCTTACATCGGATATCACGATTATTAGTAGTCCAGAATCACATTATAAAAACATAACAAAATGATGAGAAACTATAAGAGTAGGATGTCTCAATGATGAGAAACTATAAGAGTAGGATGTCTCACTTAATAAGCATCCCAGTTTGAATGTTTGTTTCGGTTTTTTAGTTGAACCGCATAATTAAACCGAATAAGATAAACATTCTAATTAATAAAAATAAAAATATTTTTGTTTTATCAAAAAAATTAATATTATAAATATTTTAACTTGAAAAAAGGTTAAAATATTAAAATTATTTTAACTTACTCAAAAATTTAAAATGTTTAAATACTTTTAGTTGATAATAAGTTAAATGTCAAATATATTATCAAATAAGCTTTGTCTCTTTGACCATCTAAAATTTGTAGATTACGATAGAATCATCAAAAATATTGAGAAAGGGGAAGCAAGAATCACTAGAAAAGATGAAATCATGAAAGCAATTGGGAAGAAACTGGATCGCTACAGGAACCCGTGGCTGGAACTGAAGATTCAGTATGGTTAGAACAAAGGAAAATTGTACAATGAAGAGTGTTATCATTTCATAGTCTCATATCTTATTTATCCTTATTTTTTGAATCTGTTGGTTGATAATTACGTTGTTGTCCGGTGCGTTGTTGTCGTGTCGGTTGTTTCCTCCACTTCCTCCACCGTTGTTGTTGTGTTCTTCCACGATGGGTCAAAAATCCTCGCACCGCACTCATTACCGGTTGTTACCAAATGAATACTCCCACAGCAACCGGGACCCACCATGGTCCGTGAACGTGGAGGGAGTACGCAACGCTGGAGCCATCACTAGATGGCTCAACGATGACGGTGACCAAAGGCGGTGGACGTGCTTGGCGGGAGATCATGAGTTATTCGAGCGGTGGAGAGCGGTTCGGCATGGTGACAGTGGTGACTCGCCGAACCGTACCCGAATCGGTTTCTTGAGTCTGACCGAGTTGCAATATTTTAACGTTGTTGTGTTTTCAGTTTTTTTTTTTGTTTTTGTTGGAAAAAGTGTGAGATAAAAAAGGGAAGTGAACTATATATATATATATATATATATATATATATATATAATGATTAGGTTTTTTGCTATTGGACCGGTTTTTTCCTAGCCATTTAGATGAAGTGGTAAAAACCACTACTTATTCAAGCATAAAAATAAGGTTTTCAGCTCTCAATTTTCCCTGATGCTAATCTTTACATCGGATATTTTGCCTCACAAAAGAATGTTATGCTAAATAAGTTTTGCCTCTTTGATCTTCTAAAATTTGTAGATTACGATAGAATCATCAAGAATATTGAGAGAGGGGAAGCATGAATCACTAGGAAAGATGAAATCATGAAAACTATTTGGAAGAAACTGGATCGCTACAGGAACCCATGGCTGGATCTACAGATTCAGTATGGTCAGAACAAAGGAAAATTGTACAATGAAGAATGTGATCGTTTCATGGTCTGATATCTTATTTATCCTTGTTTTTTTTTTTTGAATATGTGGGTTGATATTTCACTGTTTTGTTTCCTTCTTATATGACATTGACCCAAGGAACTTGTGATTAAGGCTTCGAATGGTGCGTCCTGCACTGTTCTGTCCCGCACTGAACAGTAAAAAAATCTATACTTATATATGTTTATCTAACCAAAATCTATACTTGTGTATGTGTATATATGTATTTTTGTTACTATTCGGACCACACCGCACCGATCATGCCCCGCACCGCACTGTCACCATTCAGAACCTAAGTACAAGTCAGTAACTTGCCAGAAGATGTGATACACTGATCCGGCTGATTGAGAAAGAGAACCTAGAATATGATGAGAGAGAAAGGCAAGCCCGTAAAGAGAAGAAGCTTGCAAAGGTGAGTGTAACACCCCCGATCAGCGGTCGGAACCGTCCAACCGAGAATGCCACAGCCCAGACTCGAGAATGGTCGGACCTAAGTGGCAGAAATAAATCCAGCATCCTTGGTCCAACTATCCACGAATCCTTTCCCATCTAAAGTGACCATGGGCTTGCCAACCCGGATCAGATTAGATGGTTGGTTTTGTCCGGACTAGATCATGCATCAGTTACACTTGTTAAAACTTTCGTAAACGCTTTGATTTATACTTAGTTTATATTATGAGAGAAGACCGTTTTCAAGCTATATATTTTGGATCTGAGGTTGGAAAATCAGTACATAATAAAAACTTAAGTACTTTTGCAAGAGCATCAAAATAACCTAGTCTGGCCTTCCTATCGTCCAACGCTCCCTCTAATGGATCCCGACTAAGGTTGCCTGCAACAAATAGATAAGGATGAGTAATCTAGCATTACTCAGTGAGTTAGCGGCCTACTACACAACATGCATAAATCCCCGCCAAATCCAAAATAACAAGCAGCACGCAATCATCACAGAACAAACCATCAATCACGTCAATCATTCACTTAGACTTACAGCAACAACACTATGATCTATATGAATGCAAATCCGGATTCCACTCCCAACGTTAAGGCCTTGCAGTCTCGTCGTCCGTTCCCGGGCAACTCGCGTAATTGTAGCCACAAAGGCACACAATATCCCAGTTCCCCATTGAACTCATACACCGTCGTGTATACACGGCCAAGGGAGCTAACCTAGTACCATCCATAGCACCCAAATGTGCCGTTAACCACGATCCATCCGGGAATGTCGGACTGCCTCTCATCATTTTCACACTTATGCATGCATTTACGTGATAACATGCTTATGACCACAATTACGTTACTCACACATTTCCACCATACAATCAATAACTATTCATCAAGTAAACTCATCAGTAGGTATGAGCATCTACTGCATATTCAATCACCATCCATCAAGTAAACTTATCACCCAAACATGCGGTAAAAATGTTATATTCAAGATAGTATCATGCGATATGCTTATTTCAGAGACATGCATATTATACTATGACCACCGTGACCGGATCTTAACATGCAGAACGAATCCACGGTCACCGCAACAAGATTAAGTCATAAATATGCTTGGTAGGCAATCAATCAACAAATTAAGCTCAACAGACCACATGTATGAGTATATTGATACACAGAGTTTTATCCTAAAATATCACTGCAAGTACACAGCAAACGAAATAATATTAAGCTAAGATGGCAATATGATGGTTGTTGGTAGCATGATAAAACAAAATAGCAATTAAACGGTGTGAAAATCAATTAAAAACAAGTGTTAGGTCAAGGAAAATTCGCAGGAATTCAGAGATCATGAATCAGACAATTATTCAGGGAACAATAAAGCACAGTCTTAAACTCAAACATGAATGTATAATCAATCCATTTTGTGGTATCAGTTACTTTATCTAGCAACCTAAGAATCTAAACTGTCATTTGATCTTAGATTGCTAAACAAGCATTAATGAGCATGTTTGATATGTTCACAAATTGCCTTAGCATCACCTCTCGTTGGCTAAGGACAATTTGCTCTTATGTTATATCAGGCAACCTATAACACTTATGATGAATAGATTAAACCTAAAATGAGAGATTAAGTGATCAAATTAATCTAAGCAATAAGAACAACGATAGGTGAAGACAAGATGATAAATCTCTATCTACATCTGATTCAACGATTTATAAATTTCTTTGAATACACTAAACCTAACTATGAAACTACTCAGACATGGAAGCAATCAAAGCAGAAGAAGATGAAGAAAAATTCATAATTAAATAAAATAAATCCAAAAGGGTTCAAAAATCTTCTCAACGATGTAGAGTCAGAGATTCGTCTCCCAAAACTTACAAATTTGTAGAAAACCAAAAAGTCTGGACATAATAGAAAAAGTATGTAAGGCGTGTGTGTAAAGCGTAGCCTAAATAATGGCTCAAACTCAGATATATATAATAAAAACATTCTGGATGAAAAGATATGGCAAAACCCTGTGAAAGTAGGAAATTGGAAATTTTCTTTTTTTGGTCGGAGGAGCTTGGATCGATCAATATAAGATTGGATCGATCGATATGATGATGGCACGATCGATCTGAGCTTCTTTTAGTCGATCCAAAAAGTTACGGTTTGGTGGATCGATCGATCCAACTTAGAATGGTCGATCTGGACTTCTTTTGGTCGATCTGGAAAGTTACAGTGCATTGGATCGATCGCTCTGATGATAGATCGATCGATCTGGGCTTCACAGATCGATCCAGAAAGTTACGATGATTTGTCTTGAGATTGGATCGATCGATCCGAGCCATTTTCTTCTCATTTGCTCCATTCTTTGCTCCTTATGCCTTAGATTCCATCTAAACACTTTCCGACCCTGAAACGACACTAAAAATATAGAAGAGATTCAAAAAACCATAAAAACTTGGGTTAGAATGCGTTAAAAATGCAATACATCAACTCCCCCAGACTTAGCATTTTGCTTGTCCTCAAGCAAATACTAAGAATAGAGTCGAGGTTTGAAAATCACTGGAACTCACCTTCTCTTTAGAACGTTTTAATGGCCATTCATCTCATAATCCACATATTTGCAAAACCAATCTCAATCAAACCACCATGTACTTCTCAGCAGACATTCGCAACCTCACAGATTCAACCCAATATTTTGAGAAATCGTCCATAAGCCTTTCATTGCTGGGTCTCATCAGTGATCTCAATGCCAAGAACCTTGTAGACTCATTCCCGTCCAATGACAACCATCCGTACAATCTTTGGTACTCTTTCTCTCCCCCAGACTTATTCTGTTTTCATCTTTTATTTTCATTTTTTTATTATTCAAAGGTGTAAGCGAATAATGGTATCACGGAAAATTTTCCTAACCTCGCTTCCAACCATTGTGTGATCATTCCTTTCGAAGTAAAATAATGGGATCACAGGAAATTTTCCTAGCCTTTTATTCGAAAGAAAATCCTTTCATCTGAATACACTTTTATTTAACTTAGAATAAGGGACAGGAGTACCATTACATTTCACACATGATGCATTTGTCAGGCAACGAACGAGGAGTCAAGCTCTATGAACATCAATCATGTCTGATGAAGTAAAAGGAAGAGCTCAGAAATTAGGTCGGACTTAGTGGATTCTGTTAGAAATATGGATGTCTCTAGTTAACTGGTCAGTCTTTGGATTTTTTATTAGTCGGATATTAACGGATTCTGCAATAATGGTCAGTAAGATAGAATAATAAGAACAACAAACCATGAGAAAAGTCATCATACCCAACAAAGTTTTGACTCAATAAAATATCTTGAACTGACTCAATAAAAACATCAAAATGACTCAAGAGAAAAAAAACAAAGAAAAATGGTGTTAGTCCCAGATTTACTTTACACCGTCTCCGGTGTGATTTAAATCAGAAGAAGGATACAACTTACGCAAAAAGTATATAAAAAAAAAATAGAAAATGAAAAAGTACAAGGTAGAAAAAGAGGTACTGCAGTCAAACGCGGTCATCGGGGCTGACACTATCTCTCACTCCTGGTGCTCTCCGACGCCTAGATAAATGTGGTACATCGTCTGACTCATCCTCATCAGAAATCTTGTGTCCATAAACATCAAGAGCAGCAGTAGTGGCAGCCGCTCTACCAGTGGCAGGGGCGCGGAAGCAAGAAGGTGGTCGCGGGTATGTGAGCTTGGCAAGCGCTGCCCACATCCTCTGCAACATCGAGTTGTTGGTCCTCTGGGACTCAACCATCCAAGCCCAACGAGCTTCCTCTGTAGCATCTGCAGGAAGTAGAGGAAGATCGTACTGACCAGTGTACTCAGGAAGCAGTTGCTCCATTGTAGTCTGTGCCTGAGACGTCTGTTGGGTAGAGAAGTCTGGCATGGGATCATCTTCCAGGTGAGGCTGTGAAACACTCGCTTTCGAAGAGCCACCTCTGCGCCTTGGTGCAGCAGCTGCGGAAGAGGTGGAGACCAAGAACTCATGTGCGAGTAAAAACACCAAGTTCTCCCTGGATGTGAGTGCGGTAAGGTCATGAAGCAAGAGCTGACACAGACGAGCAATGCCAGCGCAGTCATGGAACTGGTATCTGAAACTTGCCTTGAGAATGGTGTTGTGTCGGAAGTACAGCTCATCGAAATGATCGAGTGTGTCCACACACCGAGTCGAAGTGAGGTCAATGTCATGGTACCTGAGTATCGGAGTCAAAAGACTCCTAACCCTCTCCGACCGTGGTCTCACAGTGTTAAGGCCCCGGAACTTCTTCTGTACCAGAACAGCAGCAAAGATCGCTCCAAAATTGGTCTGAAGACCAAATGGAGGTGGCTCGCGGTAGACATCGTGAACGAACGAGGGAAGCCCATGATGCACCATCTGCAACTCATCAAAGCTCAATGAACCTGCCTCCTTCTTGGCAAATAGAGTGTGCCCAGTGATCTTGGCTACCACACGAATCACCGGGTTCCGGATCAAAGATAGCTTAGCCTCTCGTGATGTGTATGGCCCAGAACTAATTAAATGCCACAGCTCAGCAGCCTGTGGAAAACTATCCGAAAACCTGCAACTCTCTGTGTAGGTGTCGAAACCGTAAAGATCGCACAACTCCCGGATGGAGATCTCATAGAGAATGCCGTTGCTCAAGTAGGATAGTGTCCCCTCACTTGTGACATTAATCGCGATATCCTTGTACTTGACCTCAGCGGATGCGAGAAACTGGCAGACCAACTCCGGGTAGAGAGGATACGTCTGATAGGCAAGTGTACATAATCTCATCCTCTGCAATACCCATCTTCCGCAAAGTGCGCTCGCATACAAACTTGGTGGGAGCCATCTCAACACGAAGCAAACCCATTATAGCAGGTGCTATTGAATATAGCCCATGGGTCTCCATACTTGCGCATCTTGTACCGGGTATCTTTTTGCATTTCCCCAATCGACATGTGAGGAACTGTGATAACCAGCGGACCCTCGATCAGCATGTTTTTGGGTCAAGGCCAAGGAGCAGTGGTTCGCTCTCCTTCTTCCTCGTTCTCTTCCTCCCAGGAAACGGCGCCAAAAATTTGATACACAGAGTTTTAATCCTAAAATATCACTGCAAGTGCACAGCAAACGAAGTAGTATTTAGGGATCGAATCCACGAGAACCAAGTGAAACGATACAAATCTATATGAGTGAAATTAAGCTAAGATGGCAATATGATGGTTGTTGGTAGCATGATAAAACAAAATAACAATTAAACGGTGTGAAAATCAATTAAAAACAAGCATTAGGTCAAGGAAAATTCGCTGGAATTCAGAGATCATGAATCAGACAATTATTCAGGGAACGATAAAGCACAGTCTTAAACTCAAACATGAATGTATAATCAATCCATTTTCGTGGTATCAGTTACTTTATCTAGCAACCTAAGAATCTAAACTATCGTTTGATCTTAGATTGCTAAACAAGCATTAATGAGCATGTTTGATATGTTCACAAATTGCCTTAGCATCAACTTTCGTTGGCTAAGGACAATTTGCTCACTTATGTTCTATCAGGCAACCTATAACACTTATAATGAATAGATTAAACCTAAAATGAGAGATTAAGTGAACAAATTAATCTAAGCAATAAGAACAACGAGAGGTGAAGACAAGATAATAAATCTCTATCTATATCTGATTCAACGATTCATAAATATCTTTGAATACCCTAAACCTAACTATGAAACTACTCAGACATGGAAGCAATCAAAGCAGAAGAAGATGAAGAAAAATTCATAATTAAATAAAATAAATCCAAAAGGGTTCAAAAATCTTCTCAACGATGTAGAGTCAGAGATTCGTCTCCCAAAACTTACAAATTTGTAGAAAACCAAAAAGTCTGGACATAATAGAAAAAGTATGTAAGGCGTGTGTGTAAAGCGTAGCCTAACCAATGGCTCAAACTCAGATATATATAATAAAAACGTTCTAGATGAAAATATATGGCAAAATCCTGTGAAAATAGGAAATTGGAAATTTATTTTTTCTGGTCGGAGGAGCTTGGATCGATCAATCCAAGCTTGGATCGATCAATCCAAGCTTGGATCGATCAATCCAAGCTTGGATCGATCGATCTGATGATTGCATGATCGATCTGAGCTTCTTTTAGTCGATCCAACAAGTTACGGTTTGGTGGATCGATCGATCCAACTTAGAATGGTCGATCTTGGCTTCTTTTGGTTGATCTGGAAAGTTACTGTGATTGGATCGATCGATCTGATGATAGATCGATCGATCGATCTGGACTTCACAGGTCGATCCAGAAAGTTATGGTGATTTGGCTTGAGATTGGATCGATCGATCCGTGTGTAGATCGATCGATCTGATCCATTTTCTGCTTCTTTGCTCCATTCTTTGCTTTTTATGCCTTAGATTCCATCCAAACGCTTTCCGACCCTTAAACGACACTAAAAACAGAAAAGACTCGAAAAACCATTGAAAACTTGGGTTAGAATGCGTTAAAAATGCAATACATCATTTATTGGCAACCTACGCGATGAATCTAGCATAATGCATGTATAATGAGCAATAAACAACGGGTGTTCGACTCATCAACACTGTGGTCCCAACTCACGGAGTTTAACGCGGATGACTAGACTTCACACCACGACTGTTCCCTTTTTCTTGAGACTCGACCAACCTGAAGCTAGGGATAGAGATCTAGCTTAGAAGCAGAACCAGAAGGGATCTAGGACAAAATCAACGGAAAAACACTAAGTCTTACCTTGATGTCTACCCTTTACTACCCACGGGACAGATCTGGGTAAGGAATTCTTCTAGACTCGGATCTGGGTAAGATTTGGCAGCCTTTGGGTACGGAAAACTCGGACATGGGCAGAACCTAAGGGTGGGGGTGATATTTATATGAAAAAAAACCCCAAAAATCTCAACCAAAATGCTTTCTGCCAAGTGGGGAGCATGCTGGCGCATGGCTGACACGTGTGTCTGGATCTGCGCCCCAATCCGTGTTCAGGAGCTTTCTGCGCATGCAGATGCATGTAGGACATGCAGCAGTCCAGATCTGTGACCCAGTCGACGCCCAATGTTGCCCACACGCGCCCAGTGCAGGTACCCCTCGACCATGGGTCATACCACGGTTGTACCATCTCGACCCACGGTCCTACTGCTTCGGCCATTTTCTGATTCCTTGATCCAAATTCAAATTTCTCCGATCCAAATTAAATCCCTTCGACCCAAATTGCATTTTAGGCCATTTCCTAACCTTTCCGAGTTAACATGCTTGGGTCCCAATACTCCACTCTATCTCGAGCATGGTCCATGATCGTTGCGACTAGAACTGCGACCAAGCTTGATTCTATACGATTGACTCACTTAGGCATATTCTTTTCTCGATCCAAATCATTCCCTTGATCATGGCCCAAGTGACTTCCACTAATTACATGCCTCTGCCCTTGTTGGCTCGGGTTGGGTCGCGACTGTTCATGCGTTCCATTAGCTTACCGCCTTGATCCAACACTAAACTTCTCCGATCCTTTAGAGATTTTCTTTGATTAAACTTCTTCCTAGGTTTTTTTTTGCCGTTCCTGATACTTACGGCCTTGATTTACCACCATTCTAGGATCGGCTTCCCAGGTCGTCCTTAGCCCTTATCAGGGTTATTACAATGAAGACTTGAAGGAACATCTTAAGTTCACATTTTTACACACATATTTTAGTGCTTGGTTAATGGTGATGAGAAACGCGGTTAATTGTTTCTCATGATCTACTCTATAAATTGTTTCAGAGTACAACTCCATCAACAGATAATGTGACGAAATGTAATGCGTCAAAGCACTAGAACAATTCAACCTTCTCCTTTGATTTTTCTTCCCTTATGAATTTCTTGAGCTAAAAAAGTATATTGATCTTGAATATCAAAATTTTAAGAGTTTTAAAAATCGGAAAAAGCAATAAATTAATTAAGAGAAATTATTTGTAAACATTTTCAATATATCCGTAAAAAATGTTGTTGCTATAACACAATTTATCGAAGAATCTAACTTCAATCTAAATTGCAAACGATTTACAAAAGAAACAATTAGTTTTCTAAAAGAAAATTTTGAGAAATACCATTTTTGTGATGCCTCTTTTTAAAAATACCCATGTTTAAAAATATTTTCAAAAATATCCTTTTTCAACTTAGCATATAAACGTTTATAATTTTTCATGTTAAAACATAACTTATAAATGTCTATAAACATTCTTTATTACCATAACTACCTTATTATGAATGGTCAAAATTTTGAATCTTTATATATGATATTATGAAAATGTATAAAATGGGTATTTTTGAAAATTGATAACAACAAATGGTATTTTTGAAAAGTGATATCATAAAAAATGTATTTTTAAAATTCCCCAACTCTCATAAGAACATAAATAACATTATAAATAATTAAGTTACAATTTAAGAGATTTGAACGATTTATGCACATGTACTAACAAAGAAGTACCAAATGATTTATTTTGGTTTCTCTCAAAATAGCAACATTTAGATAATAAAGAGATTAACATTATCAACATGACATCATGTTCAAGAGAAAAATATTATTTTTATGAATTTTATTTTTCCGCGCGGTAACGCGTGAATTTGTTTCCTAGTATATATAAAATGTGCCTATTTAGGGTTTCTGCTACTGGCCGGGATTTTTCCTAGCCATCAAGCAAAAAAATAAGCTTTTTCAGCTCTTAATTTTCTCTAATGTTAATCTTTACATCATGCTAAATAAGATTTTTCCTAGCCATCATGTTAAATAAGTTTTGCCTTTTTGACCTTCTAAAATTTGTAGATTACGATATAATCATCAAGAATATTGAGAGAGGGAAGCAAGAATCACTAGAAAAGATGAAATCATGAAAGCTATTTGGAAGAAACTGGATCGCTGGCTGGAACTAAAGATTTAGTATGGTCAGAACAAAGAAAAATAGTAATATGAAGAGTGTGATCGCTTCGTGGTCTGATATCTTATTTATCTTTGTTTTTTTTAATATGTGGATTGATAGTTACGTTGTTTTCCGATGCGTTGTTGTCGTGTTCGTTGTTTCTTCCACTTTCTCCACCGTTGTTGTTGTTTCTTCCACGGCAGGTCAAAAATCTACACACCGCACTCATTACCGGTTGGTACAAAATGAATACTCCCACAGCAATCGGGACTCATCATAGTCCGTGAACGTGGAGGGCGTACACAACGCCGGAGCCGTCATGAGATGACTCGACGCTGACGGTGACCAAAGGCGGGGAAGTGCTTGGCGGGAGATCGTGAGTGATTCGAGCAGTGGATAGCGGTTCGGCATGGTGATAGTGATGACTCGCCGAACCGTACCCGATTTCATGAGTCTGACCGAGTTGCGACATTTTAACGTTGTTGTGTTTTCAAATTCTTTTTGTTTTTGTTGGGAAAAGTGTGAGATAAAAAAGGGAAGTGAACTATACTACTTATATATATATATAATGAGTCTACTTAGGGTTTCTACTATTGGGCCGGGCTTTTCCTAGCCATTTAGATGAAATGGTAAAAACCACTACTTATTCAAGCATAAAATAAGGTTTTTCAGCTCTCAATTTTCTCTGATGCTAATCTTTACATCGGATATTTTGCCTCACAAAAGAATCTTATGCTAAATAAGCTTGCCTCTTTGACCTTCTAAAATTTGTAGATTATGATAGAATCATCAAGAATATTGAGATAGGGGAAGCAAGAATATTGAGAGAGGGGAAGCAAGAATCACTAGAAAAGATGAAATCATGAAAGCTATTGGAAAAAAACTGGATTGCTATAGGAACCCATGGCTGGAAATGAAGATTCAGTATGGTCAGAACAAAAGAAAATTGTACAATGAAGAGTGTGATCGTTTCATGGTCTGATATCTTATCTATCTTGTTTTTTTTTTAATCTGTGGATTGATATTTCACTGTTTTGTTTCATTCTTACATGACATTGACCCAAGGAACTTGTGATGATTAAGTACAAGTCAGGAACTTGCCAGGAGATGTGACACACTGATCCGGCTAATTGAGAAAGAGAACCTAGAATATGATGAGAGAGAGAGAGGGGCAAGCACGTAAAGAGAAGAAGCTTGCAAAGGTGAGGACATGAAGAAACATCTTAAGTTCACATTTTCACACACATACTTTAGTGTTTGGATGGTCATGAGAAACGCGGTAAATTGTTTTTCATGATCTGCTCTATAAATTGTTTTAGAGTGCAACTCCATCAACAGATAATGTGACTTACTATTAAGAAAGGGAACAATACAACATTAACTATCGAAACCCGGTATTTCTAAATTAGAAAAGTCATAATCAACTAAACCCTAAAATTCTTCATATATCAAAGAGACTGAGCTTTTACATTCAATTTCAATCAACAGAAAAAAAACCCACTGGTCTTCATTTCTACTATTGTTAAACTAGTGATGTCTAGAAGCACATAACATCTTTATCTTTCTGCGAAATCGATAAATCTTCAAGTTTTTGAAAACCCTAAACCTAACATTTTTATGATTCCTTTGTTTGTTGGATAGCATTTAGAAATGTACTTAGGCATCTCTTAATTCCATTACATGAATAGACAACTAAACAGAATTACCATTCACACAAACCACAATTTGGAGCTAAATTGTATCATAACTATAATCAGATCTTAGGAATTAGAGTCTAGAAACATCATAGCCCTGAAGCTATCGAAGATGAGTTAGATCAGAAACATGAACATTTCTTTCCAAATCATTATCCAAGATACGAACTTTAAGAGAACCCAAAAACATAAACCGATCTAAGTGGACCTAGTTATGAAACGTTTGATGGATGGTTTGCTTGGGATCGAAAAAGAAGGTGGAATCGGTACTTACTTGGGTTTGCCGGAATATTTTAGCGGATCGAAACAAAAACTTTTAGCTTTTATCGGCGGAAAACTTAGCAAAATATTAAATGGATGGTATGCTAAAATGCTTTCCCTTGGAGGAAAGGAGGTCCTCATTAAGTCAATTGCAATGGCTTTACCGGTATATGCGATGTCATGTTTTCGATTAACTAAACATCATTGTCAAAAGATTACCAACGCTATGTCAAGTTTTTGGTGAAATGCGTGCAAAAAGAAAAGGAATATTCATTGGGTCGCATGGAAAGACATGTGTAAATCTAAAGCTAATGGAGGATTAGGCTTTCGGGATTTAAGTGATTTTAATCAAGTTTTGCTTGCTAAGCAAGCTTGGAAGCTCAATAGTGATCTGAATTCCTTGCTGGCCAAAATCTACAAAGGAAGATACTATGCTTCACGAGATTTTCTAGAGAGTGGTAAAGGGTATCGCCCTTCTTATGCGTGGAGAAGTATATTATACGGTAGAGAGCTGTTGAAAAGAGGATTGATGATGTCCATTGACAATGGTAAAACAACCAAAGTGTGGCTGGAAAAATGGGTGATGACTTCGCATCCAAGACGTCCCATTAACAAACAGAGCCTAACTGACATCAACCTAGACGTGGCTGCCTTGTTGACACCGGAAATGAAATGGAGAGGAAACGTGGTTAATGAGCTATTTCCAGCTGTAGAGGTACCAAGGATTCTGGCAATACCGGCTGGAGGGGTTCAAGATAAACATATATGGGCTTATACGGATCATGACTCGTATACTGTTAAGAGTGGATATTGGTATGCAGCGAATCATCCTTTAATCCCACCGTTACCTCAAAGCTCGCTGGCTTTAACCGTATCAAAGTGAAACAAAGAGAGTGGAAACTCAAATCTTCATCAAAAATATGCATGTTCCTTTGGCGAGTTTTGTCTGGTGCTTTAGCTGTAGCTGACAGATTGAATTCAAGGGGTCTCCTGGTGAATGCATCTTGTAAACTATGTAATCTGGCTACGGAGACAATCAACCATGTCTTATTTCGGTTCTCTATAGCGCAACAAATGTGGGATATTGCAGGTCTTCTTTCACCACAATCTGGTTTTGGAGATCCAGTGGAAGAAATTTTGACTTTTGTGTTTAATTTGATGGATATGAAGGGATCATCAGAACAGCTTCATGGATCAATTCCTTTGTTATTATGGAATATATGGAAAAATCGTAATGCGATTCTCTATGATGGAACACAAGAGTCGTTGCATATTGTGGTGCGACAAGCTTTCGAGGAAGCAAAATTGTGGAATCAAGTTAATGATGGTGACACAGCAAGCTCTCAGAATCCGGCTCTAGGAAGAGGGAGAGAGAATCGATGGCAGAAACCAAGTCATACCATTGTCAAATGCAATGTTAACGGTAGCCGGAGAAACCCGACATTACTTTGTGGTGGATCATGGGTTGCTAGAGACTATACGGGTTCAGTTCTATATCATTCTCGGAAAGCGTTCACTAGTTCTAGAAACCGGATCACTGCGGAATTTAGATGTTTGATTTGGGCTATGAAAAGTCTTCAAGACATGCACTTTAGAGATGTGGTGGTAGCATCGGATTGTAAAGCTACTTATGAAGCTTCTCTTTTGATAGTTTAAAGACGGGTTTTGATAGCTGCTCTTTTGAATTGGAAACAACGGCAACAAATGCAGTAGCGAGAGATATATCCACAATCGTACCTTGCACTAGGAGGTCCAGCATGGCTCCATGATCTAATAACTCGTGAAGCGCATTGCTAGCATCTTACACACCCTTCTCATTGGGTTTTGATGCTCTGCTTGCAATTGACCTTTTATAGACAAGGTTTTTAGTGAGAGAATATTCGGAAAACAAACAAACTCATATCCACATTATCCCACACATTTTTATGGATATATTTCGACTTTTACTCGCAAACCTGATTTTTGAACAAATCTCTTAAAACATTATCCAGGTAATTTTCCTGGATCAAGAATATATAAAGAGTATATTATACATAATCCTCCATTTCCAACACCCAAACATAAATGGTAAAATATAACAATATAAGAACAACAAATCAAATCATGAAGAAGACAAATGTGTGTTTTGCTTTTGTGACCAATAATCATATTGATCATCAATCTTTTTCTTTTTCTTTTTGTTATAACCGACAATCAATCTTTGCCCCAGTTTTTTTAGCAACAAAAAGTTCTTGCTTGCTTTCTGATGACAATACATGAAAGATCTTGGTTTTTGTCATTGGGGAAGAACAGGAGGTGCGATTGCTCTCGTGTTGTAAGATCTGCAATGTCCACATTTCTGTCCGATTATGTGGAAGTACACTTCTGTTGTGTCGTTACAGTCATTGCATAGTATCCAAACCTGTGAAATTTCGCAGAAATTTGTCAGAATGTATTCAGCTTTCATGTCAACTCATTGAAAGATTTCACACTTTCACGGAATATCTTTATCCATCTTTTGTTAAAGAAACCCAGAAAGAAACTTATTTACCTTCTTGTCGCGGTAATCTGAAGGCATAGCAGTGGATTCGATCTAAAAGAAGCCAATGAAACAATTTGATACTTTTCAGCAACTGATTTGCAAGATTTAACATGCTTAAACGACACAACAATGGATTTCAAGAACCAATTATAAACTAACCTCTTCATCCATTCTCTGCCATGTTTTTGACATATCAATCACTGACCTCGAGCAAATCGGACAGCAAAACCTACACATTCAAAACAACCACCCAAAAATGAAGCCAACTTTCTGGTTTAAATACAGACAAATAACCACAAGAAAAGAGTAAATTACTTGTCACGCTTGATCATCTCATGGTAGCATTCGCAATGCATCGTGTGTCCGCATTTCATCACTGTTGTGTCTTTAAGAGAGTCAAAGAGATACTGCAGCCACAAAGTATCTAACTCACACACAAGTTGCTAAAACCGCGAATATATGCTTTGCTGAAAATTTTCACTTTTCCGGTTAGATTTAAGCCTTAAAACACATACCTCGTAACAAATGGGACAGTGATGCCGCATTGAATTCTCAACGCAGCGATGGTTGTTTCGCAGACCGATCGCATAACAAGATCCTAAAAGCAAGGAATGGATCATTATGTTAGTTAACAACACATGATTGATTGTGTTTATATGAAAACTGAACAAGAGAGAGTTTAGTGCTTTGTTTTTACCGCATTTCTTGCAATGAAAGAAGTTTTCACGGCCACCAATTCTGCAACACGCAGAAATGTCGAAAAAATCTTAAAGCTTCAAACGAATCACCATTAAAAGTGTATAAATCATGAGGAACATAATAAACTAATCTACAGTATGTACTAAGACTCCCACCTGCAAATTCCACAGTCATCACAATGGAACTGTTGTTTTTCAGTCTGAAACACACAAATTGGAGCAATTATCAGAATCAAAATACCGACAAGTAAAAGATTGTAGAATCAAAATTGATAAGATGGTTACATTATCATCATAGAATTTGCAGATATCGCAGAAATATTCTCCCATGTTGACACCACAGTTGGAGCAAACTTGAGTTACCTAAAAAACACATAGAAACAAACCCAATTTCACACGCTATAACACATTGAAAGTAGTGATTTTGATCATCATAATAACTCATAAGACAAGATATAATGATGAAAATTACCGGCTGCTCTGTATCGCAAACAAAACAAATCACCTGAAAAACAAAACGCCATAAGATGCAACAATTAGAAAAAAAATGCCAACTTATTAAAGAACAAACACATGATTTTATAAGAGGATGGGATCGTACTTGTTTAACGTCTTGACGAACAAGCTCGTGACGGTCATAGATATTGCGCAATGTGCTCTGAAATACAGAATTTTTAAAAAAAGGAATGTTCTTTTTAACATCAATCAGGTTTTTAAGGTTTTGGGAGATTAGAAGAAAAGTAATTAAAGATGATTTGAGAATTATACGGTGCTCTCGTTGTGACAATGGCGACAAGCGAAGACTTCGTTGCAACATGGAGCTCTGATCTGGCATCTCCTCCTGTAATGGTCACACCTAATACACATGGAAGATAAAACGATCTATATGGATCAGTAACTGTTAAATGCATATTGGAAAGCATCAAATTTTGTGGATCGAGACAGATCTAGCCAAACAAAAACGAATAGATTGGGTTTTGAGTGAATCAGAAACTGGAAACAGCTGAAAACCCATGAATCAGATGTGGAAAAAGCAAGAAACTTTGTGAATCAGAGATTAAATTTGTTGGAATCTACGGATCACTCGAGAAGAAGAGACGTGAATCTTCGTGGACCATACGTCAAAACGAGACACGAAAGGCACAAACCAGGAAACATATGATCTGTTTAGGCAGACAAACAAACAGAGATTAAAAGACAAAAACAAAAAAACAGAGGATCTTTTACCCGAAACCCATTTTGCCAAAATGAAGTCGATCATTGGGTGAAGCTTCCATGAGAACAGGAGGAGCAAAGCCGATAGAGAGAGAGAAAGGGATAGAGATGGAAAAAAGTAAACTCTCTCTATAAATATATATATAAACTATAATGTGGATTTGGATTGGATTGAATGGGCTTTGAACGAAGCCGATAGTTTTATCGGAATCGCAAGGCCAGAAATGAAAACAGACCCCACGTTGCTCCTTGTTTTTATAGAAGAAGATAAACCCAAAATTCTTCAATCTTCCATTTGCAGAAATGAAGCAAGGGAGAAAGAAAAGGTTCGATCTTTTTCTTGGTTTTCTCTCTCTCTCTCTCTCTCTCTCTCTCCTCGTGAATGTTGTTAGCTTGGGAGTTCGTGAGATTTGTAGCTTTAAAGAAACGGAATAATAATTAAGAGAGAGAGATAAGGTGGAAGAAGAAGATGGGATGACATGGATACAACCGTAACAGAGAGCGCCGATTTATTGACCAATCACATTTCTAGCTCGTTATCTAGCAGACAATTTCTATTTATTTCCCAACACTTTCTTTATTAATAATGACATTTTTTTTGTAAATTGTAATATTAGTAAGAGATAATAAATGACCTATTTGTTTACCAATTGGAGTTTTTGACGACTAAAGTTAGTAATTGTTATTTATTTTTATTTTTTAATGCCGAATTAATTTTGATTTTATTTTATTAAGATAATAAGAAAACAATAACATATACTAATAGATGGCTCGAAGATAAGATTAGATAAACAGAAAAAAAATAAAGGACACGAATACCGTTAATAAAATTGGAGAAACTAGAGCACACACTTTGCTAACCGATCAAAAACCATAAAATCGTTAGGAAAAACTAAAGCACATCCTTTTAATTATAATTTATTTATAAATGATAAAAAATAGAGTAAAACACTCGTTGTCGGTAATCGATTAAATTTAATAAAGATAAATTTTATGAAAATGTAAGAAATATATGTTAAATCTTGTTGATGTAAATATTTAGATTTTGATTGTTACT
The DNA here is from genome assembly GCA_900406555.1 of Pseudoturritis turrita. Lineage (NCBI taxonomy): Eukaryota > Viridiplantae > Streptophyta > Magnoliopsida > Brassicales > Brassicaceae > Pseudoturritis > Pseudoturritis turrita. Next base: position 361,717 of record OVBL01000949.1, on the reverse strand, counting down.
CGCATACTTATTTTGGATGTTGATTAGTAACTTTGTTTCAAACTGGATTTCAACTCCACGTATTTCATCTCGCAATACAATTCATCTACTTTTTCCATCATATTAAAACCATATTTTTACTCCATGCATTCCTTGTCAATCTATAATATCCAAAATTTTCATATAAAAATAATATATGCATAATGAATTCTATCAAATTTATATTCTATCAAATTTATGTCTATATATGTCATCATGTCGTAATCTCATGAATATCAATTTTTCATATGTCGCACTAATACTTTTAGAAATTGGAAATAATTTGTCTTATTTTCCATTTTTAGTTTTTTTATTTATTATTTATTTTTAATTTTTTAATAATATATCTTATTTTCTTTTTTTGACTATTATTTCATTTTAGTTACACTACAATTAGAAATAAGTTGTATTATTTTCCTTTTTTAGTCTTTTTGATTTAATATTTCCTTTAAAAAAATTTTAATGTAGAATTTAGTTAAACTATTATCTCTTTTTAGTTACACTAGAATTTGATTTAAAATATAAATAATGTAGAAAGAAAAAATTATATTTTTATATTAATATATTGACACATGTCACAATTTCAATTAAAATTAACACATATTACAATCTGGTGAGTTACGATTTTGCCTACATGTCATGCTTACGTTGAGCACATCCTACTTTATATAATAAGATAATAAATGACATTTTTTTGTAAATTGTAATATTAGTGAGAGATAATAAATTACCTATTTGTTTATCAATTGGAGTTTTTTTACGACTAAAGTTAGTAATTGTTATTTATTTTTACTTTTTTAATGTTGAATTGATTTATTAAGATAATGAGAAAACAAGAACACACACCAATAGATGGTTCAAAGATCAGATTCGATAAACATGAAAAAAATAAAGGTTATGGATACGGTTACAAAACATAACCCATAAAATTAGGGAAACTAGAGCACATCACTTTGCTAACCGATCAAAAGCCATAAAATCGCTACTAGTTCATTTTTCATCTTTTTCGCAAATATTTCCAAGAACAGAAACTTTGAGAAATAGCGTCGGAAACCACGACAACATCCAATTCGATTCTGAACTTATTGCCTCACTTGTTAATGTGACGACTTAGAAAGTTTATACCTTGAGCTTTCTTTGAGCGGCTAGACGGAAAAGCCTCACGAGAGGCGATAAGAGATTGTAGATTGAACGCCTGGGTTGATTAGCTCGAACTTCGCGACTTGAAAACGGTAATAGTAATCAAGAGTTGAGATAGATTTTGTCCAGATCTGAGACATAGATCTAGTGGATGATGCCTAGAAATTAGCCCCTCCCCCCCCCCCCCCCCAAACCGATTCACCATCCACTTGAAAAATCATGGATGGTATAAAGCCGACTCGGTTAAAGGCCAAAGAAACCACTGGCTACAAGGAGAAGAAGAGAACATCGACAACGAAGAAAAACTAAAAACCGGACAAAAACTCGTTTTTTATCCCGAAAAAGATAGTGCTAGATCTAAATCTAGAATCTAAACCACTGTCGAGAAAAAAAAGAGCTTTAAAACAAAGATCTAAACTGATTAAAAACAAACATAGAGAAAAAAGAGACAAAAGAAGCCAACTCCGACAATGTAGAAGCCGCCGGAGTTGGAGACCGAAATCAGCAGACGTAGACCTAGAAAGGAGACTGGTTCTTTAGGTCAGTCATGTACTAGATAAAGACCCCTTCGGAAGTTTTTAGTGGCCACTCGACTAATCGACTAATCGCCTAGTAATTGTTACTTACTGCCCTTGTTTCATTTGAATTTTTATCAAACATTGTACTTTTTTCCTATAAGTTTCTGGAACATCGTATACTATTATAAAAAGAGAAGAATACACGATACAATAATATTATATTTTAATTTTTTAAATAATAGATGTTTTAAAAAATTTATCTTACATAAGTAGTAAAAATTTTGTATGAAAATAGAGATATTTCTCACATAATACAATAATATTTTATTTTATTTTTTCAAAATAGTAAATGTTTTAGACTAAAAAATTATCTAATAAATATTTTAGACTAAAAAATTATCTTACATAAATAAGATTTTTGTACGAAAAAATGTGAGAGAGGCGACTTTTAAAACGATTGTCACTTTTCACTTTCCATTTTTTTTTTATTTCTATCACGGAAAGTGCTCTTCACCGCTTACCGACAGTTATTCTAGGAAATGATAATGGATTAACTGTCAAATTCGTGGTCTAATTTATTTACTGCGTATGGTTTCAATTCGACCGAACCCAAATTGTGAAAATTTCTTGTTTTCCCATTTTCATTCTCATCATGTCGGATGATCTAAAGAGGCGGATGCAAGAGATAACTCTTGGAATTGAAGATGAAGTTGCCAATCTACAGTATGAAATTTGTGAGGAAATAGTCTTGAAAACATGATTCATTATAATCGAAAAATATATGAATCCTCATAAATAGAATCTACAAGGGATGATGGCAGCCTTGTTGAGGCATTGGGGGTGTAAGAGATGAAGTCGTGGGTAGAATTCTGGGTAAAAGGTTTAGTTCCTCTTTCAATCCGAGGAATCGATGTGATATGTCCTACGATGGGGCTTTGGTCTTATAATGATGGGATGTGTGTCATCCAAAAATGGACGCCCATTCATTCTGATGATGATTTAAAGAAAATTATGTTTTGGATGCAAATCAGGGGAATCCCAATTCACTTCCTTACCCGTCGAATGATAGGCTCCATTAGAGGTTTATTGGATGATCTGATTAATGTTGATATTGAACGAGAAGGCGCGATTCATGTTGATTATGTTAGGGTGCGTGTAATTCTTAAGTGGATATACCCCCTTGGTTTTCAGGGCTTGTTTCGATTTGGTGACGAGACTGTTGTTCTGAAATTTTGTTATGAAAAGCTTCGTTACTTATGTACTACTTGCGGGATGGTAACTCATGCATAGTCATAATGTTAAGGTGGATAAGCTTTGTACACGATGATGTACATATAAAGAAACAAGTGACCATATTTTATTCACATATGTATATGCTGAGGCTGTTTGGCGGCTTACATATATTTCAACTACATTGTTGTATAACCCATGAATCTCAATTGCATAGAAGTAGCGTTTTGTACTTGTGCTTTATGGCAATACACAGGCAACATAGCATCATCGTAAACTCTCATTTTGGATACTATGGAGACTATGGAAAGGTTGGAATGCATTGATTTTCCAAAAGACTAATATGCCGGAGATAGAAACACATAAACGTGATGTACAATATGCAAAAGAATGGATTGACATTCCAATGGAGCAATGCGGAATGACAACAACAATACGTGGGTTCGTCAATTCCAGATCTGCTAAATGGGGAAAACCAACATCGAAATGGCTAAAGTGTAACTACGGTGTGATAAGACCACGATTCATAACTTGAATGGATCTTTCGAAATAGCAATGGACTGTTCATCGAGGCGGGCAGTAGAAAGTTCCAGGGACATTTTTCTCCAAAAAAAGCGGAATGTACATTGTTAAAATGAGCGATGCAGGCCGCATGGTCTTATGGATTCCAACAAATTGAATTTGAAGGTAATTGTCTCATTATCAACTTATCCTAAGTGAGAATGAAGAGAATCTCAAGTTTCAACACTCTGCTATAACGATTAATAGTTGAAAAAATATGTTTGTGGTATTTGTTTCATTTATGTCCATGTTTTTATTCCATTTGTAAACAATGATAGAATTATGATTCGTAATAAAATTACATTTAGAGAAAATATTTGTTTTTATTTTTGTTTTTAATGTTAATGTTTTATATTTTATCTCTAAATTTAATTTATCTCTAAATGAGATAAGTTTCCAAAAAGATAAATCAACTATAATATTTTATATTCTCTAAACTTATCTTTCTCCATTATTTTACAGAAATCTGATGTTTTGAATTTTATCTCTAAATCACTATAATATTTTCTGTTTTAGCCATCTTTGTTAATAGTTATAGTTAAAGTACATAAATCAACTAATACTTAGTTATAGAATAGAGGTAACTTAACTGCTGTAAATTTAATATATATGTTAAATGTAAAATATCTAAATTTATAAAACGAAAAATATATTGTTTTAATTAAAATTCTAAAACTAATTTAAGCGAGTTATTTGATTTAGATGTTTCTCTCATGCTATTCATAAACTAAATTTTAGTTTTTTTTAACTATCAAATTGATTAAAAAGTAAATGTTAAAGTTTAGTATATAGAGTTTAAAAAAAACTTATATCAACCTGTAAAATTAATGTAGGTCAAGACTAACAATACTAAACCTGTAGCTAAATATCAAATATTGAAGTTTATAGTATTTTAATATTATTTTTTATTATCAAATATAAAGATTATATGATTTGTGTTTAAAAAAAAAAATATTTTGTAGATATTGGTGAACAAAAATATATATTTGGATAATCCAAAAACTGAATTAGAAATTAAATTAGTAAATCGAATATTTTGGTAATCAACTGAGATATTAAGATATGATAAATCGTATATTATTCCAGTTTATGAGAGTTGCCTCCTGCAATAAAAAGGTGACAAAGTGTTCGTTGCTTGAGTCAGTTACATTGCCCCACCAAGCCCATTGGACCACGTGATGTGGTACGACGAACCTATCCATTTTAATGTTTTTGTGTTTACTAAAATTGAAAATAAAATAAAATTGAAAATAAATTCACATGAATTTCAAGAATTAAATATATTATGCGTTAATATGATAAGACCCATAGGCTGCAATGTAAATAGGCGAAAAAAACAAATAAAGCGAAGAAAAAATAGGTGAAAAGTAAATTTCATAATCTACTATCTTTAATTATTTTTATATCCCAACCGTCCAAATATATCCTAATCATATAAAAATTAGAAAGTTGTGCTAATTCATTTCCAAAATAAAAAAAAAATTATTTATTTCATACATCAATTTTACTTAAATTCTATATTTATTGTTAACCGTTGATGACGTGAATGACATGTCATATCTCATGTATAAAACATATATTATATCAAAATGACACGTGTCATCCATTAATTCTAAATAAAATTAATAATTTATTTTTATTATTTTGATAAAAACAAAGATAAATGCTCACTTTTTTTATTTGTTAAGAAAAAAATAAAAAAATATTAATTAAAAAAAGGCAGTTTCATTTGATTTAAAAAAAAAATATCCCTATTTTCTATGAACATTCTCTCAACTTCTCTATCTTTTCCGCCACTTTATATCTTCTCCACCATTTCCTTTTAATCATCTCTTAAGCTCTTTCTGATTGAAGAAGTCGAAGAGGATAAGTGGACAAAAATCCCAAAAACCGAAGACGTTCACGATCGAAATTTTCCAATCAGTTATCCTTTTCCTATAATTTAAAAAAATTAGGATCGTCGTTTCATCAGTTAATGTCCGTGTTTTTCAATCTGTCTGACGGGAGCTCGGGTTTGGTATTCACAAATCAAATCTAAGGTTAGTTGCTATTCCATATCATCTTTGGTTAATACGTTTCATTTGTTCAGTTCTGTTGTATCTCACTCTATTCATGTCTTTTTTCTAATCTATTTTTGTAGTCACAAGAAGCCAGAAAAAAACAACAAATTGCTAGACTTTTCCGTAAGTATAATCATCAAATTTTGCATTTTCTTCATTTATTTTTCTGTATAAGACCATAGCAAAATCTTAAGTTAAATTGCGTTTATCCGTGAATCTTAAGTTAAATTGCGTTTATCCGTGAACCACGTAATTACGCTTTATGACGCGGAGTGTATAATTTTCCCAAATTTTCGTCATCGAGTTTGAGCAATACCGTAGTTTCTTTCTTTTCTATATTGAGTAACATTTTGGTTTTATTTCGGTATTTGATTTTCTCTATTGTGTACTTGTGTTGCAGCAAAATGATAGTTATGAAGTTAACATTTGAAGAGATATAATAGAAGAATTTTCTCCAAAAACAAAAAACATTTGAAGAGATAATTCCTCCACTTTAACCACTGTTGGTGGAGATCACGACCTTTGCCACAAAGTGATTTTTTCTCTTTTTGTAATGTAATTTTCCATTTTATATATGTTTTGTGAATTTTATTATTTTTTATTTAATTTTGTGTGTAACCAACAATCACATATATGCATAGAATAGCATTATGTATGTGTGTATTTAAGTATATATTGAATATTTTCTCTGGCAAGCAAAAATGCTTATGTAAGTTTTAGTTTTTCCTTGCGAGATGGCTTTCAATTAAATTTTTATTATCCTTTCAATTGAGCAATATATTTATGCTTTCTTTTTGTTTGATTCAATTTGCAAACTAGATGTTTTGAAGCTAATGAATTTTTGGAAATGATCAGGTTCACATATTCTCATTCATCACAATTAAAATCATTTGATATTAATTTTTTAATCTTTCACTGAAAAAATTAGTTTTCTTTTTTCCAAAATTTGTTTTATCTTTCACGAATATAATGATTTTATGCTTTTAAAACGTACTTGTACTTATGAACTGAATGCACATTGTTCTTTAAAATATCTAAATGTACAAGCTTAATTTTCTAAAAGTAAAAAACTGAATGTATTTAACAAATATTTTGAGTTAAATATATTATGCGTTAATATGATAAGACCCATAGGCTGCAATGCAAATAGGCGAAAAAACGAGGAAAGCGAAGGAAAATAGGTGAAGAAGAAATTTTATACTCCACGATCTTTAATTATTTTCATATCCCAACCGTCCAAATATATGCTAATCATATACAAATTCGAAAATTGTGCTAATTTATTTCCGAAATAAAAAAAATATTTATTTCATACTACTGTAATAAACTTAAGTTATGACATAACGGCGATTCGAGTACCAGCCATTATGCCACATGCCCTAATCAACAAACAAATTATATGAAGATGGATGTGTTCTGATATCATAGTTCATTTCACTTATTAACTCATTTAATTTATCATCCAAAATTCGTATAACAATCTGAAGGTTAAAATGTTCTACTTAACACTTTAATTGCATATCAGTCTTTTATGTATATTGCTTTGGGCTTTGGTAGTAAGCTTTTATTTTAAAATTTTGCGAAATACAAAATATTTTGTTGTAAAAAATGTTATCGACTTAAAACCTAGTTGGTGCGTATAAGTAATTATTTCGTTGACATCTTAAAAATACAGAAATGAAAAAATATAAGAATAATATCATAGTAAATTAAGAAACTATAAAACGATTTAAGTAGATATTCTATGTTGTTAATTTTGGTTGCTTATAATGTTCTATAACTTAGAGTAGACATATCAACTTATTGAACCTATGTGATATTTGAAAGAAAAGTGAATGAAATTCTGAACTGGAGCGCTACATACCAAAAAAATAAAAATAAAAACTAATTTAACATGCTTGAATCTTCGGTATAATAAGATTATTACAAATAGTTTAAAATTCATGGGATAAACTTTAAAAAATGATAAAAATAAAAATAAATAAATAACGTGGTATGTGGAGAAGTCATGTTAGTCAAAGGCTACAAAAGTATTCGTTTCGTGTACATCTTATATTATACATGCAGGCCACTTGACATTCGGATCCCCATCCCTTTTAATACTTTCAAGATCATCTTGGAAACTGTTTATTATATATATATATGAAGCTTCTACTATTTTCTTTTTTTTTAAAACCGAAATAAAAAAGGTTAATTTGTCCTATAATTAAAAAAAATTATTAATTAATCAATAGTTATTATTGTGCCGGACAAAATTGGTTAGTTATTCAATTAATAAATTTTTTGGGTTATAGGACCAGTTAATCCATAATGGAATCATTAAAGAAAAAAAGGTCCAATAACGAAATTTAAATTTAACGAAAACAAAACAATTCGAAAATATTCTGCTACTATAAAATTAATAAAAGCGTGTAGATAAGAAAAACATTAATCTATAGAGCTCCAACTATATATTCATCTTTAAGTGGTAAAAACCAAAGAGATATGGACAGAATATTAGTATATAATACAGAAATTCATCATCCACAGGAATTGGATATTCATTCACATATTTACATAGTTGAATCCAATATCTATGCGATCATGGATTTAGATTCATATATATATATATATTTTTTTTTTTTGCTACATGCTATTATCAACCTAGAACTTATTTACACAGTCTTGATTATTATCTGTACAAATTTTTTCACGACCGCAAAGAATCAAAGAACACTTCTTCTTCCTCCACATCTGAATCTCTCAACCGACTCCTATAGACTATAGATTCCGGTTTTGGATAGAGTTTTCGTTTCAATTACCTCCGTGGAAGGAACTGTCCGCCTCGACAGGAATATGTTACCCTTTGAATCTTTCATGCTGTACCTCTCCATCTCATGGCTCATCACTATGGTGCATCGCCTCCAACTCTCACACATCAACTCTACCCCAAAGTACCTTAAATGGTCTGAAAAGCTAGATCCCATCACCGATCTGAAACAACAAGAGCCAAGAATTATACTGGATACTTCTAAACACTGTCCGGTATCCGAGCTAAAACATGAAACATAAGGCATATTGTAACGATAGTCATCGCTAGGGTGGAACATTGTAGTAAACAACGATCCTAAGTTTCTATTTGCGGGTTTGTTCTTGCTAGTTAAAGTGTATTGTGGGCTGGGAGTATATCAGCAAGTTGTCTCAGAGGGATCGAATAGAAACCCGAAAGAGAGTTAGTTACCTGCTGCATGTAGGATCTTCACCGGTGTTGTCACAAACTTTCTCTATACCACAAATAACAAGATTCGAATAACTGAGTTCTTTCACCCACACCTGCAACCCAAAAGATGCCATTACCAAATGTTGCATAAAAATCTGATGAAGATCAAGTGTACCGGAGGACGCTGAGAATAATAATATAAAAATAGTAAAAGAAGTTGTTACCTCTGTTGGGAAGTGGTGATATGTTTTTTGAGGGAAAAGATGATAGTAGGGAGGCAGATGAGGAACTATATCATGGTCATGTATGATCCGGAAGGTATTAGGCACAAGCAAACTGTAATAAGATGCAAAAGCAGCATTCCCAACACGAGGTTGCCCAAATGTCATAATTTGTACGTTTTCTTCCCCTTCATTTACCTGCGATTTACATCCCAATCGAAGCCAGTAACACCTTTAAAGGACGAAACATAAAAAATAATTAAAAAAAGTAGTTCAATTCGAGGATGTTTACGACTAGGTCTAGCCCACAAAAGGAAGCCATGGCTCCTCCCATTGAGTGACCAGTCACCATGATGTTGATGTTCGCCCCATAGGATTTCTTTGCTCGTTTTACAGCACCCAAAACTGCAGGCCGTACAGTTGTATTGTGGTAAGCACTATAAAAGCCATGGTGCACCTGCCAATGTAGACAACTATCACAAGTTCCACCTAACTACATGACCAACTCAATGAAAAAACTTGTCGTTAAAGCGTACCATTGCATCTGGCATATCAGGGTAATTAAGATCGAGCTGTTTCCAGAACAAGTCTGAGACCCAATTTTGTATGCTGCACAAGTTTTGAGTTATTTAAGCATCAAACAAGTTCAGGCAAAGGCATACCTTTAAGATTACAATGCCGAGAATAATACCTGTGTTCTTGAGTTCCCCGAAATGCAATAACGATAGCATTCAAATCCTTTGCCACCCCAACATATGCCTGTTGTTACAAGTTACATGTACTGATATTAATAATTGTTGAATGAAAGAGCATCTTGTCCTAATATAGCTTAAGAAACCAGGGCAGACCTGTAGGCAGTGCTCAACGTCAACTATTATCTCTATTACTTGGAAACCCTGCACCATCCTAAAGAATGTTAGAATACCTAATTGGAGCTATTAGGTTTATACATACAAGGGCTTCAAACAGTGATCAGCCTCAACATATGTTATACCTTTGTCAAACCATTGCATCTTTCGCAGGTCCAAGTGAAGAGTTCTGTCAAATCAGACATATAGACCTGCATACATATGTAAACTTGATTCATCAAATAAGTGTACTCTATCAGCATAATCTCTCTTCTCTACTAGTGCTAATAACGGTGCTGATAACGATAAATGAGGACAAGTGTTCTGGTTCCTTCATTTCTTGGAGATTATTAGACATAAGTGGCATTGCATTCTGTAGGGAATTACGTCGTTAAGGAAAATAGGTCCCTCATGACTAGTGTAGTAAAGTTGCCATTAACTTACCGCAGAAGCATACTCCACAAGTGTTATGGCGAGCGTATGGTTGTAAACAGGTCGACCATCATCATCACTCTTCAACTTGAGAACTGAAACCAGAAAACCATAAATAACTCTATATTCAGTCTTTTAAATTCATTTGTAGCCTCACAAAGTCAATATCCCAAGAATACATAAAACTGTCCGGTATCATAAATCTTTGAAATCAACATTTTTAATCTTCATGGTTCTCTTACGCATCTGATACGAAAATGAATAATTAAAGAAGTTGCATTGTCTCACCTCTTCCATGTGAGAAGAAAAGAAGACAAGCAAAAATTGTAAGCAAGAACAGGCATCTCTTTTGTCCCATTTTCTGCATCCGCAACATCTTCTGTTCATCAAACCCAAAAATAAGGGCTTAATTGAGCAAAATAAGTGCTTAATTAGGAAAACCCCAAACTCCCCAAGAGATTTCAGCAAACCAACCAAGTCCAGAAAAACAAAAACAAAAACTGTGGATCAAATCAAGCGAACCAAAGACCCTGATGAACTTGTTTCAACACGAACCGAATATTCGATCGGTGATCGGAGACAATCCCAGGCTGAAGAATAAACGGCGACAATCTCTAATCCGACTCGGAAGCTACGGTGGTTTCAAAGTCGGTCTCTGTCGTTTGCTTCTAATTTCACCTTTTTTTTTTTTTTTGACTAACCAAAACAAACTCAGGAATTACAAAAAGCAAGAATTACTAGTTCATATATCAAAAATCAAAGGCATTGACTTGACATTCGGGTATTCGATTTATAGTAATCTAGATTTTGTTTCAAATCTGGATCAGTTCACCATGTAATATAAAAAAAACTTGGCTAATGTAAGTTATCTGTACAAAATTTAGTTTATGTTAAGAGTAATTCAGCATAGAATATTTAATATTATTGGGGTTAAAGCAAAATTTTGTTTATATTTTGAAGGATAAGTTTTGGTTTGGTAATGTTTAGTTAAGTTTCTTTATTCATCTATAGTTGTGAGAATTATCTTTTAAAAAGGAGTTCTAAATAAACTAAGTTAATTGCAAATTATTTTTTCGGATGATTAAAAAGAAATTCAAAATATATAAGAAATGAAATTATTTTTTGAATAATTTAGACTTGTGAAATATTATAAATTTAGACAAAAATATAAATATAGAAATATATATATATATATATTTATTGTTCATTATATTTTTTTTTAGTTTTTTTTTTTAATTTAACAACGTGACATTTGATTCAACAATTGTTGATGATTTAACTGATGTGGCATTAACATGACATCCAACTCATCACATTTTACGGATTGTCTATCCATGTTATAGTCAAAATAAGTATTGACCACGATTTTGTAGCATGGATATACAAATTTTTAAAAAAATAGAAATTGAGATATGTGATCCTTTGTTTAGATATGTATCTTAACACATATCAATTGTTGGGACACGAATTAGTTATTTTTCTTCGATTTTAAGAGTATTTCCAACTCAGCACTCTATTTTTCACTCTATATAATGTTGGATTTCTCTCCAATACATTACTTTATTTTTTATTCTAAAAAATATTCTAAATATATTATATTCCTATTTAAATATAAATTTTAAGTAACACCATTTATTATTAAAATTACAGTTGCACATCGCTTAACATGTGGCCACATTGGATGTTGCCAAGTTTTAAACTCGTTTCCACCTAAATTCTCTTGCATCAATCCTGCACTTACAACTGCATGTCGCTTGTGGCAGCCCACTTCCAAAATGAATTTGAGACGTCGATTCACATATTCATTTCCATCATATATCGGTGCATTTTTGTTCTGACTGGTTAAAAGGCTAGTTGTCGATATTAATAGTCATATTTAAATTCGAATATATATATATATATATAAGTTAATATACTAACCAAAAACCAGAAACATAAGTTCAATATATAATGTAATAATAAATTAATTAAATTACATAAATAAAATTAAATATTATTTTTTAGGATAAATAAGTATAAAAATTGACAACTTAGTCATATTAAATGCAAAGAAACTTGATAAGCAATTTAAAAAATTCTAATAAAATTTCCTATTTAAAAAAAAAATATATATTCCATAATTAATCAAAACTGAAAAAAAAACTCGGAAATAAATCAAATAGATTTTGAGAAATTTTGAAAAATGCCACTTTTGAAATGCCACCATTTAAAAAAAATGCACAAAATTATATTATTTACTTAAAATATCATTTATGTTTGGGTTAACTATTTTATGTTAAAATTTAGTTTTTAGGGTTTAGGGTTTGTTAGGGATAAAAATTCTTCTAAAAGTTTATGGTTTTAGGGTTTAAAAAATCCTTAATTAGTGGCATTTTTGAAAATTGACACACCAAAATTGGCATTTTTGAAATTCTCCCTAGATTTGTTTTTTGAATTTCTCTTAAATAAACAACATATTTTAGATTTGTGTAACCGATGAAAAGACAATATGACTTTTTTTAGTTCGGAGATTATGTTTTCGAGTATAACGAAACTAATTTTATTGCGATTATATACTGGGATTCTCGCATATAATCGTCACACTACGAAAGATTTTTAAAATTAAGTACAGAGATTATAATTCGAATGAGCGAAACTATGGCTAATTTTTTCGGTTAAAGTATATATTTAAAATTGTTTCGATCCGGTATCGTCTATTAAAGTTTATTCGCAGTTTTCAAATCCGTGATTTCTCGATCCTTCAAAGCAGCAAGGAGAAAAGGAACACTCGTTGAAGAAAAGACTCTTGATAAATGAAATTAACTTGGGCCAAACGAACAACCTAATTATTTCTTCTCTATTGTTATCGTTTGGTGAATGATTATTTCTGGTTGGCTGTTGTTATATTATTATCCCGTTATATGAATTAGATCGTCTCTTTACTCGAATTTTCAGATCTCGACGACCTAATCTTCGGATCATAATCAAAAAGTGTATACTCTATATCCTAAACCAGAGAAAATGACACCATGGAACGATCGTCGGCCTAAATCTAAACCAACAAACAGTAGAGAGCAGATAACTAATCTAACGATCGTACGTCTTAAGTTTTCATGTCGAAACTAAATTCAAAAAACCAAAACCAACAGTTCTGCCCAATAACATCGTAAAAATTGCAAATTCTTAAACATTATAAAATGGGAATTAAATGATGAAGTCATTAAACGAAAACTTGGTCAAATGACATTAGGTTTCTCCCTCTCCACAATTGGATGCAACCAATTTGGGGTACTACATTCCAAAGAGGCAAAATACAATTTAACAACAAAAACAAAAGTTGCAAAATGCATAGGAAAAGAAGAAGCCTTGTCAAATGACATAATCTAAATTTCGATTGATAAAAAGGTTATAGAATTGTGAAAATATATCGCTACTATACAATTTATCAATCATATACAATCACCATTGGTTCACATATTTACATAGTTGAATCCAATATCTATGCGATCAAGGATTTACGTTAATAAAGGTTTGACATAGTTTTTTTGTCTTTTTGCTACATGCAATTATCAACCTAGGACTTTCACAAAGGCTTGATTTTTATCTGTACAATTTCTTTCACGACCACAAAGAGTCAAATAACCCTTCTTCTTCCTCCACATTTGAATCTCCCAAAACCTCCCTTTCAAGCAAGTTTTTTTGTCCAAGACTCGAATCAACCGACTCCTATAGACTATCGATTCCAGTTTTCGATAGACTTTTCGTTTCAAGAACCTCTGTGGAAGGAACCGTCCGCCTCGACAGGAATATGTTACCTTTTGAATCTTTCCTGCTGTAACTCTCCATCTCATGGCTCATCACTATGTTGCATTCTCTCCAAGTCTCACCCTTCAACTCCACCCCAAAGTACCTTAAATGGTCAGAAATGCTAGTTGCCATTACCGATCTGAAAAAACAAAAGCCAAGAATTATACTGGATTCGTGTAAAATTTGTTTGGTACCTGAGTGGAAACATGAAACATAAGGCGTGTTGTAACGATTCCTGACTAATAGTCTGATGGCCGAACGTGGTAGTAAATAATGATCTTATGTTTCTATTTGCGGGTTTGTTCTTACTAGTTATGGTGCATTAAGGGTGGGATTATATCAGCAACTGGTTGCTGAGGGATCGAATATAAACCCGAGAGAGAGTTAGTTACCTGCTGCATGTAGGATCTTCACCGGTGTTGTCACAAACTTTCTCCATACCACCAATAACACGATTCGAATAACTGAGCTCTTTCACCCACACCTGCAACACGAAAGACACCATTACCAAATGTAGCATAAAAAATATCAAAATAGGTACTCTGATAAACATAAGTATATTGGAGGACTCTGAGAAAAAAAAGTGAATATAGTAAAAGACGTTGTTACCTCTGTAGGGAAGTGGTGGTATGTTTTTTGAGGGAAAGGATAATAGTATGGAGGCAGATGAGGAACTATATCCCGGTCATGCGTGATACGGAAGGTGTTAGGCACAAGCAAACTGTAATACGATGCAAAAGCGGCATTCCCAACACGAGGTTGCCCAAATGTCATAACCTGTACGTTTTCTTCTCCTTCATTTACCTGCGATTTACATCCCAGTTGAAGTCATTTAACAACTTCAAAGGAGATAACAATAAGATATATAAAAATTAGTTCAAATCAAGGATGATTACAACTAGGTCTAGCCCACAAAAGGAAGCCATGGCTCCTCCCATTGAATGACCAGTCACCATGATGTTGATGTTGGCCCCATAGGATTTTTTCGCTCGTTTTACAGCACCCAAAATCGCGGGCCGTACAGTTGTATTGTGGTAAGCACTATAAAAGCCATGGTGCACCTGCCAATGTAGACAACTATCACAAGTTCCACTTAACTACATGACCAACTCAATGAAAAAACTTGTCGTTAAAGCGTACCATTGCATCTGGCATATCAGGGTAATTTAGATCGAGCTGTTTCCAGAACAAGTCTGAGACCCAATTTTGTATGCTGCACAAGTTTTGAGTTGATTAAGCATCAAACAAGTCCAGGAAAAGGTGTAGCATTTCGATTGCAATGACGAGAATAACACCTGTTTCCTTGAGTTCCCCGAAATGCAATAACAATAGCATTCAAATCCTTTGCCACCCCAACATATGCCTGTTGTTACAAGTTACGTGTGCTGATATTAATAATTGTCATGTTCTAATATAGCTTAAGATACCCGGGCAGACCTGTAGGCAGTGCTCAACGTCAACTATTATCTCTATTACTTGGAAACCCTGCACCATCCTAAAGAACGTTAGAATGCCCAATTGGAGCTATTAGCTTTTAACATACCGTGGCTTCAAACCGGGATCTGCCACAGCATATGTTATACCTTTGTCAATCCATTGCATCTTTCACACGTCCAAGTGAAGAGTTCTGCCAAATCAGACAAATAGACCTGCATAGATATATAAACTTGATTCATCCATCTGGTGCACTCTTCTCTAGTAATGCTAATAACGATAAATGAAAGGATGAGGACTTTTTTATTACTTTAGTAATTTGCAATTAACATACCGCAGAAGTATACTCCACAAGTGTTATGGCAAGCGTATGGTTGTAAACAAGTCGATCATCATCGCTCTTCAACTGATGAACTGCAATACGGAGAAATAAGTCACCACAAAATTCACTTGTTTCAGTCTTAATTCATCTGTAGACTCACAGCTAATAAACCAAGTACATAAAATTGTCGGTATCGGTATCGTAAAGCTTTGAAATCGATATTTTGATCTTCAGGGTTCCATATGCATCTAATGCTAAATGGATCGTGCATTGATTTGTTCCAGTTGAAAAAGCTAATTCATATAGAGCCCTTAATGAATCATAGCCAGATTATACATTTATCTTCCCAACTATCATTACTCAGAAGCTTCAAATCTTAATTAGGCTCAGAGATATTCAGACCAGTACGGAAACAGAGAGAGAATCATTATAGAAGTTCCATTATCACCTCTTCCACGTGACACGAAAAGAAGAGAAGCAAAAATTGCGAGCAAGAACAACCATCTCTTTTGTCCCATTTTCTGCAATAAACAAAACACATGATCTTCTGTTCATCAACCAAAAAAAAAAAAAAAAAAAAAACAAGCGAACCAAATCCTTGATGAACTGTTTTCAGCACGAATTGAAATTTCGGACGGTGCTCGGAGAAATTCCGCAGCTGAAAAATAACGGCGATTTGCGAATCGCGAAAGAGAAGGTGAAAGAAATACGCAAAGGCGAAGGTGTTGGATCGATGAAAATTCCAAAACAAACAAACAAAAAAAAACAAAATTCCAACGCTTGTGGTTACCTTTTCGCCTGTTCTCAGCAACGATGCAATTTCCGACGCAGAGAGATGCGTTGCGTCGCGTCGCGTCGGTCTTCTTCGGCTCTTCTCTCGTTCCCGAGAAACTTTCTGGCTTTGCTAAAGACTCTTTACGCTCTAGAGGGTTTGCATTTTACATTATCTACAAAATTATTAGGACAGAATGAAAAAAAAAAAAAAAAAACTTAAAATAGAATTTCAAAACTATTCCGCTACTATACAGAGTTTATCAATCATTATTCTTTTTTTTTTTGGATCACCTATGTGATCATGGATTTACATTAGATGAATCCAGTATCTATGTGATCATGGATTTAAATTAAAAAATATTTAACATTTTCTTTTTCTTTTTTCACTACATGCTATCAACCTACGACTAATTTACAAAGTCTAGATTTATTTGTACACTTTCTTTCACGACCATAAAGAATCAAAGAACCCTTCTTCTTCCTCCACATTGAATTTTTCCAAACCTCCCTTTCAAGCAAGCTTTTCTTCTTCAAGCCTCAAATCAACCAACCCTTATAGACTATGGAGTCCAGTTTTCGATAGACTTTTCTGCTTCAATTATGTCTGTGGAAGGAACCTTCCGCGACAGGATTATGTTACCTTTTGAATCTTTCCTGCCGTAACTCTCCATCTCATGGCTCATCACTATGGTGCATTGTCTCCAAGTCTCACACATCAACTCTACCCCAAAGTACCTTAAATGGTCTGAAATGCTACTTCCCATCACCGATCTGAAACAACAAGAGCCAAGAATTATTCCTCTTAAAAATGTCCCGTACCCGAGCTAAAACATGAAACATAAGGAGTGTTGTAACAATTCCTGACCAATAGCGAAATGTGGTAGTAAATAGTGATCCTAAGTTTTTATTTTGCGGGCTTGTTCTTGCTAGTGTAGGTGTATTGCGGAGTGGAATTATATCAGTGAGTTCTTTCAGAGGAATGATAGTTACCTGCTGCATGTAGGATCTTCACCGGTGTTGTCACAAACTTTCTCCATACTAAAAAGGACAATGTTCGCAAAACTGACATCTCTCACCCACACCTGCAACCCAAAACACACCATTACCACTTTCTTCGGTTTTCCAGAGAAATTTCGCTCACACATTGGAAATATCACCCAAGTAGTCCAGATTTTTGCATAAAATAGCTTAAAACTATAACTGTTATTCTGATGAACATCCAGTGCACTGAGAGAGAGATGTTACCTCCGTTGGGAAGTGGTGGTATGTTTTTTGAGGGAAAAGATAATAGTAAGGAGGCAGATGAGGAACCATATCATGGTCGTGTGTGATGCGGAAGGTATTAGGCACAAGCAAACTGTAATACGATGCAAAAGCGGCATTCCCAACACGAGGTTGCCCAAATGTCATAACCTGTACGTTTTCTTCTCCTTCATTTACCTGCGATTTACATCCCAATTGAAGTCATTTAAAAACTTCAAAGGAGCAATAAGATATAAAAAAAAATTAGTTCAAGTCAGGGATGATTACAACTAGGTCTAGCCCACAAAAGGAAGCCATGGCTCCTCCCATTGAATGACCAGTCACCATGATGTTGATGTTCGCCCCATAGGATTGCTTCGCTCGTTTTACTGCACCCAAAACCGCGGGCCGTATAGTTGTATTGTGGTAAGCACTATAAAAGCCATGGTGCACCTGCCAATGTAGACAACTATTACAAGTTCCACCTTACTACATGACCAACTCAATGAAAAAACTTGTCGAAGCGTACCATTGCATCTGGCATATCAGGGTAATTTAGATCGAGCTGTTTCCAGAACAAATCTGAGACCCAATTTTGTATGCTGCACAAGTTTTGGGTCGCTTAAGCATCAACCAAATTTAGGCAAAGGCGTAGCTTTTAGATTACAATGACAAGAATAATACCTATGTTCTTGCGTACCCCGAAATGCAATAATGATAGCGTTCAAATCCTCAGCTACCCCAACATATGCCTGTTGTTACAAGTAACACGTACTGATATTAATACTTGTTCAATGAAAGACATTATGTCCAGATGTAGCTTATGATATCAGGGCAGACCTGTAGGCAGTGCTCAACGTCAAATATTATCTCTATTACTTGGAAACCCTGAACCATCCTAAAGAACGTTAGAATGCCCGATTGGAGCTATTAGCTTTTTACATACTGTGGCTTCAAATTTCAAACAGTGATCAGCCTCAACATATGTTATACCTTTGTCAAACCATTGCATCTTTCGCAGGTCCAAGTGAAGAGTTCTGTCAAATCAGACATATAGACCTGCATACATATGTAAACTTGATTCATCAAATAAGTGTACTCTATCAGCATAATCTCTCTTCTCTACTAGTGCTAATAACGGTGCTGATAACGATAAATGAGAACATGAGGACAACTGTTAAGCATTTAGTTCCTTCTTTTCTTGGAGAATATTAAAGATAAATGCCATGCATTCTGTAGGGGAGAAAGTTATCGAGGAAAACAGCTGTTACACGGCCTTTTTTGTTACCGTGGTATCTGCCATTAACTTACCGCAGAAGCATACTCCACAAGTGTTATGGCAAGCGTATGGTTGTAAACAGGTCGATCATCATCGCTCTTCAACTTGAGAACTACAATAAGAAGAAAGAAGTCACCATAAGTTTTGTTTTCAGTCTTAATTCATTTGTAGCCTCACAATTCATATACCTAGTACATAAAATTGTCGGTATCATAAAGCTTCGGAATCAAAAAAAAAAATCTTCACGGTTCCTTATGCATCTGATGCTAAATAGATTGTGGATTGATTTGTTCCACTTAAGGAAAAAAAATCATGATAGAACATGTAATTAGCCCTTAATGAATTATCACTAATCCAATGGAAAAATCCAGTTCACATTGTATTGTAGCCAGATTATAAAACTTAATCTTCCCAAGCACTATCATTACACACAAGTTTCAAATCTTAATTAGACTCAGAGAGACTCAAGAGGGAGAATCGAAAACTGAAGTTCCCAGAAAGGAAACAGACACAGAATCATTATAGAATTTCCATTATTTTCACCTCTTCCACGTGAAAAGAAAATCAGACACGCAAAGATTGCCAGAAAGAACAACCATCTCCTTTGTCCCATATCCTGCAATAAACACAACCACATCATCTTCTGTTCATCAACCAAAATAAGGGAAAAATTGAGCTCAACATAGCAAAATTAGGAAACAAAATAGCAACAAAAAAAAAAAACCAGTTTAGCTTAATAAAACGAAACTCACGCAACGCAAACTAACGAGAGGATTAGGGCAAAAGCCGCAAGAGATTTCAGCAACCAAGTCCCAGAAAAAAAAAACGAACAAAACTGACTATCAAAGCAAGCGAACCAAAGCCTTGAGTGAACTTCTTTCACCACGATTGGAAATCTCCGGTCGATGATCGGAGATAATCCCCCGGCTGGAAAAAATTAACGGCGACTTGTTTATACCATGAGCCGTGATCTGCGATTGCGAATCGCGACAGAGAAGGTGAAAGAAAGAAACGGCGACGAAATTTAAAAACGAATATCCTCTTTTTTCTTTTAATTTCCACTTTCGTCCTTTAGACGCAAAGGCGGAGGAAGGTAAGCGTGATGGCTCTTATTAAGGGTATTATTGGAATTTCAGTTGTAGCGTGTCACAGAGCTTCGAGTGCTGAGGTGTCATCTAGATAAGGCGGTTAGAGAAAAAAAAAAGTTACGAGATTTTGGAGGTTGTTGACCTTTTGACTTTTTTGAAAAACTCTTTTACTTTCGTGTAACTCTGAGCCCATGGGCCTTTCGGGCCCATCAGAGTCCGAGGCGGGAATACTCGAAACTCTCTTGCTCAGGTGGCGGGAAATTCTCTATAGGTCGTGGCCACGTGGCACATCGTAGCCGTAGATTTGAGCAGTCGAATCAACGGGGTAAAATCGAGTCAAAGAGGCTACGGTCGTTTCAAACGACGGTCTTTTGTTTTGTTGTTTGCTTAATAATTTTTCACTTCTGTTTTTGACTAAACAAAAGCAAAACTCAGGAACCCTCGATCTCGAAGACGAAATCAGGAGGATTCGTCCATGGCGAGACCTTCGAAGCGGGAAGTTTCTTCAGACGACGCTTACTCGTCGGAGGAGGAGGCGCAGGTTAACGATCAGGTCAATGTCGAAGAAGATGATGATGAGGAGCTCGAGGCTGTTGCTCGCTCTGCCAACTCCGATATCGAAGATGTTGCCCCTGATGAGGCACCCGTCTCTGACGATGAGGTTGTCCCCGCAGAAGATGACGCCGACGAGGTACCTCTCCGTTTCTGCTTCCCCTCTATTCGCATTCGCATGGCCGGTTTGATATCTGGCCTTGTTGTGCTTGAATATCCTCTAAGCACAGTTAGGGTTTCCTCTGTGCGTGTTCATGACTGGTGTGTTTGGGTCTTGTATTCGATACTTCCCATCTTTTCTCCGTCTTTTAAGTTCGAGTTTATGGTGTTGTCCTTTGGTTGTTTCGTCAGATTGATAGAATATCTAGTTTTAGTTCGAGTCATTGGGTTTCGATTCCTTTTGTTTTAAGGGATTTGCTTGCAATTACACTTACAAATGCTGCGTGGGTCGCTCATTATGGTGGTAAATCAACGTGACTCGTGAGGATATTTGATCAGTCTTTTCATGAGTTGATGATTATATGTAGGACGAAGAAGATGAGGAAAAAGCTGAAATCAGTAAACGTGAGAAAGCCAGACTTAGAGAGATGCAGAAGAAGAAGAAGCAGAAAATTCAGGAAATTTTAGACTCCCAAAATGCTTCCATTGATGCAGATATGGTAAGTTAGTAAAAAATTGTAAGGATTTGGGCTTTTGTCTTTCTGTATCCAGAGGTATTGAGAAATATCAATCGTTTCATGTATTTAGAACAACAAGGGAAAGGGGAGATTGAAGTATCTTCTGCAGCAAACTGAGTTATTTGCACATTTTGCTAAAGGTGACCCATCTCCGTCCCAAAAGAAGGGGAAAGGAAGGTGTGTTGAGTGTAACCGATCTCAAAATTAATTGTGGTCATTCATTTGAAGTTTCATGATATATGATGAACACACAGTTCCAAGGCTTACTTTTATTGGGTTTCACTTTTTCTTCAGGGGTCGTCATGCTTCCAAACTAACTGAAGAGGAGGAAGATGAAGAGTGTTTAAAGGAAGAAGAGGGTGGTGTATCTGGATCTGGAAGCACACGGTTGCTCACACAGCCTGCTTGTAAGTACCTATATTTTTCTCCTTTTATCTAGAAATGGCGCCTGTTTACTCAAGTCCTATTGTGGCCAGAAGCTATAATAGGATTTGACACCTTACATCCACTTCCCTGATATGTAGTGTTGTTTAACATATTACTACAGTTGTGACCTCACAGTTCATAGGTACTGCTGCATAAATTCTGTAGAATTATAGAGATCTAATCTTCGTACTTTTCATATTGCAGGTATTCAGGGGAAGTTAAGAGATTACCAATTAGCTGGTTTAAATTGGCTCATTCGGTTGTATGAGAATGGCATAAATGGAATTCTTGCAGATGAAATGGTAGAAACCACTACTTGTTCAATTATAAAATAAGGTTTTTTAAGCTCTCAATTTTCTCTGATGCTAATCTTTACATCATTTTTGTTCCATGGTCTAGGGTCTGGGGAAGACACTTCAAACAATTTCTTTGTTGGCTTACCTTCATGAATACAGGGGAATTAATGGCCCTCATATGGTAGTTGCTCCAAAATCAACCCTTGGTAACTGGATGAATGAAATTCGCCGATTTTGTCCTGTCCTGCGTGCTGTGAAATTTCTCGGTAATCCCGAGGAAAGGGTAAGTCACAAATGCTCTGCCAATTGAATGGTTGTATCTATATGTGCCCACCAGGATTCTAAAACATGTGTTGAATAATGCAGAGATATATTCGTGATGAACTGTTAGTTGCGGGGAAATTCGACATTTGTGTTACAAGCTTTGAGATGGCTATCAAAGAGAAGAACTCATTGCGCCGTTTTAGCTGGCGTTATATAATTATTGATGAAGCACATCGAATCAAGAATGAGAATTCCCTCCTTTCAAAGACCATGAGACTTTTTAACACCAATTATCGGCTTCTTATCACGGGAACCCCGCTTCAGGTATTTGTTCAATCTCTTGATCTAGAATTGCTTAGATCCTTACTGTAATATTGTTTCTGACTGTATGTTGAAACTACTTTTCTTGCATGAGTATGTTGGAAAATAGCTGTTTTATTATCTTTCGTATTTGGTTTGTCTTAGATAATACTGTTATCGTTTGATATACCTCGTATTTGTTTCTTATGCAGAATAATCTCCATGAATTGTGGGCTCTTCTCAATTTTCTTCTGCCTGAGGTTTTTAGTTCAGCAGAGACTTTTGACGAGTGGTTTCAAATTTCTGGTGAAAACGACCAGCAAGAAGTTGTTCAACAACTTCACAAGGTATGTACTCGTGGTTATCAAGTTTATTCTCTCAGTTGTTATGCTAATCATTTACCTATATCGCTTTTAGGTTCTCCGACCATTTCTTCTACGGAGGTTGAAATCAGATGTAGAGAAAGGCTTACCTCCAAAAAAGGAGACAATACTCAAAGTTGGCATGTCTCAGATGCAAAAACAGTACTACAAGGCTTTACTGCAGAAAGATCTTGAAGTGGTTAATGGTGGTGGAGAACGCAAACGTCTGTTGAACATAGCAATGCAATTGCGCAAATGCTGCAATCACCCTTATCTATTCCAGGGTGCGGAGCCTGGCCCCCCCTATACCACAGGAGATCACCTTGTCACAAATGCAGGTAAGACTTACATTCAAATTAGATCCTCCAGATGTACGTGGCTAAATGTCTTGATTATTTTCTGTTACATTTTCTTGTATCTAGGTAAGATGATTCTCTTAGATAAATTGCTACCTAAGTTGAAGGAACGCGATTCAAGAGTTCTGATATTTTCTCAGGTAAGCATTAAAGCGATCATATAATGGTTCCTTTCTTTGTTTCCGTTTATCTGAGTGCGATTCTTGTTTCATTATGCTATATCAGATGACAAGGCTTTTGGATATTCTCGAGGATTATTTAATGTATCGTGGTTACCAGTACTGCCGTATTGATGGAAATACTGGTGGTGACGATCGAGATGCTTCCATAGAAGCCTATAACAAGCCAGGAAGTGAGAAATTTGTTTTCTTGCTATCTACTAGAGCTGGAGGGCTTGGTATCAATCTTGCTACTGCAGATGTTGTGATCCTTTATGACAGTGACTGGTATGGCTCGTTTCGTGTCCATTGTAGTTTATGAGTATTTTCTTCATGCTTAATGGGATGGGCGGATTCTGGCAGGAACCCTCAAGTTGACTTGCAAGCTCAAGATCGTGCACATAGGATTGGTCAGAAGAAAGAAGTTCAAGTATTTCGGTTCTGCACCGAGGTTAATACTCTACCCACGTGTATTAAGTAAGAAAAAACGTTTAGGCCTTAAACTAATTATGAATTGGTCATTTACAGAATGCTATTGAGGAGAAAGTGATTGAGAGAGCTTACAAGAAGTTGGCGCTTGATGCTCTGGTGATTCAGCAAGGGCGATTGGCAGAACAGAAAAGTAAGTGCTTGTGTACCGAGGTTGTAAAATGCAATGGTTTGTCTCTTATAGATTTGTTTCTTTTCTTTATTTTGCAGCTGTTAATAAAGATGAGTTGCTCCAGATGGTGAGATATGGTGCTGAAATGGTGTTTAGTTCTAAAGATAGCACAATTACGGATGAGGATATTGACAGAATCATTGCCAAAGGAGAAGAGGCAAAGGCTGAACTTGATGCCAAGATGAAGAAATTCACTGAAGATGCGATTCAGTTTAAAATGGATGACAGTAAGCGTGTCATTTATCCCTTTCTCCTGTGTTTGATGGTAACTTCCTTGCATGAGTAATGGGATGTCTAAAATAATTTATTTTTTGGTTTGTTACAGGTGCTGTCTTGTATGATTTTGACGATGACAACAAGGTACTCTTAAATAATTAATTGCATACTTTTCGGAAATGTTTAACCCACACCGTGGTTACCTCTGCCCTAGTTTGAATATTTTTTTACTGAACTCTTTCTAATTTTGTTTTGAAGGATGAGAACAAGTTTGATTTTAAAAAGATTGTGAGTGAGAATTGGAATGATCCACCAAAAAGAGAGAGAAAGCGCAAGTAAATGTTACTTCTTCTTTTTTCATGATGTGGTCTATTCTGTCTTCCTAAACAATATCTAACCTCAAAATTTTACTTTTATCTTACCCACCCTTCAGCTACTCTGAAACTGAATACTTCAAGCAGACATTGCGACAAGGTGCTCCAGCTAAACCTAAAGAGCCTAGGATTCCTCGTATGCCCCAGTTGTGAGTACCTCAATTGTCTCTACTCTGCATTTAGCATTTTTCCTGTCTTATGGATAGTATTTTTATCGTAAAAATCTAATTACTTGTCCATCCCGCAGGCATGATTTCCAGTTCTTTAACATTCAGAGATTGACCGAGCTGTATGAAAAAGAAGTGCGATACCTTATGGTGGGGGATTTATTTGAGAATAAGTTTATCAACTTATTATGTAATTTATGCAACTTTTGTCTCTGATTAGTTCTGAAGCGTTTTAGGCTAACGGCAACTTGTTTCACTTTGGTTTCAGCAAGCACATCAGAAAACTCAGATGAAAGACACAATTGAAGTTGATGAAACGGAAGGTCAACCTTGCTTTTTCAGTCTTTGCCTTCTTTGCTTACATTATCCCACCGAACCTATTACTGATTAAGAAGTATTTTCTCAGAAGTTGGAGATCCCTTAACTGCTGAAGAAGTGGAAGAAAAGGAGGGGTTGCTGGAAGAGGCAAGTGAAACCATTTGACGTTACTGTGGGTTAAGATTTGTTTGGATGGGCTTTGTATAACCGAATGGAGTTGGTAATTTTTTCAGGGTTTCTCAACATGGAGTAGAAGAGACTTCAATACCTTTATTAGGGCTTGTGAGAAGTATGGCCGAAACGACATAAAAAGTATTGCCTCTGAGATGGAAGGGAAAACAGAGGAAGAGGTTGAACGATATGCTCTAGTGTTCAAAGAGCGATACAAGGAGCTGAATGGTAAGTAACATTAGATTGTTATTTGTTACAATAAGGTCAGATATTTTGCCTCACAAAAGAATCTTATGCTAAGTACGCTTTGTCTCTTTGACCTTATAAAATTTGTAGATTACGATAGAATCATCAAGAATATTGAGAGAGGGGAATCAAGAATCTCTAGGAAAGATGAAATCATGAAAGCCATTGGGAAGAAACTGGATCGCTACAGGAACCCGTGGCTGGAACTGAGGATTCAGTATGGTCAGAACAAGGGGAAGCTGTACAATGAAGAGTGTGACCGTTTCATGGTCTGACATCTATTTATTTATCCTTCTTTATTTGAAATGTGGGTTGAGATTTTGCTGTTATTGTTTCCTTTGTATATGACACTGACCCGAGGAACTTGTGATTAACAGATATGCATGGTCCATAAACTTGGGTATGGAAACTGGGATGAGCTGAAGGCGGCGTTTCGGACATCCCCCTTGTTCAGGTTTGACTGGTTTGTAAAATCCCGTACATCTCAGGAACTTGCCAGGAGATGCGACACACTGATCCGGCTGATTGAGAAAGAGAACCAAGAGTATGATGAGAGAGAGAGGCAAGCCCGTAAAGAGAAGAAGCTTGCAAAGGTGAGGACTTGAGGAACATCTTAAGTTCACATTTTAACACATACTTGAGAGTTTGGTTTAATGGTGAGAAACTGTAGAACTGTTTGTGATGAACTGCTCCATAAATTGTTTCAGAGTGCAACGCCATCAAAGCGAGCTTTGGGTAGGCAAGCAAATGAGAGCCCTTCATCTTTGAAGAAACGAAAGCAGCTGTCAATGGATGATTTTGTGAGCTCGGTATGCAAAATCATTAGAATTGTTAATTTTGGTGGGTTTAAGTGATGCAAAATCAAACCATTCTTTAGAAAGCACAAGAAAATGGTGAATCATAATGGTTCATTTTGTGAAAGTTTACATGAAGTCTAGTTCCGATCCTAACTCAAAACTTCATGTCTCTGCAGGGAAAGCGTAGGAAATAAGGAGAGCATAAGTGAGTCCATTCGGCTTATGAAGATTAAGTTACTTTTAGGTATGATTCCGAATTGGTTATAGAAAGCTTCTTTTTTGTGACTAGGGGCACATCTAATCTTTTGTATTCACAAATATCCTCAACAGTCGTTATTTTTTGACTACTCTCTTGGTTCCTACGCGTATTTCATTTTTACTTTTGTAGAATCACAATTTATGTAACACATTCCTAGTTTCAGCATTCGTAGTAATTCTACAACATCTTACTCCTTTGTCGGATTTGAACAGATCATAGGTCTCAGGTTCCCACCAGGAGGGACAATACAATAATAATACTTTTTTTTTTCTTTTTCTCTTTCTGATAGACTCGAACCCATACACAAGAGTGACTGTAAAAATAGTACAGAAAAGAAATATAAAAATCGACTCAAATTCTCCCCTCCCATATTACATATACAACCCATCTTTTAAAAGAAGAAAAAAACCCCAAAAACATCACTTGAAAAAAACCTTTTTCTCCCCCTCCTAAACTCCCAATCTCTCTCTACTCATCATCATTCTCAAACTCTCTTCCTTCATATGTTCTTGAGCTTCAACCACAATATTGAAGAGTCTCCCTTTCGACTCAGACATCAAATCCGACAACTGAACGACCCGACCCGACCCGACAAATGTTCATATGACCCCAAAGCCTCTCTCTCTCTCTCTCTCCCTTTGCCTCTTGCCACAAAAGACATGTTCTCTCCTTTTCAAACATACAAAGCTTTCCTCTTTCCCTTTTCAGTCATTTGTACTATCAAAGCTGCCCGGTCCATTGCTAGCTCTCTTCCTCTCCCTCCAATTCTCTCCCCACACTTTCGCTTCCGCCACCGCTCTCTCTCTATCCAAATCACGATTCCTCGGAGTCCCTCTCGTTGCTCTCCCAACACTCGCCGGACTCCCTCTCTGTGATTCCGTCCCTTCCAAATCGCTTAATCCCCATTTTCTCCCTGACCCGCCTCCCGTTTCGCTTCCTGCCTCTGATCCCGCATTCACTTCCCTCACCATATCCCTTCTTCTGTAATCAGGAGAGTTCTTGTGAGTCGCCGGTGACCCTAACCTGCTACGAGTCTCTGCAGGACTATCCAAGCTACTCCCATCTCCCATGCTTCTCCGTTCATCCCTCGTCCTGATAAATGGTGGCCCACCACCGCTTCTACTGTTTTGAACGCTTGATGCATTAGGGTCAAACGTTTGAGAAGCTAAGTAAGTTAGAGCTGTCACCACGTCCCCGATCAGCGGTCTTGTCGCTGCTTGTTCCTGTAAACACATTGCTGCAACCGCAAGCGCTTGATATAGACCACGCATTGGATACCGCCCTTGCAGCGATGGATCTGCCATCTTCGGAAACTTCCTGCGATCTTTGAACAACGGCCTAGCCTGTGTAACCAACCAAAGATCAACAAGCGAAAGAGAACACAACAGTTCAAGTGAGCAAAGACGTTTCAGATCCAAAACGTTTATTATCACATCGAAGTGCAAAAAAGTTGAGATTTTTCTCTTTTGGTGATATGTGAAAAAATTGGGATTTTTTTTTTACATACCCATGCGACGAGGTTGTGCTCTCCGGGTGCTCGAGCATTATCAATTGCTTTTCGACCCGTGATGAGCTCAAGAAACACAACTCCAAAGCTATAAACATCGGATTTCAATGTGAGTTGCCCCGTCATGGCGTATTCCGGTGCACAATACCCATATGTGCCCATAACACGGGTTGAGACATGTGTTTTATCACCCACGGGACCTAACTTAGCTAACCCGAAATCAGATAACTTTGGGTGATAGCCATCGCCGAGAAGAATGTTGGATGATTTCAAGTCTCTGTAGATCACAGGCGGGTTCGCCTTATCATGCAAATACTCCAGTCCCTTCGCTGCTCCTGCCGCTATAGTCATTCTCGTGTTCCAGTCTAGAGGCTCTTTATCCGGTGGAAGATCTGAAAAAGCAAAATTCTAATTCACCACATGCACTGTGTAGAAATATTTGCAAGCTAGTGTTTTGATTTGTTTACCATAAATAGCTTTCGAAGTACAGATTAAGAAAAGCTAAAGACTTTCCAAATATATGAAATACAATAACACTAGACAACATGCCGTAGTTTCTATATATGGGAGTTTCGAGTAAAACCGCGGATGGTTTCCTACTAATTCCAAATGTAATTTCCTTGTTAAGAGCAGGAAAACATCGATAGGCTTACCATGTAGATGATCCTCCAATGATCCCAGTGGCATATACTCGTACACAAGAAGACGCTGGTCACCGTCAGCGCAATAACCGATCAAATTCACAAGATTGGGGTGATGCAGAAGGCTCAGCATAAGAACCTCTACAAGAAACTCTCTGTTTCCTTGTAGACCGTTTCGATCTAGCTGTTTAACAGCTACTATCTAAAAAAAAAAAAATTAGACAAGGAGTTTGATCGAGAAAAACTAAAAGGTTGATTCTGTTGATTGATTTCAAGAACTTTACCTGTCCTGTGCTCTCTAGTCGACCCTTGTAAACATGTCCGAAACCTCCTTCTCCAAGAAGACATTCTGGTCGAAAGTTTTTAGTGGCGGCAGCTAACTCTCGGAAGGTAAACGTTTGTGCAGCGATATGAGCGGTTGCCCCTTCTTTTGGCGCGGTTAGCTCCTTCTTATGTTCTGGACCTCCTCGTGACTTTGATTTGTCTACAAACAAAAAAAGAAAATGTTAGTACTTTCCATTACAAAGCAATGCGGGAAGCAACAGATAAAACGACTGACTAATAAGAAAGGGAACAAGATAACATTAACCATCGAAATGGGTATTTCCAAATTTGAAAAGTCAATAATCAACTAAAAGTCTAAAACCCTAAAACATTTCATATTTCAAAACAGACTGAGCTTTCACACATTCAACTTCAATCAATAGAAAAAAAATGACAGGTCTTCATTTCTACTATTGTTAAACTAGTGATGTCTAGAACCATAGAACGTCCCTTATCTTCTTCATTTTTTGAAACCCTAAACCTAACATTTAAATGATACCTTATTTGTTGAATAGCATTGAGAAATCTACTTGGGCATCTCCTAAATTCCATTCCATGAATAGAGGACTAAACAGAATCTGGATCCTAAGTAGTTAAATTACCATTCACAGAAACCACAATTTTGGAGCTATAAATTGTATCATAACTACAATTAAACCTCAAAAAAACACATCAGATCTCATAAATTAGAATCCAGAAAACTCCATAGCCGGATGAGTTAGATCAGAAACATGAACATTTCTTTCCAAATCATTATCCAAGATACGAACTTTAAGAGAACCCAGAAACATAAACCGATCTAAGAAACGAAAACATAGCAGATCCCAAAGTTGAATTGAAAATTTTAACCTAAGCTGACATGGTGAGACTGAGTAACTGAGTTGTCTTTAGCTGAAACTTCCTTCTTCACCGAATCTTTCGCAGCAGCGTCTTTAGCCGAAGATCCAAAGCAAGGCAAACACCCACTCATCTCCGAAGCTCAAGTCCTCGGAGAAATCGCAATTCCAAAAAAAAAAACAGAAACCCTACCGACAAAATCAATCAACCGGAGAATCCCAACATAAGCTCAACACATCTCGAGAAATTTTTTTTTTTTTTTTTACTGTAATCCCAAAGAGGAAAACAGAAAACTAAAGACGAAAAGTGTCAGCCTTTTCTTCAATGCATCTCTCTCTCTCTCACACACTCGAGATCTTTGGAGAGAGATCGAGACCAGCGGCAGATCAACAAATCGAGGAAACTTTTTTTTTTTTTTTTTTATGTGGGTGCTACGCGAGAAGAGAAGGGAAGGTAAAGGAAAAATTGGGAAAAAAAAATGGATATGAATTTTTAATTAAAACGATTTGACATTTAATAAATCATCAAAGCGAAAATCTTTGTTTTTTTTATTTTTTGAAAAGCTAAAGATAAAAATTAAGGGAATCATTATCCGTTTAAATGTGAGATAATGCCATCGTAATCTAATCTCCTATCGATTGTATATGCATTTTAAAATCTTACATACTACAAGTTTAGCTGAACAGATGCGGTATCAATTACGCGAAGTGATGAGATACTATATGAGTATATGTTAACAATAGATAGTAAAAAATACAGAAACACAATTACAACTTGACATTTACCCACCATAAAATAGTGGATATTGTTCGGACGTATTAATATTTAATGGACGTTTTTTAAAATTAAATTTAAATTTATATTCTTTTAGAACAAATTTATAACAGTTTTATAAATTACGATATTATAATTAATCGTGAATCTTAATGTATATAGATCTATGTAAGATTTTAAAAATAGAAAGATGTAAGCTATTATAAGAAATATTATGTGTACATCTCTTATTTGCAAAATAAATATAACAAAAACGAGGGCCAAAATAATAACTTTAACAAAGAATTTTAGCAAATTATTATATTCGACAAATAGATGTGAAATATAAACTTTGTCAGAAATATAATAAAACATAAAAAAGAATCACACGATATAAAAAAAAAAGTAAGGTTGTGAAATAATATAATGGAAGCGAGAATAATTAAAAAATAAAAAATATATTTATGTTAGCTTTAAAAAAAAATATATATATACATATATATAATATGTATTAGTATTGTTTACATATTATGTTCACAATGATTAAGAAGTACAATATATTTGATTCAACAATTTTAATGATAAAATTATCGAGACCGTGCTTATTTAATTTAAAACAATTTATACTTCTATGTTTAAAAAATGTTGTATTTATGGAATTACAAATATTTTCAAAAATCTTTTAGTGGTTCACATTGATACATAGTTAGAATAGATGGTACATGTATATTATATACATTTTGTTTGAAGCGGATTTCGGTTGATTCGGACGAATCATCTCGCAATTTTCCGTGTTTGATCGTATCCACCATAATGAGTGGTTGGCGAGCATAAGATAGAAGTTTCGTCCTCTGGAATAAAATTTATGTCCACCTCAAGACAGATCTTTTCTGGAGAAAAGTCATAGGGCGCGCCATATGAAATAGATATTTGCATACAGGGCACCGTCAGGAAGTCTTCGGAAGGACGAGAAATAGTTTCTCCTTCGAAGACTCTTCGGCGCCCAAATCAGATAACAACCAAGAAGAGTTCGTTCATCGGGAGGTGAGTGTAGGTTCAAGTGAAAGGACCTTGTCCAGAGCATCGAGACCTCAATCTGGTGTTCTTAGGAGTATTCTGGAATAAAAAAGAGAAACTACCAGGAAGAGTGGGGATAAAACTCTCTTCCACTAGGCATTGATCATAATGGATCATCTCTTTCTTCCTCGACGTGTATGTGTGTGTCTCTCAGTCTCTCCTTCTGTCCCCTTTTCTCTACCTTTGAAAGGGAGTATTTATAAGAGAATTTATCTTAGGATCTTATTCCTAGTTGTGTTTTCTAGATTTATGACTTTCACATCGTCGGCTTACTTCGTAGTGGTGGAGTGCAGTCTTCCGTCTTTTGGCAGTATGTGAGTTCTATTCGTCCTACTTTCCGTAGCTAAACAATGTTTCTAAATACCTATCGGAAAGGCATGTCGGCTTTCATACTGGAATAAGGAGTAGGCCAGTGTTTTTCTCACGTGACAATTTTTCGTTGGAAAGTATAAAACCACTCTCAGTATATTTGTATCTCATTGTGTTTGTTTTATTTTTTTGCTCATTTGTGTTCATTTCTATGAATGTTGATTCAAGTATATGTAAGCATAATACGTAAACAATTGTGAACATAAGATGTAATTTTACATATTAGGGTCGTGCCTTTATCATTAGAGGTGTCAATGTGGGCTAATCCGCTCTGTTTAACCCGCCCCGCTGCAGGTCAAGTTTTTTTGCGGGTTAAGGTGGGCCAGCCCGCATAAACCCGTGGTCCTAAATATGATAACCCTAACCCGTCCCAATTTATGACTGCGGATTTTGCGGTATGTCCGCGGATCTTTTACTATGCATATAAAATTATAATTTTCACATTTTTAAATACAAACAATTCGATCATATATATGTTTTATTAAATAAAACAAATCATATTAAACATATTATATTGATAAAGTATCATTGCCATAAAAATGAATAGTTTTTGAATAAATTTGAAAAAAATAACCTTCTAAAACCATAAAATCCATCATCACGAGAAACATTCTCAATCATTTAAAAAAAAGTTAATATAAGTGTTCTATTAATTTTTATAGTAGCCGACTTCTTTAGTTATTATATTTTAATAGGATTTGATTTTGTTATTTTAACGTGCCGCGGTTAAAGCCCGCTGACCGCGCGGTCATGCCCGCAATGATCCGCTGTCCGTGATGGGCTAACCCGCAACGCCCGCTTTTTTGACATAAAAATATATAGCCCTAACCCGCCCCATAGCGGAGCGGGTTAAGTCCGGCCTGCGGGTTTCATGTCCGCATTGACACCCCTATTTATCATAGATTCATAAAATTATAAACAATGGTTTATGAACTTTTTGAGAGAAAACAAAAAACAAAAAAGCGGCCAATTAAAAACTAATTATTGTAACTTCGGGGCTATTGTTTTTTGTATTGAAACGTGGTATATTTCATCCGATAGAATTATAAAAAAAAACAAATTCAAAATTAGAATTAAAATCAGGTGTTTTTTATAAATCATGCAAATTATGGACTTTAGATCCATAATTTTTCCTCTGTCCAGGGTCAACCGTTGATAATATTGTTGGGGTCAGATTCCGCCCAGCTGAAATCAATGAAAAATGACTAAGTACAAAAATACGGCCGAAACCAATACTGCCGAAGTCGCGGCCGAGGCCAATACGGCCGAAGTTGTGGCCGAAGCCAATACGGCCAAAGTCGCGGTCGAAGCCAATACGGCCGAAGTCGAGGCTGAAGCCAATACGGCCGAAGTCGCAACCGAAGCCAATACGGCCGAAGTCGCGACTAAAGCCAATACGGCCGAAGTCGTAGCCGAATCCAATACGGTCGAAGTCGTGGCCGAAGCCAATACGACCGAAGTCGCGGCCAAAGCCAATACGGCCGAAGTCGCCAACGAAGCCAACACGGTCGAAGCCACCGAAGTCAATAAAGCCTAAGCCGATGATAAAAGCAAGGCCGATCTCAATCCTGGCATAGGCAATGGGCCGAGTAGAATGCGCAAACTTGCGGGCCGAAGCAACAAGTTCATCTTTGGCCGATGTCAAGACGAATGCCCATGAAGCCGATCCGACTCAGCTAAACAGAAATCCCGAAGGATTAGGAAGTTTTTCTTATCCCCTTTGGAATTGGCCTGGCCGACTCAAATTAGTATATATATCTATGTACATCTCTTGAAAAGGATATCCGCAATTTACTTAGCAAAACCCTAGACTTTTTGCTCTCAAACTCTTGTACGAAAAAGCTTTTTGAAACAGGTCAATAAAGCCATCTTTGGATCTTCATTTTCGTGGTTTATACGTAGAAATTTCAGATCCCTTAAAACTTTTGTAACAAATCTAATTGTGTTGATTTTGACTCCCACAAATACCACGTTTAAAGCATAAATTATCGTTTCTAAGTGGAATTGAATTAGTGGTTTTAAATATTCATTCTTAAAATGACTAAACCACACCATCCATTTAGTTAAAATGAGATGTTGAAACAAAAAATAAGATAATTTCAGTTCTTTTTATACAGCAATAAAGATAACTTTTTTTTAACACCGAAAATTATTCTATTCTAAAAGATCAAACCACACTACAAGCCAATAACCTTACAAAGAGTCAAAAATGATCAACGCACACCAATAGGGGCAATCATATCTAATCAACAATTAATGGATATTGAAAGAAAATAAAAAAAAAATAAATAAAGCACACAAGAACTGGTAGATAACCCTGAAATTGCTTCCATGCACACCACTCTTACATCAACTACAAATCTTCTCGGCGAAAAAAAATTCTTGAAATTGAGCGAAACCGCACAATTCAAAAAATTTATTCTATATGTCCTCTCTTGATGTTTGATAGACTTCTAAAGATTTAAAAATTGCTACCCTACTCCGGCTTGATGGAGCCTCGTTTTTGAGGCATTAGAACCATCAAATACTTGCTGACACCGCAAACGTTGAGATATACTCAACAAATGATCGGTTGAGAGAAAGCAAAAACTACACAGATCCCAACTTAGATCTGATATTGAATTCGAGTGGAGAAAACTGGGAAAGTCGCCTAACCGTTACACTTACCATCGACCATGGAAAGTTGTAGATCATATGGTTGAAAGCCTTGAGAATAATTCCAGCAGAAGATAGAAGAAGATCTCGGGAAGCAAAGGGACATAGAAAAGACCAAACGCCCATAAAAACCAAAGCCAAATCCACAAAGGCACAGAACCCTAACACAAATACTTGATAAAGATATTGTTAACAACCAGAGTAAAAAATATAGGAAGACCAGAGACAAGCTCAAATCCGACCAATACCAAACTCTGAGAACCGAAGCCATATCAAACAGATCTCGAGCAACACATCTTCAACCGGACCACAACGGATCTAGATCTATACCCTCCCCAAAGACCACCGAGCACCATCGGAAAAAACACGAACTCAACTTTGACGAGATGCAAAACGAAACTTCTACATACTTCACCGATCGAGCCATATTCACCGGGCCAAAGTCAATCCCGTTTGTTGAACCCATGGTTGAATCCGAATAAGGACATAGAAGACAAAATTGTCGAGAACCACAAAACCACACTAGATTATACAATCAACGCCCTAATCTTCCCTAAGATACTGAAACCGGAACAAAGAGGCAGAGAGGCAAAGCTAGGAAACGAAGCTTCCACGACCGAAGCAAGAGCAGACCCGAGTCACGAACAACACCAAATCCCTCAACATAACGAGCGCCAAGTCCAGGACTCATCCCCACCAAGAGCTGATGCCAACTACCACACACGCTCGACGAGAAACTTCCAAGACAGGAGGCAAAGGATGCGTTTCGGTGACCATTCGCATCTTCTCCATGAACCGACTTTTTCATCCGATAGAATTATAAAAAAATTCAAAATTAGAACTAAAATCAATTGTTTTATAAATCATGAAAATTCTGGACTTTAGATTCAAAATCTTTACTGTGTCCGGTCAACCGTTGATAATACCACGTTTAGAGCATAAATCATCCTTCCTAAGTGGAATTGAATTAGTGGTTTTAAATATTCATTTTTAAAATAACTAAACCACACAATCCATTTAGTTAAAATGAGGTGTTGAAACGAAAAAATAAGATAATTTCATTTCTTTTAGACAGCAATAAAGATAACTTTTTTTTAACACCGAAAAGTATTTTATTTCAAAAGATCAAACCACACTACAAGCCAATAACCTTTCAAAGAGTCGAAAATAATCCACGCACACCAATAGGGGCAATCATATCTAATCAACAATTAATGGATATTGAAAGAAAATAAAAAAAACATAAATAAAGCACACAAGAACTGGTAGATAACCCTGAAATTGCTTCCATGCACACCACTCTTACATCAACTACAAATCTTCTCGGCGAAAAAAAATTCTTGAAATTGAGCGAAACCGCACAATTCAAAAAATTTATTCTATATGTCCTCTCTTGATGTTTGATAGACTTCTAAAGATTTAAAAATTGCTACCCTACTCCGGCTTGATGGAGCCTCGTTTTTGAGGCATTAGAACCATCAAATACTTGCTGACACCGCAAACGTTGAGATATACTCAACAAATGATCGGTTGAGAGAAAGCAAAAACTACACAGATCCCAACTTAGATCTGATATTGAATTCGAGTGGAGAAAACTGGGAAAGTCGCCTAACCGTTACACTTACCATCGACCATGGAAAGTTGTAGATCATATGGTTGAAAGCCTTGAGAATAATTCCAGCAGAAGATAGAAGAAGATCTCGGGAAGCAAAGGGACATAGAAAAGACCAAACGCCCATAAAAACCAAAGCCAAATCCACAAAGGCACAGAACCCTAACACAAATACTTGATAAAGATATTGTTAACAACCAGAGTAAAAAATATAGGAAGACCAGAGACAAGCTCAAATCCGACCAATACCAAACTCTGAGAACCGAAGCCATATCAAACAGATCTCGAGCAACACATCTTCAACCGGACCACAACGGATCTAGATCTATACCCTCCCCAAAGACCACCGAGCACCATCGGAAAAAACACGAACTCAACTTTGACGAGATGCAAAACGAAACTTCTACATACTTCACCGATCGAGCCATATTCACCGGGCCAAAGTCAATCCCGTTTGTTGAACCCATGGTTGAATCCGAATAAGGACATAGAAGACAAAATTGTCGAGAACCACAAAACCACACTAGATTATACAATCAACGCCCTAATCTTCCCTAAGATACTGAAACCGGAACAAAGAGGCAGAGAGGCAAAGCTAGGAAACGAAGCTTCCACGACCGAAGCAAGAGCAGACCCGAGTCACGAACAACACCAAATCCCTCAACATAACGAGCGCCAAGTCCAGGACTCATCCCCACCAAGAGCTGATGCCAACTACCACACACGCTCGACGAGAAACTTCCAAGACAGGAGGCAAAGGATGCGTTTCGGTGACCATTCGCATCTTCTCCATGAACCGACTTTTTCATCCGATAGAATTATAAAAAAATTCAAAATTAGAACTAAAATCAATTGTTTTATAAATCATGAAAATTCTGGACTTTAGATTCAAAATCTTTCCTGTGTCCGGTCAACCGTTGATAATACCACGTTTAGAGCATAAATCATCCTTCCTAAGTGGAATTGAATTAGTGGTTTTAAATATTCATTTTTAAAATAACTAAACCACACAATCCATTTAGTTAAAATGAGGTGTTGAAACGAAAAAATAAGATAATTTCATTTCTTTTAGACAGCAATAAAGATAACTTTTTTTTAACACCGAAAAGTATTTTATTTCAAAAGATCAAACCACACTACAAGCCAATAACCTTTCAAAGAGTCGAAAATAATCCACGCACACCAATAGGGGCAATCATATCTAATCAACAATTAATGGATATTGAAAGAAAATAAAAAAAACATAAATAAAGCACACAAGAACTGGTAGATAACCCTGAAATTGCTTCCATGCACACCACTCTTACATCAACTACAAATCTTCTCGGCGAAAAAAAATTCTTGAAATTGAGCGAAACCGCACAATTCAAAAAATTTATTCTATATGTCCTCTCTTGATGTTTGATAGACTTCTAAAGATTTAAAAATTGCTACCCTACTCCGGCTTGATGGAGCCTCGTTTTTGAGGCATTAGAACCATCAAATACTTGCTGACACCGCAAACGTTGAGATATACTCAACAAATGATCGGTTGAGAGAAAGCAAAAACTACACAGATCCCAACTTAGATCTGATATTGAATTCGAGTGGAGAAAACTGGGAAAGTCGCCTAACCGTTACACTTACCATCGACCATGGAAAGTTGTAGATCATATGGTTGAAAGCCTTGAGAATAATTCCAGCAGAAGATAGAAGAAGATCTCGGGAAGCAAAGGGACATAGAAAAGACCAAACGCCCATAAAAACCAAAGCCAAATCCACAAAGGCACAGAACCCTAACACAAATACTTGATAAAGATATTGTTAACAACCAGAGTAAAAAATATAGGAAGACCAGAGACAAGCTCAAATCCGACCAATACCAAACTCTGAGAACCGAAGCCATATCAAACAGATCTCGAGCAACACATCTTCAACCGGACCACAACGGATCTAGATCTATACCCTCCCCAAAGACCACCGAGCACCATCGGAAAAAACACGAACTCAACTTTGACGAGATGCAAAACGAAACTTCTACATACTTCACCGATCGAGCCATATTCACCGGGCCAAAGTCAATCCCGTTTGTTGAACCCATGGTTGAATCCGAATAAGGACATAGAAGACAAAATTGTCGAGAACCACAAAACCACACTAGATTATACAATCAACGCCCTAATCTTCCCTAAGATACTGAAACCGGAACAAAGAGGCAGAGAGGCAAAGCTAGGAAACGAAGCTTCCACGACCGAAGCAAGAGCAGACCCGAGTCACGAACAACACCAAATCCCTCAACATAACGAGCGCCAAGTCCAGGACTCATCCCCACCAAGAGCTGATGCCAACTACCACACACGCTCGGCGAGAAACTTCCAAGACAGGAGGCAAAGGATGCGTTTCGGTGACCATTCGCATCTTCTCCATGAACCGACTTTTTCATCCGATAGAATTATAAAAAAAATCAAAATTAGAACTAAAATCAATTGTTTTATAAATCATGAAAATTCTGGACTTTAGTTTCAAAATCTTTCCTGTGTCCGGTCAACCGTTGATAATACCACGTTTAGAGCATAAATCATCCTTCCTAAGTGGAATTGAATTAGTGGTTTTAAATATTCATTTTTAAAATAACTAAACCACACAATCCATTTAGTTAAAATGAGGTGTTGAAACGAAAAAATAAGATAATTTCATTTCTTTTAGACAGCAATAAAGATAACTTTTTTTTAACACCGAAAAGTATTTTATTTCAAAAGATCAAACCACACTACAAGCCAATAACCTTTCAAAGAGTCGAAAATAATCCATGCACACCAATAGGGGCAATCATATCTAATCAACAACTAATGGATATTGAAAGAAAATAAAAAGCACACAAATAAAACACACAAGAACTGGTAGATAACCCTGAAATTGCTTCAATGCACACCACTCTTACATCAACTACGAATCTTCTCGACGAAAAAAAACTTCTTGCAATTGACCGAAACCGCACAATTCAAAAAAATTATTCTATATGTCATCTCTTGATGTTTGATAGACTTCTGAAGATTTAAAAATTGCTACCTTACTCCGGCTTGATGGAGCCTCGTTTTTGAGGCATTAGAACCATCAAATACTTGCCGACACCGCAAACGTTGAGATATACTCAACAAATGATCGGTTGAGAGAAAGCAAAAACTACACAGATCCCAACTTAGATCTGATATTGAATTCGAGTGGAGAAAACTGGGAAAGTCGCCTAACCGTTACACTTACCATCGACCATGGAAAGTTGTAGATCATATGGTTGAAAGCCTTGAGAATAATTCCAGCAGAAGATAGAAGAAGATCTCGGGAAGCAAAGGGACATAGAAAAGACCAAACGCCCATAAAAACCAAAGCCAAATCCACAAAGGCACAGAACCCTAACACAAATACTTGATAAAGATATCGTTAACAATCAGAGTAAAAAACATAGGCATGCCAAAGACAAGCTCAAATCCGACCAATACCAAACTCCAAGAACCGAAGCCAAATCAAACAGATCTCGAGCAACACGCCTTCAACTGGACCACAACGGATCTAGATCTGTACCCTCCCCAAAGACCACCGAGCACCATCGGAAAAACACGAACTCAACTTCGACGAGATGCAGAACTAAACTTCTACATACTTCACCGATCGAGCCATATTCACCGGGACAAAGTCAATCCCGTTTGTTGAATCCATGGTTGAAACCGAATAAGGACATAGACGACAAAATTGTCGAGAACCACAAAACCACACTAGATTATACAATCAACGCCGTAATCTTCACTAAGATATTGAAACTGGAACAAAGAGGCTGAGAGGCAAAGCTAGGAATCAAAGCTTCCACGACCGAAGCAAGAGCAGACCCGATTCACGAACAACACCAAATCCCTCAACATAACCAGCGCCGAGTCCAGGACCCATCCCCACCAAGAGCTGATGCCAACTACCGCGCACGCTCGGCAAGAAACTTCCAAGACAGGTGGCAAAGGATGCGATTCCGGTGACCATTCGCATCTTCTCCATGAATCGATCTTCTCACAGCCAACGCCCAAGATCCGGACGGATCTGAACTCACAAGCTTCAAAAGACCCAACCGGATCCGACCCCTTGAACCAGAACCCATCCCAAAGAAAAGAATCGAGCTACTAGAACCAAGAAGACAAGACCTAAAAGAAAGCGAAGAAAAATCACATGGGACCGGCACCGGCACTGTGGAAGCCGCCGGTCGCGGGACTAAACCAATCAAAGCTTGGAGATCGACTACTGTAGCGTCAATGTTTGTCCGACTACTGTAGCGTCGGCAGAGAGAGAGAGGAGAGAGATTTCCTATGAAAAGAAAACAAAATGGAAATCCAACAAAGATAACTAGTATGAGCTTTTTCACTTTTTTCTCCATCTTATTAATTTGGATATTTTAAGATATTTTAAGAAAAATGGATTATAACCGTTGTTATCTAAGCATGGATGTGCATATTATCAAAGCTTTTATTTTTTAAACTAAGGGGTGATTCGGATTTTTACCATCCGACTAATCTTTTCAAGAAGAGTATAGCCGTCAAGTAGCTCACTCACCAAATTTTTTAATGGATCTAAAACATTACACTATTTCGACTAATCAAATAGGAATAGGTTTTGTTAAAATTAATTTGTTGATAACTCAATTTCCTGAACGTCATAGAAGGACACAACTCGTGGGAATTTGATTTATTAATTTTTCTAAAGAAAATATCATCTTCTTGAATTTAACTAAATTATACATTTAAAAAAAAAAAATGAACCGTAGAAACTTCGGATTTTTGGTCCATAATTTTCCGTGTACTCGAAGTTATACTTTAGATATTCCATTTTAAATAATAATTCTTCATTTTAATGGAAGATTGAACCTGGAATACAAAAAAAATTAGTTTTTTTATTACCACTAAACGAACAAAAAATGAAGTAATTAGTAATTACACTTTGAGGCTAAATTAACGGCGTCGGGAGAGAAGATCATCACGGTCGGGAAATAGGCCCCACATCTACGATATGCCCTCACGCTTTGTGAGCAACATTCTCAAGCCCACGCTTTCTTTTATTTTCATCCTTCAAAATTTTAAGATATTAATATGTAATATTTTCCAAATACCATGTAAGAAAAGAAAAAAATTCCAAACAGCAATGATAAATTTATAAATATCATTTAACATTACGATTTCGAATTGTGGTTTTCTTTTAAAAAAACATCTAAATACTTTATGCACTAAGAATAACTAATTTTTTTCCCACTAATCTGCACATTTATATATATGAATATATAGAAATATATAGTAAAAATGGTATTTCAGTTTATTCTTGATTTATGTGTATATATAGATTCCGATTTAGTAGAATTTCAATGTAAACAACTGATTATCCAAAATAATAATCTCATATATCTTATTGACATAAAAGTCATAAGACTCATAACAGAAATCTTGATGTCTTTGAAATAAGTCATTTGTTCAAATTATAACGTCTATCAACTTTAAATATAATTATGGCCTCTATTTTTGTTTATTTCAAATTATAAAGCGAGTTTTCTAGAAAAGGAAAAGGTCTAATTTTAAATGCCGGCTTAAAAGAAACATCAAACAAGTTGACTCACGAGTCATAAAAAAGGAAGGCCACATTTATTCCTCCAGCTTGTTTTTAACCTTTCCTTGGTCTTTTAATTTATAATTAAAATACTCCTTTTGTTTTATTATATAAAAAATTTTAATTAAAAATCAAATAAATTTTAGTTTTTTTACATTAAAAACATCATTTATTATTTAACCAAAAATAAATCAACCAATAACAAAATATACTGCAAAATACAAATGGTCACAAAACATCAAATTTAATTAAATTTTGCATGGAAACTTGAAAAAATCAAATAAAATAGGACAATAAAATTCTTCTAAAACATCTAATATAATAGCGGAGGGAGTACTATATAAAAATATTAAATTAATTTACAAAAAAATGAACGTCTTTTTTTTTATCAACAGAAATTTGTTTGTCAACAAAATTAACGTCTAAAAGTATGTCAACAAATAATAGATTTAGCAATATGTTACCTTTTTCGCATTCTCTCTCTAAAAATTCATCATGTGCCTTCTCTCTAAATCTTTTCGCCGATCTGCAGTTCCGGCAGCTCCATTAGCGTCGGAGTTGCGTCTCTTTCTCTTTTACTTGCTTGTGTTTGTTACCTCTTTCCTTTCTCGGATCTCTTGTTTTTTAGATCTAGAATTTTTAGATCTAGTTTTATAGATCTAGCTTTTGGATCTAGTTTTCCGTCTTTTTCCTCTATGCAAGAGGTGTTCCTCTTCGTGTGTTGTGTTAGTGGCCCGGTGTGGTTCCAAATGGTTCATTTCGATGGTTTTCAGTCTCAAGTTCAATCTTGGTTTGTTGCTCATCGCGGTTGATATATCATGGTTTTTACCGGTTTTCAACCATGATATTCGTTGTTTTATCGAGTCTTTAAGTGTTTTTACAGTTTTTATGAGTCTTTATAGGTTATTGGATGAGTTAGGCGACCTTGGAGCATTTCAGAGCTTTTACAGTCAAGCGAACGAAGTGGAAACGAAGGACGGATGAACCAGGAAGATTGCTCACGTTTTTCCACTGGTGTCGATCGATACCATGGAGAGTGTCGATCGACACCTCCTGCAAAGCTATACCTCAAGTTTTCAGAAATTGCAAGTTTGGCCTAGAAGTTTCCAGAAGTTGCAGAGTATCTCAATTCGTGTTTTAGGACTATATTTAGGTTTTTAAAAACGTGGTAGAGACACACAGGATACAGAGAGACTTAGAGAGAGATTTTGTTCGAGAGCTTTTGGGGAGACAATTTGATACTCTGTTCTTTGGAGAGAAGAATTCGAACCTCTTTTGTATCTTTTACTTATTTCTCTTATGCATTCTTTTCTTTTCATGATGTTTGTTTCAATCACCATGTCTGAGTAGTTTGCTTGTTAGGTTTAGGGTTATTCAATGGTTAAAGATGAATTGTTAGATTATATAGACTGTTAGGATAACCGCGTGGTTCTTCATCTAGATCATACTAAACGCTAATTCTAACTTGATCACCTATAATTCAGAACTTAGGTTAATTAATAGATGCGAAAGTATTATTGATTGCCTGAACTATCTTAGATGAGCAAAATACCTATTCGTAAAGAAATTTGGCTTAGTGATTTTGTGAACAATAGAACCAGAACCTTAATGCTTGTCTAAATTGTTTGAATTTGTAAAGAAATTTGGGATTCTAGAGCTTAGACTTAGATAATCTTCGCAGCAAAAGTTGGTTGATTCTACAGTTGTATTTCAAGTTCGAGAACGGATCTTCATAAAAATCCTAACGATCTTTTAGTCTACAATTCGGATTTACCTAAGAATTTGCCAAGGCCTAATGTTTGTCTCTCATTGATTAAAACCCGCTTTCAACAAATTTTCCAACCGATTTTCTTAAGTATTTTCGTTAGTCACATTATTTACTTACTTAGCTTGATTCGAGATTGAGATTTTTCCGCGCAACATTAGGTCTCTAGGGATACGATAATTCTTTATACTATAAATGTGATTATGTGCACTTGCAGGAATTTTTCTAGGATAAAACTAGAGCTATCAGCGGGTTGTTCAGATGGTGGTGGGTATCGGCGGTAGCCTTTAGGCGCAGGCTCCGTTCTAACCCCTAGGTTGAGGGTTGTTGAAGTCGTTTCTGATTTCG
Organism: Pseudoturritis turrita; assembly: GCA_900406555.1. NCBI lineage: Eukaryota > Viridiplantae > Streptophyta > Magnoliopsida > Brassicales > Brassicaceae > Pseudoturritis > Pseudoturritis turrita. The sequence continues at coordinate 317,467 of OVBL01000949.1, read as the reverse complement.
TCTCGGTTGAAGTTGTAGTTCTGGTTCAGAGAGTTGGGATTTGTGAGGACGTTAGCGCCATATCGCAGATCTTCGGGATCTGTTTGACTGTGCGGCATAGCTGCTCTCGCTTCGAGTTTTACTTATCTTCATTCAGCTCTGGTTCTGGATCTGTTCACTTCCGGTTTGATGTTGATTGTATCTGGCTTCGCTTGCTTTGTGGTGGTGTTTTGGTTCCGAACAAGCAGGAAGCTTCTGGTTACCAGTTCGTTCTTTGACTCCTTCGGGCCTTGACATCTTTGGCTTGTATCTATCATCTTGGTCCTCTCTATGCTTTGTCTGTCTAGGAATCACGAGAGTTTGTTCAAAGCGATTTTTCTAATGTCGGTTTTGCCATTTTGTGGATTCCAAATCCTGTTATGGCTTCTTGTTGGTGAAGAGTTTATTTTCGAGGCAGTGTTCTCTCGCCTAGTCGTTTGAGGCTAGAGTCACTCTTCACAGGTCCGTCTTCAAGTGTGCCAAGCAGGTTGCGTTTGTTTGGTATTTTTTTCGGAAAAGTTATCCCTGGCTCCAGCTGTTTAGGCGCTTTGTCTCTCAAATATCTTGATTCCTATGTAGAAACATCGTGACTTTTGTTTTTGGTTTTAAGGTTTGTATTCTTGTTGTTTGTCTATGTTTCTTTTAGGATTTCCATTCTTCAATTGCTCTTAGTTCATGTGTAATATTTGGTGTGTTTGTTTTGGTTCCGGAAATTTTTCTATTGTCCATTGGTTTTTGGTTCCGAAAGACGAAGTCTTGTCAGCTATGTATATTTTATCTGATTTTTTCATGGTTAATAAAAGAAACAGATGATAAAAATAATATATATATATATATATATATATATATATATATATATATATATTAATGGTCAAATCCAACAAATCAGTCTTTGAAGTAAGAAAACATCGAGTCATCGACAAATATTTTAACTAGCAAATTTGTCATTTTCGAAGATCATTTTGTATTCTTACATTGATTTATATTCTTTATGTTTTACAAAAAGTAACGGTTTACATTTACAATATTGGTTTATCTCAAAAAATGTTATTACTCGCATTATATTGCGGAAAAATATTATTATTGAAAAATCAATATAATTTTAATTACATAATATGTTGTACAATAAAATGTGTAATGGTTAAACAAAAATATTTTAACTTAATTTTTATTTTACCATTAATTCAAAACTAATAAATTTTGAATTTAAATTACTATCATTTGATGAGTAATATCATGTTTTACTTTAACAAATGTTTAAAGTAAAAACACATAAATTAAAAAATCACATAAATTATATAATTTTCTGTTTTTTCTTAAATTAAACTATCATTTATTATCTATTTAAAATAATTCATTTAAAAATAAAACAAATTGTAAAATACAAAATTTTCTTTTCTAAAATATCTTTTTAAAATGAAAGAGAGAAAGTATTAGATAGAGACTTATTTGTATGTTTAAAACATTCTTAATCCATGTAAAATGTGTTTAAAAAAAAAAATTTGTGAAATTGAAAAATATTTTAACTAATATAAAATTTAAACTTTTAAATTTTTACATTTTTCTAGATCATTACTTTATTTTTCAACAATATGTATCATAGGATTTGAACATGTAGTGACATCATTAACACAAATCATTATATTAGGTACATGTCTTAGCTAGATTATCAGTTAAAAGTACTTATATTAATTTTTTAAGAAAATTAAATCATCTCTCTTCGAACATAATATATTATAGAGAACTTGGATTTTTAAATATGACGCATACCTCGCAATTTTCATACTTATCATTCAATTTGGTCCATGAAACCTTTTTTTTTTTTAAACATCAGTATTTTTTAGTGACGAATTAACAAGTTAATATTATATGTGCCAGTCCGTCTTAGGGAAAAATTTGCATGTGCCAATGCCATTCTTCACAATTACGTAATCTATAATTAATTAAATAGATAAATCAATTAAAGATATGTAGTAGTAATATGAAAATACTTTTCTAAAAAAAAAAAGTAATATGAAAATCTTATTTGGAACCAAAAATTAACTTAAACCACTGTCTCCGGTCCTCCATCGTGTGCAGGGGAAGTTTAATCATGTGCTTCTCGGCACATAGTTTTCTCCATGCTCCTACTGTTAATCGTAGAATGACACGTGGCTGTTTAACAGCTAAGGAGAGTTTCGTAGCAGACAATGCACATGAGCGTTGTGGATAATTGCCTCCGTTGTCGGAGAAACATTATGGACTTTTTTGTTACGTGATCAAGCGGACGGTTTTTAACACTAACGACCGTCGATCCTATCGTCGTATGACACGTGGCATAAGTTAGTGTAGTCAATGATTGTTGCCCAAACTCCTTTAACGTGTGCTACCTAAATCTATCTAAACTCAAAAAAAAATTTATGCGTATATTAATTAATATTATAATGAAAAAATTTTGAAACCTAATTTATCTTAATAAACGTAAAGAAAAAGAGGAGAAAAAAGAATGGTTGTACGAAAAAACAAAATCGAAACATATAGTAAAGTCAATATTTAAAGGAATAGACCATGCTTATCAACTAATTATTTTAATGAATTATTTATTAAAAACTAATTAAATTTTTTGATATATATTAATTTTTATAATCTACTTGATAAATATAAATATATAAGTTTAAAAAGAAATAAGATTTGTATTACACATGTCAAAATCTAATTGAAAACAAAAATTACATGTGTCAAAATCCGATCGACCGGCTAACACGTGTCACGATCGTGTTAATTACGAAGTTTGACGCATCAAGTTTTATATAATACTAGATAAAGGACCCGCATATATGCGGGTTTGTAATCTAATATTTTATAACATGTAAAAAAAGTTAATCAATTAAAAGTAACATGTAAAAAAAGTTAATCAATTAAAAGTAGAAATCAAAATTAAATCACCCGTAAAAATAAATAAAATAAAATTGAAAATGCTGATGCAAAACCACTAATTCAGAAGTCTAACATTTATTTATTTACTTTGATTATTTGATTATTTGATTATTTGATTTCCAATTAAATTTTATCACATACTTTCAAATTATTAGTTTTCCTATTCTATTTGAATTAATATTACTTTTTAATCCATTTTTAAAATTTTGATGAATTTATTCTCATATTTTAGTTGAATTATTTTGACTCTTTTAATATTTTATAAACCGCACAAAAATGGAAAACAAAATCATATCATCCATATAAATAAATAAAATAAGATTGAAAATGTCCATGTGAAATCACTCGTAGAAAAGCCTACAAATTATTTATTGATTTTGATTCTCCTACCTTTTTTTTATATTAACTGATTTTTCAATTAATTTTTTCACATATTTCTAAATTATTAGTTTTTCCTATTCCTATTTAAATTATGTTTACTTTTTATTATGTAACTACTCATACATCTTTTTTTTTAACTCTTGACAAATCGATTTACGTATTTTTATTTGAATTAAACTTACTCACATTTTTTAATTATATTTAAATTTTTCTTTTTCACTTATGAATCAAGTATTATCTTTCTTCCAATGAAAAACGAATTATGTGTTTCATCACTTGGTTTCTTACTTTTTATAATTTTCACAACATGAGAAACTTTCAAAATAATTTTCTTCTCATACATCAATTTTACAATATTTAGGATGTCTACGTAGTGGTAAGTCTTTTAAAAAACCACAATACAATGTACATTTTTTTAGTCTGATTTCAAAATATAATGATATTAGATTTTTTTTAAATGGAAAATTTTATTTTGACATCTGGCTAAAGCTAATTGGAAACAAAAAATTTAGAAGAGGTTATTAAAATTTTAAATTGCTTGGTGGGAAGATCGAGATAATACAAAATTGTTTAAATAAAAGTGAAATATTATAATCTTTAAAGATTTGGGTATGTAAACCTAATTCTATTCAAAATATTTTTACACGTGTATTTAATATTCTAATGAGAAAACGTGTTTGATTTTTTTTGTCATATCTATTTCTATTTAAAATCAAAATATATGTAAGAGTATTTATATGTAACTTATTTACTCTCTTTTTTATGAATTACTAAAATAAGTTAATTGAGAAATGTTGAAATATGTTATTTTTATCGAATAAGAGAGTAATCGATGGTTATTTATAATAAAAAACGGAAATAAAATTTGTGGAAGAGATTATTGAATTTTGAAATTTTTTGGTGAGAAGATTGAGAGAGCACAAAAGCTTTGTTATATAAAGGCAAAATATTATAATTTTTGAAGGTTTGGGTATGTAAACCTAAATCTATTTGAACTCAAAAAAAATTTACACGTGTATTAATTAATATTCTAATGAAATTTTTTTGAAACATAATTCATTTTAATAAACATAAACGAAAAGAGAGAAAAAAAGAATGGTTGTACGAAAAAAACAAAATCGAGACATATAATAAAGTCAATATATATATATGAATAGACCATGCTTATCAACTAATTATTTTAATAAATTATTTATTAGAAACTAATTAAACTTTTTTTGATATATGTTGATTTTTATAATCTACTTGATAAATACAAATATATAAGTTTAAAAAGAAATAAGATTTGTATGATCCATGTCAAAATCTAATTGGAAAAAAAATTACATGTGTCAAAATCCGATCGACCGGTTGACACGTGTCACGATCGTGTTAATTACGAAATTTGACGCATCAAACTTTATATAATAAGATAATATTATTCATAATTAATTTAGAAAACCAAAATCAATTGTTCTTGTAATTGAACTTGGTCGGACACAAAATAAAGTTAAGAGTTTCCCAAGTATTACGTAAGATACAATAAAGGAAACGGGACCGAATTAATTCATGCGTATAGTTACGTTACACGTAACCAGGACTAATGAGATGGAAGTGTTCGCTTAATTTAATAACTTGCTATTCATGACAATGCTATATCAAACAAACAAAAAACAGCTTTCCAAAAAAAAAAAAAAAAAAAAAAGATATAACATATGTTAAATGAAAATAAAAAAATAACAGATATCCTCTACATATATTAAGAATTATGACTAGTATAATTTGATTAAAATATAGATCGAATTATATATGAGTCAAAGTATAACGTTCAATGATACCGAATTAATTCATGCGTATAGTTACGTTACACGTAACCAGGACTAATGGGATGGAGGGGTTCGGTTAATTTAATAACTTGCTATTCATGACAATGCTATATCAAACAAACAAAAAACAGGTATAACATATGTAAAATGAAAAAAAAAAAAAAAAAACAGATATCCTCTGCATATATTAAGAATTATGACTAGTATAATTTGATTAAAATATGGATCGATTTTTACGAGATACATATTTGATGTAAAATGATATACACCTTATTCAATATTTGACAATTGGTAGTACTGCTATGGGGATTAGTTGATTTACACTCCGGTTATTGAAAATAAAATTGAAAGGAATGATGAATCTATGGTGATTAATGATATACTATTTTTCACGTTTCAAAACATGATTTCGTTTAAAAAAGAAAAGCATTTAGAGTATTCATCAAATTCTCACATTTTAAAAAAGTGATTATGCGATATATTTCGAACGTGTTAAAAATATAACTAAAAACAAAACATCATTAATCTACTAAAATTAATTTTTAACGTTTTATGATTATTTCACGGAATTTTATGAAGTTCAATTCGTTCAACTATTCAATCATTCGATTATTCCGCTATAATATTGTTCGAGGTGGTTTTACACCGACCATTAAGAAGTTGCCATGTCAGCGAAATGGTAAGAACGCTTGGTCTAACAATGTAGCTTAGCTCTGTCTATATGTAATGATGGATAATAGGCTTGTCCCAAAGGGACGATTGACAGGTTAAGCATACATCTTACATGCCGCCGCCCGGAACATGGCCAGCTACTACGAAAAATAAGGTGAACGATGTGATCCAACATGAGGGAAATATGCCAATACAGAGGCAAAGAGACGGAAACCTCCTCCTATAAATATCGTGCAGAGGGGAAAGGATGGGAGGAGGCAGAGGGATCCGCGAAGGGAGAGGCCGATCGAAAGCCGGACCGAGTCGAAATACGAGAAACGTAGAAGAGAGCGAGTGAACTCGAATCCCACAGAGAGAAGGAGAGAGAGTAAACCACCAAGAATGGTAAGAGAGATCCTCCGGTGGAATCTCTACCCTTATTACCACTGCCGGAAGAAAGTTCCAACCCCACTCTCTCCAGGGGTTTCTTTACATTCGTCTTATCCTCGGACTTAACATCAAACTAAACCCATTCTCGCCTCCCGATTAAATTCACTTTCGTGTGATAGCTTGACTTGGACGTTGGAGAGTTTTTGGGAGGAAAATTCCTTCTTGTCCTTCCGAAGATCTTCCTGACCATGTTATGTGTGCATGTCCTAAGTCTTGTTTGCTTTGTCACCAGACATGGCATCGCAAATTTGTATGGTGGAACGATGCGCTTCTTTTTTTTTCGTAGGACGAAAATCCTACTAAATGCTCTCGAAGCTATCCTAGAAGACATCCTAAGTCTAATGTATGAGATCTACGATTCCCATACAAAAGACCCTAAATCCAACCCGAACAACTATTGTTCAATTGATATATCAGTCAAGCCGTGATATTTATTCATGTGTGATATTTATAAAAATTATGGGCAGTGGAATAATAATAATTAATGAAATTTCTTTGTCTGATGATGAAAGTTGGGAAACATGTGACTTGTGTGGCTTTGTGTTAATGATCCATGTAGTTTTATTTCGAGGAACAATGTGGTAGACGTTGTCAAACGTCGCCTAGAGTAAACTTTCTCCAAAACGCGGATCTACACGTAATCGTTGGGTCATTTTGTTGTTGTTGTGTGTTTTCAACTTCTCGTCTTGTCGGAAGAGGAATACATCCATGAACGTAGAATAATTAAATTTATATTACCGTCATCACAGTATCACACACACAAACAGCCTACCTATAGTAATAATTTTTTTAGTGAAACTAGTTTACATATATACATATTTAATTGGATTGGGTAAACTTTTCTTGGATCGTATGGGCCTTATTTTGTACCAATTAGCTAGCTTAGTTGGGAAGTTAGGCCTTATAAGTGAAGGAAATCTCAAAACAAGATAGATTCAATGCTCTAAAAAAAGCTTATTGAGATGAAAACATGAGTGATAGAGAAATAGCTCAAAGAACTTTATTAAAGTGCAAGAACAATAAAAATAAAAGGAAAAACTTTAGGTCGTCACCAAAATAAAAATTATTGTATATTGATTTTTTTACAAAGATGAAAGAGGAGAGTTGTTTTTATCCAACTCTCAAGATTACATTCATAGATGTCATGGTACAGATAAAACCGTTTGTAGTTTTGTGTGTCATAGTTGTCCACCATAAATGTAATGTGGGGAGAATCTTCCATTGGAGATCATTATGGTGCGGGTAGAACTAGACCTGCACATTAAGAATAAATAGTCGGGTAATAGCGGTAAGGATCGGATAAAGATATTTAGGATATCAAAAATCACTATCCAAATGGGTAATTTAAAGGTAAGGGTCGGATAAAGATCGGATAAGGGTCGGGTAAGGGTAATAGGGGTAATTAAAATAAATATCCGAACGGATAATGTTGATAATTAAAATCGCTATTCGAACGGATAATTATGAATAATTCGGATAAAATTAGCAAAAATTTTGTTGAGTTTTGAGATAATTTTTTAATTTGAGGATTACTTTGAAAAATGGTGGATAATTTTAAAAAATATTCTAAGAGCTTATCTCCAAAATTATCAAATGGATGATATTTATCATTGTTATATATAAGATTTAAATAAATTTATATAATTTAAAATTTTAATTATCCAAATGGATAACGGGTATCCGGAGTAATTACCCGATCTTTATCCTTACCCGTTAAAATAATTTATCGTTAACCGAACGGGTAATATCAATTACCCTTACCCGAAAGAATCGGATAATTTGAGCCGAATAATGGTAGGATCGGATTACCCGATCCGCAATGGACAAACCTAAGTAGAACTGTCTGTTGTAAAGTCATGTGTGAACCATTTGCTGTATTTTCTAGTGATGCAGGACATTAGATTCGCTTTTCGTCGTGAATATAAAATCATCATTTCTAACCTATGTTTATAATGGTATCTTCTAATGATGTTACAGTCGACAACAAAAACAAACTAATGAGTTTTTTTTCCTTAAAAAATATGCATGATATTGGATAAAATCTCAGGTTAGCACAAGCCACTAAATTAACACAAAGCACTGAATTACAAATTTTGATTAAAAAAAAACTGATAAGTTACTAAAATAAAATAGTTGCCAGAAAAATAATTTAAGAAAAGCACGAAAATGCTGATCACTCAAACACGCGAAACCACGTTCTTAAGGTAGTTATAATAGCAATATTAGGGCACGACGTTCGTACATGAAGATGCTCAATTTGCTACCTCCAAATGTACAGTATGGAAAATCCAAGTTCCCACTTTTCAGCTAATTGAAGTGCATGAGATCCTTGCATTTAGGAATCTTAGGCGTAGAAGATGATAAAGATGATGAGGTACAAATATTTTATGGTAAATTGTTGTTTGTACATCAGGCTTGATTTTGTAACATACTAATGAGTAATGATTGTGAAATTAAATGAATTCGGGTTCAAAATTTTGATTTTTGACTGCGCATTGTTCTTTGTATATCAAGATCAAATTTTGATTGTGCCCTTAAGGATGTATTGTTCTTTGACTGCATGTTTATCGATGTATATTTATTTCATTTTTGTGTGGGTTTCATCGATTCCGCATTTATAATTCTACGGGTTCTACAAAAAATATACATCGATAAACATTTGTTATCACTAACACATAATTTTAAATATATATATTTAGACAAACAAAATCTAGAAATATATTCTATTACATATTTAAAATTCTAAATACTGATATTGCCCTTTGGGATGACTATATAGCCAACAATATGTTTATCTATATATTAGGTGCAAACGAATCTGCAGTTTTGTATCTTAGAAGAGGAATTTGTTTGACGCCAAAAAAGAGGAATTCGTTTTTTTTTTTATTGCAAACTTGAGATTTTAAATCGAAACTTTTTGTTTTGGAATTTTAATTTGGGCCAAGGAATAAAATGAGGAATATGATTCGGAATCGTTTGTGGGAACACGCGTTTCTCCGTCGGGGGTTGGAGCATTTTTTTTAGCTGACGCCAAACTCTCTTTTATCAATCTCATAGCTCCACGTAATAATATATATATATATATATATATATATATAGATAAATACACCAATGCACGAATACGTATGTAAAGATAAATTGATTGTTCAAATAACTCTTTCTTAGCATCTACCTCTTATAACTGGAGATATTTTTTTAAGAAAATAATAATAAGTCGGTAAATATATGCAATTTGAGTTGCAACCACACGACGTACGTATGATTGTGCATCGTAATATGTGATGCGACGATCCGTCCTCGCGATCTTTATTATTTTCATCGTCATTGGTTATTAACTTAATTTACTAGTTTTATATACAATTTGTAAGACACTACCAAAATTAGATCACATAGCCACAATTTTATTTATAGTTATGTCATATATTTTATAACTAATTTTTATTTATCACAAATTTACTATAAAATATTGATCGAAACTATACGTTTAAAACAAATTAAACTTTTGTAGCAAATTGCTACAAAAAGTCACCGAGATGATGTTGTAACTATTTGAATCAAATTTGTTACCAAATATTTGGTAGCAAATTTGTTAACAAGTTTGTCACAACTTGTTTATGAGTGTTGATACAAAATGCCACAACATTATTGAAATAAATACTCACTAATTGTGACAAAAAAAATTGTGAAAATTGCCACAAATTGTTTCAAATATTTCGAAGCTAATGGTTACACTTAGTTACAAAGTTTTTGTAACTAATAGCCACACTTAGTTACAAAGAATTTGTAACTAATGTCGACACTTTGTTACAAAGTGTTTGTAACTAATAGCTACACCGTGACAACCTATTTGTAGTTATTACCCACAAAAAGATACAATTTTGCTGTAATTAAAATTAACACTATTGGAACTGACATCCACAAAATGTTGTGGTTATTTACGTAGAAAAGATACAAAAACAATCGAATACACATTTAAAATGAAAAAGAAACTAAAATTAGATTAATAGTACATTTTTTTTACAATATCTGACGTTACACCTAGAATTAGCCAAAGTTGATGTGTAAAACAATAATAGTAACACATCAGCCCATATTTACCGAAAAGAGTGATAGTTTTGTGTAAAAGATTGCATATAAATACAATTATATCAGAAGATGATGCAGTGCAATGTCTTCAATAGGCTGCAAAGCCTCCATCGTTGGGGTCTTCCTCTTCTGCATCTTCTCATGTTGCATCATCATCTTCACCTGCTTCAACCTCGTTAGGAGGCAGACCTCTTGCGACATTAACAAGCAGATTAGCTGCTTCTACAGTTGGCTCCACGTCAGTGGTTTCAAAGCGAGCTGAACCAAAGCGAGCTGGACCAGTGCGCAGAGTGGAGCACATGGCTTTCCACCAACACCAAAAACACGGCCTCCTTGAGTAGGCGGGACAATCTACAAGGCAAGAAAGCAAAAACATGAAACATATAGTAGACATGATGAGCATTGATTAGTTTATGCAAGTTACAGTCCATTATGAAGTAGAAGAATAAACATATAGACAAGTGAGAAAGGAAAAACCAAACCACAGTAAACCAGAACATGATTTCAGACAAGTAGGACAGGAAAATCACTGAAGCAGCAAATCAGAAACATGATATCAGACAACTAAGAGAGGAAAAACCGTGAAGCAGAAAACCAGAAACATGATTTTAGACTCATATTGGCCTAGGTCACAAGTTATGTAGATAACTAAACATATAGAGAAGGATTGAAAAGAGTAAAAGATTTTATTAATTTTTGTTTCTGTTTCAACAACCAAATGTAGAAGTATAGTATCGCAATATGATTAAATTTACAGTAAGAATAGATGTAGAGGATTACCTTGAAGTATAGCTGATCTTCCTCAAGCTGAGTCAAACATGGTGGACCAGTTCCAGCATCAACAGATACACTTGCGGGGCCTTCAGCTGCTTCATTGATCTGTCGCTGAAAGTTAAACCAAATCAAACTTATATTCAGAAGAAGAGGGTACCATATGTGTACAAAGCGTATTCATAACAAAATTTATTTGTAGACATATTGCTTTACCAAATCAACAAAGAGGATTAACCAAAAGCTACTTAAAAAGATTGTACACCACATCACATAAATTGCAAAAGCTAAAGTAATAAGGACCTAGAAAGATTTGTAAACCACATCAGCAATTACCATTCAAACAAGTATACTCCACTTTCACAGATTGCAAACCACCTAACTAAATACATTATCCTAAGGATGTAAGAACGTAGACAGTTTGGATTAACAAATAAACAATTACCATTCACCAAAAGTGTACTCGAAATCCACAGATTATAAGCCTACACTCTAATAAGTCAACAAAGACATAAGATATTAACATAATTGGTCACCTACAGTCTAACCTACTAAGACAAAACTTAATCATCATCAACAAAGACATTAACATAAAGTTCAAATCTTACCACAAGGCCCCATTTTCTCTCTGAAGATGAAGGACATGCATAAGAAGCCTTGCTTGGCTGGCCATAAGAGCATCTATTTTTATGTGTCCAGGGACTACGCCTCTGCCAAAACCTCAACCTCTACCTCTCCCAATTGCTCATCCGTTTCCTCTACCACTACCATCACCGTTTCATCTCCCAACTGCTCCTTCGTTTCCTCTTCCACCACCACCAGCATTTCCTCTCCCAACTGCACCTTCGTTTCCACCTCCTCTCCTACCAGCACCAGCATTTCCTGGTCCAGCAGGAAGAACTTCACCGAGGCCACCATTGAAGGCGCCGTGTCCACCACCATGTCGACCTCCGCGACCACCACGGCTACCGCCTGAGCCTTGAGAACCTGGAATAGACATCTAGAAACAGGAAAGAGTTTAGTAAAATGCAAACCCTAGAAATCCTAGATCTATTACTGTTAAGAGATAAAAAAAACCATAGATCTACGACTGTGAAGAGATAAAAACCCAAATATGACCCAAAACCCTAGTGATAAGACAATATACCTTTTATGTCCAGAGGTAAACGATAGATAGAACATTGGCAAAGGAGAAAGGATTACGGATTTGGATGTCGATGGTCGGAGATCCAGACAGAGGACCTAGAACAGAGATGGAGAAACTATTTCGGAGAAGGAGAGAAAGCCGGAACCGTACTGAGTGAGAACAAGCCGGATCAAACACCGGAACGAAAGAAAGATGGAGGTAGAGGATGTAGTGGTTTCGATCGGTGAGGATTGACCTGATGTTACCGGAGATCCATGTCGGAAATCAGAAACCCTAGAAAACTCTAGAAGAGATGAAGCGGCAAAGAGAAAGAGGAAAGTTCGGACTGAGAAGGTAAACATTTTTACTTAGATACTTGTGTAAGAATTATTCCTTTTTTACATTTCTTTTCAATTTTGTTACAAACTTCTGTAGCAATTCATGGTTAATTTTGCTAATTTTATTACCCATAAAGTTTTTACCAATTGGGCTAGATCGGTTAATGGACCTAGTAGTTTTAGATACAATTATATTGTATCAACTCTAATATATATTAACTAATATATAACGGAGCAATATAAACGAATGACACAACAGCGTAACTGCTTTAGGAGGTGCATTATAACCACAAGTTTCGAGTTCCAATAGTGGTATATGCAGTCTTAATTTTTTTTTTAATAGAATATTTATAGGGTTTAGGGTTAGATTTAGGGTTTAGATTTTGATTTTTGAGAGAGCACAAAGTATATATTTATTTAAAATACACTTAATTGTCTTAATTTTTTTAAGAAAATATTATTAGAGTTTAAGTATTAAATTTAGGATTTAGGGTTTGATTTTGGAGAGAAAACAAAATGTATATTTATTTAAAATACACTTCATATTCTTAATTTTTTATTAAGATAGTTTTAATAGGGTTACTTATTAAATTTAGGGTTTGAATTGGGAAAAAAAAATATATTTATTTAAAAAATAATTCATCATAACTTATAATTATTAATTGAACGTTTTACCACACATACAATTACAATTCACACAACTATTCGGAATCAGATTTCGATGAACTATCAGACTCCATCAGTTCAACGTTCGAACCATACTCATCCCCATCATCAAATTCTGGATCTTCAGGAATGTCTTCCACAAGTCCACCGGGAATGACAAGAGAACTTATGTTCAGCAACCCGACTACTGAAGATTGTATATAGTCATTGTCTTCTTCTTGGACCGCTTCTAGTTGTTTGCTGCTTTCCTCGACTACTTCACCTGGACTAACCTTTAATACGACCAACCACTCATTATCCTTAACAATCACTCGGGGTTATCTAAGGAAACAAACTTGATCCGCTTGGGTCGTAAGTATAAATGGATCATATTGATCGTATTTTCTACTCGCAAACACCTCTACAACTCCGGGTTTACACATTCTAGTTCCCGTAATTATTAAAGGTTGTTACAACATATTTGTGGGTATTTATAACAAATTGCTACGCAAAACTACAAAAATTTTGTGGCAAAATTAGATGCCACTGAATTAGCCACGTTCTTCTATAGTTGTTAGATATTTTCTTTTGCAAGTGATTCTGACACATCTCCATTATAGATTTACTTTATTAGTTACAAGAATATTGTAACAAACTGTAATAAATTAGCTACAAACATATTTTTGTCATAAATTGGTACTTTTGCGACAAAATCCGTTGTAGCTTTTTGTCACTAATACACCGGTTGATCTTCAATTTTTTCTTATTTTCTTATAATAATTTTCCCACACTAATTTTGACGCAAACCGTAGCTTTTGTTATGTGTTTCTACAACTTTGTTTGTAACAATATTATCCACAATTATATCGTATCTGTTTGAAGCAAATTTGTCACAACTTTACATTCGTGACAATTTGGTAGCAAATTATCCACAAATAGTAACTAATTTGTTACAATTGACTTCTTTCCAAAAATAGTAACAAATTTGTATCGAATTGTAACTAATATTTGCTACAAATATATTTTGTCACAAAAATTATGGCTATATTGTCTGTTTCTTGTGGTGAAAACATAAAATGTGGCATAATTGTAAATCATGTTAGAAGAAAAAAGTGTGGCATACATGTAACATCAAAATATAATATCAAATCAAAACAATGAACTTGAAAGATTAAAGAACAACTTTCCTTTATTGATTTAGAAACTTCTCAAAACTAAATCTCTCTCAAGGTCTTATGGAACAACTCTCCATAGCCTCTTATTTATATAGAACTTAGCTTCTCCTCATTCTATTATTAAAAGGAAAAACTTACAAAACTTATCCTAATTAGATCTTATTTGTATTTTCTTTTTTCTATCTCTTCTAGCTTCTTCTAGAAAGAGATTACTTCTTCATCAAGCAAGGAATTATCCAACACTCTCACCCTTAATTCCAACTTGAACTCCGGGAAGCTTGATCTCTTCAACTCCGATTAAACCCCTCATCTCTTTAAATTTAATTCTTCCTAATGGCTTTATGAGTATATCCGCCTTTTGCTCCACACCCGGTACATGCTCAACTTCGATCTGCTCATTCTCCACACACTCACGAATAAAATGATATTTAGAAAGTATGTGCTTACTTCTTCCTTGAAAGACTGGGTTCTTTGTAAGAGCAATAGTGGATTTATTGTCAATCTTTAGTATGACCTTCTTGTCTATACTAAGAATCTCTCTTGTTAACTCCTTAAGCCATATAGCTTGCTCTGCAGCTTCCGTAGCTGCCATAAATTCAGCCTCACACGATGACAAAGCGACAGTAGGTTGCTTTTGAGATGTCCAAGTGATTGGTGATGAGCCAAGATAGAAAATATGGCCTGAAGTACTCCTACCGTCGTCGATATCAAAATTGTGACTGCTATCGCTATATCCAATAACTTTTCTTGTTGCATCTCGCTTAAAGTAAAGGCCTAAGTTGGTTGTTCCTTTGATATATCTCAAAATATGCTTGAGAGCTTGTCCATGTGACTCTCTCGGGCTTTGCATATAACGACTTTACACTCCAACCGCGAATGATAAGTCTGGTCTAGTGTGTAGGAGATATCTTAAACAACCAATGGCTCTTCTATACTCGGTGGCGTCAATCTCCTTTTCATTCTCTGCTTTTGAGATTTTCAAACTTGACTCCATCGGCACATGTGCCAAATTACAAGACTCCATCTTGTTGTCTTCAAGAATTCCTTGAGCATATTCTTCTTGTTTTATATAAATTCCATAAGCTCCTTTGATCACTTCTATCCCTAAGTAATATGTCAACTTGCCAAGATCTGACATTACAAATTCTCGTGACATATCTCTTTTGAACTGATCAATGATCTTTCGTGATGTACCCGTCACCAACAAATCATCTACATATATCGCCACAATGAGGAAATCATTCTTGTTTTTCTTGAAATACACGGATGGTTCTTTCGCACACTTTGCAAAATCCATTTTCCTTAGGACATAGTCTAGCTTCACGTTCCATGCCCTAGGGGCTTGTCGTAGTCCATATAAGGCTTTATGAAGCCTATACACGCGGTTCTCTTCTCCTTGCTTTGTGAAGCCTTCGGGTTGACTCACATAGATTACCTCGTTCAATTCCCCATTCAAGAATGCTGTCTTTACATCAAGGTGATGTATCTCCCATCCTCTTGATACTGCTAAAGCTATTAGAAGTCGAATGGCTTCGATCCGAGCCACGGGAGCGAAGACTTCATCGAAATCGACTCCTTGTTGTTGCACATAGCCTTTCGCCACAAGCCTCGCTTTATACTTGTTCACTGAGCCATTTGCCTTTCTTTTTATTTTGAATATCCATTTTAACCCTATAGACTTTACTCCCTCTAGTTTGTTAACAAGCTCCCACGTCTTGTTTCTTGTGATGGAATCCAACTCTGCCTCCATGGCTTTAATCCATTCTTGCAGATTCATTGCTTCAATGAAGTTTTCCGGTTCTCCATCCACTCTGAGTAAGAGTTTCTCTCCTTCTATATCGGCTAGAAGTGTGTAATCATCGAGGTATCTCGGTCTATTCACCACACGTCCATATCTTGTCACTACTTGTTGACTTCCAGCGCCATTATTAACTACCGGATTTTCTACCGGTTCTTCTTCTTCTTGTTGTTCTTCTTCTTGATCCGAATTATGATCCTCATTATTATTCCCTTGATCATATTCGTTTCCATCTTCTACCACGTTTTCACGGGAAAGTTTGAACATTCTCGGTTCACCATAGATTTGCTTTGTTGTTGATGACCATTCCCAAGCTTTCTTCTCATTAAAAACTACGTCTCTGCTTACGATCACCTTCCTTGTGATGGGGTCAAGAAGACGGTAAGCTTTGAAACCAGGTTCTGTTCCAAGATTGATCACAATCCTCGACTTATCATCTAACTTCTTTAGATGCGGTTCTGTGATCTTCGCATAAGCTACGCACCCGAACACTCTTAAATGTTCAATATTGGGTTTCTTGGACATGAAGCTTTCGTATGAAGTTTGACTTTGTAAAGCTTTTGTGGGAACTCTATTAATGAGATATGTTGAATGACGTACGGCTTCTCCCCACATCTCATTTGGGATTTTTATTGCTTTTAACAAGCTTCTTGTCATCTCCATTAAAGTTCGGTTTCTCCTTTCTACCACACCATTTTGCTGTGGAGTGTATGGTGCTGTTAGATGTCTAAGAACTCCTTTCTCTTGACAAAATTTGTTGAATTCTCTAGAGTTAAACTCTCCTCCTTGATCTGTGCAGAATGTCTTAATGGAAAAACCGGTCTGTATTTCAACAAAGTCTTTAAATCTTTTGAACTGCTCAAACGCCTCACTCTTCTCCTTTAGTAGCAGAGTCCACATGTATCTTGAGAAGTCATCGATTAAGAGAAAAATGTACCTTTTACCGGCTGGTGTTGATGGCGAGCTTGGACCACACAAGTCGCCGTGTACAAGTTCTAGTGCTTGTGTAGCACGAAAGGATGCTTTATTCGGAAATTGGTTTATGTTTTGTTTTCCGACCATGCAAGCATCACAAATACTTCTCTCATGTTTTATTTCTGGTAATCCGATCACCATTCCCTTTTTCACCATGTTGTTTATAACTCCAATGCTTATGTGACCTAGCCTAGTATGCCAAGTCATTGTAGTTTCGACATCTTCGATTGTTAGACACTTGGTGGAACTTACTTCGAGCTGTGTTTTGTAGAGGCGATTTGGTGATCTCTTGACTTGTACAAGTAGTCTTCCTCGTGGATCGCTTAGTGTTAAGGCATCTCCCTTCATATTTAGTTCACACCCATTCTCTGTAGCTTGTCCGAGACTAATGATATTGTGCTTTAGCTCGGGAATAAAATAAATATCTTTGAGTGATCTTCTCTCCCCCGTCTTGCCTATGAACACAATACTTCCTTTCCCGATGATATTAACATAAGAGCCATCACCGAACTTCACTGTCCCTTTGTTGTTTCGTCGAAGCTTGAGAAAAAATCCTTGTTTCCTGTCATATGATTGCTTGCTCCATTGTCTAGGCACCACACACTCTCACTGCTTGAGTCGTAATTATTTGGAAATACCTTATCTTTGTTCAAGAACACCACTTCGTGAACGTAGAGAGCCTCAGCTTCTTGTGTCTCGTGTAAATGATTTTCTGTGACTCTCTCAGGACAAACGGATGCATAGTGACCTGGCTTGTCAAATCTCCAGCATATGACTTTAGATAAATCCTTTTTCTGTTGATTTTGATCACCGTTTTCTTGATTTTGTTGGCCGTTGAACCTGCCTCGTCCTCTGCCTTTTCCATAACTATTACCTCCTCGGTTGTTTCCGCCTCCATTAAAGCCTCCTCTATTGAATCCTCCTCTGTTAAACCCTCCTCGGTTATAACCGCCTCTGTTATAGCCTCCTCTGTGTGATCCTCCTCTGTTTCCGCCTCTGTTACTTCCTCTATTTGACTTTGAAAACATGAGTTTTGCTTGATCTTCGCCTTGGGTCTCTTCTTCAATTCGTTCTTCATATGCTTTTAATCTCCCAACTATGTCTTCAAAGCTTGTTTGTTTTAGACCCAAGACCTGTTCCAATGATGCTACGATGTGAATGAATTTTACTCTTGGAAGCCCCTTTAGAAATTTCTTAACTAACTTCTCTTCGTCTATTGTTTGTCCTAGAGAAGCTGATTGAGCTGCGAGGCCCGAGATTTTGCCGGCAAATTCATCTACAGAGTCGATTTCATTCATCTTCAATCTATCTAGCTCCGCCATCAAGGTTTGAAGTCTTTCTTCTTTGACACGCTCAGCTCCTTGGTGTCTAGATTTGATGGCGTCCCACAGTTTCTTTGCTGAATCTTGTTTTCCGACTTGCAATATTAATGTTTCAGGAATTGACTGAAACAACAAGGCTGAGGCAACACAATTTTTCTTCGGATCAGCTGATCCTGGTTCTATTGTCTCCCATACTTCACTCACTCGCAAAGTCATCTTCATTCTCATTGCCCAAACTGTGTAGTTCGTGGCGGTGAGCATCGGACAATGGATGGCTGGTCCTCCAAACTCCTTAGATCGTGGTGGTTGATCGCCGTCCGCCATGCTTGCTCGTGGTGATCCTCTTCTCACAGTCCTTAGATCAAAGCTTCAACACGCTCTGCTCTGATACCAATTCAAATCAAAACAATGAACTTGAAAGATTAAAGAACAACTTTTCTTTATTGATTTAGAAACTTCTCAAAACTAAATCTCTCTCAAGGTCTTATGGAACAACTCTCCATAGCCTCTTATTTATATAGAACTTAGCTTCTCCTAATTCTATTATTAAAAGGAAAAACTTACAAAACTTATCCTAACTAGATCTTATTTGTATTTCTTTTTTTCTATCTCTTCTAGCTTCTTCAAGAAAGAGATTACTTCTTCATCAAGTAAGGAATTATCCAACATAATAGGCTCTTTCAACCTTATGCATGAACTGTGCTCTCATTTACTACTGCTTTACCTTCCTATTAAGCTCGTGTTGAGCAATGAGCCTCTAAATTCTTTACTCTTCTTTTCTTTCCTAACAAACAATAGCCTGTAAGAAAGTACAGATTTTCATATATATATATATATATATATATATATAGATGGTTCACGACATATTCAAATTGCATGACAACAAAATATCACCTTTGAAAAGTAATATTAGTGTAGTGACATTTATAAGTCTATATAGAGCTGACACTATTACACCCGGGATCGAATCCCTTCCCCTACAAATGTAGCCATTAAAAGCTATTGGGCCGGCCTGTTGTGGCACATGGATGACAAAAAAGAAAAAAATCACCTTTAATTTCTAATATATCTTGTATCTTATTATATAAAGTTGGACGCGTTCAACGTGAGTGCGGCACGTAAGCAAAATTATAACTCATTAAATCGTGACATGTGTCAATATACTAATATAAACTAATTTAAATTTTCCTTCTCTGCATTATTTATTTTTTAAATTAAATAGTAGTGTAATTAAAAAAAAAAATAAGTCAAAAGAAATGGAAAATAAGATTTATTATTAAGTAAAAGGAAATAGTAAGTCAACAAGACGTTAGAAAAAGAAAAATAAGACATATTATTTCTAATTTTTAAAAGTATTAAGAATTTTTTTTTATGTGTGACCTAGAGAAAATTTTAATTAAAAAATGAAATAAAAGTAAACTTTTTGGGAGAGTTACTATAATAACCTTGAAATGTATCAAAATGACTAAATTGAACACTATTTTTATAAAATTATTAGAATGTTTTTCGTGCCTATTATACCCTTAAAACCCTTTGTTAGGAAAAACGTATTTACGAAACTACCATTACTATTTTTTTCACGTCAGCAGAAGTTGCATTTTAATTACGAAAAAACCAGCCATTTAATTACGAGCATGCCACTAGAATTTTCGGATTACAACAAGTATGCGAGTTAAGTCTGCCGTTGCAATGGTGGCAGACTTCTGTAAAATATGCAGATTTTATTTAAGAATGGTAGATTTGTTTCGCAAATTTATTTTCTTCGATAGCAGACTTATCTTTCGGCACATATATATTTTTTGATTGGCAGACTTGTTCCTCGAGTGGCAGATTTGTTTTGCCGACTTATTCTACGACATGGTAGATATTTTCTTGTCTGGCAGATTTATAGTGTATGACAGATTTATTTGGCAGACTTGTTAGTAATGATGACAGATTTGTCGGAGATTGGCAGAGTTATTCAGGTTTTTGGTAGCAGATTTAAGAAATCGTCGCAGACTTTTTACTATTGGCGACAGACTAATACAAACTTATTTCTTACTAGACTAGCCTTATAGTGGCAGCAGATTTATTTTTAATGATAGCAGATTTTTATTTTCACGGTAGATTTATTCTGGTGGCAGAGTTATGCTGTTTTTTAACAGCAGACTTATGTCTTACTAGAATAACCTTTTTTTGGCAGACTTATGTATATATGTTGTGGCAGACTTATTAACCAAAATCAAGCGATTTCGTGAAAATAACAGATTTCGTGAAATTACAGTTTTAGCCCAGAAAAAACCCAGAATTGCAAGACAACCAACATTGACATAACAGATCTAGGGTTGCCGCCATTGATACCCTGTGAGCTCCTGGTCTTCAACCTCTTGCTCGATTTGTTTTTTTTCAATTTTTACAGTGTTTCACCCTCTTGCCGCCGTCGATACACTGTGAGCTGGGTTATCTTCAATGGAGCAAATTGTTTTAGTTTGTGGTGAATGGAGTTTCCAGAAAAATCGATGGTATTTCCTTGTCGATAAAGAGCGCGGTTCTAGGATTATGGGTGCAGATCGAGAGATGAAGTATGAAGGTTTTATAAAAATGGTGTACGAAGATTATGGTTTGGATATGCAGGTTTGTCACATAGATTTAAGTTACATGTTTGCGACGAAGTCTTTGCAGAAATTACCACAATATACGCCTCCTGTATTTGTCGGGAATTCTAGACAATTTAATGGGTTTTTGCAACAGTTTAAAGCAGATCGTATTCGTCTCTGTGTTGAGATTAAAGAAAAAAATGCAGAAAAAATTGCAGAGAAAATTGCAGAGAAAGGTAAAGATGAAGATGATGGCAAGGAAGAACCGGTTTATGAAGAAGATGAAGATGATGGCAGGGAGGATGTGAGACCAATGAAACGATCGAAACAACAATCTAATTGTGGAGAAAGGCGAAACGAGAAAAAAAGACGCAAGGAAGAACCGGTT
Organism: Pseudoturritis turrita; assembly: GCA_900406555.1. Taxonomy (NCBI): domain Eukaryota; kingdom Viridiplantae; phylum Streptophyta; class Magnoliopsida; order Brassicales; family Brassicaceae; genus Pseudoturritis; species Pseudoturritis turrita. Next base: position 296,046 of record OVBL01000949.1, on the reverse strand, counting down.
TATGAAGAAGATGAAGAAGATGAAAAAGATGAAGAAGATGAAGAAGATGAAAAAGATGAAGAAGAGGAATATAGATTTGATTATTGCGATGATCCGGACGGTGCAAGCTCTGGCGACGAAGACTATGCTATGTGTGGAAGGTTTCCTGAAGAAGGGGACGAAGTGACGAAAGTATTACCACTGAAAAAGAGGGCTTCAGTATCTGAGAAAAAGAATCAAAAGTCGTTGATGAGTTTGTTAGTTTAGAAATGACTTCGATGAATCTAGCGGTTGGGCAACGGTATGACACAAAAACTGCTTTGGAGACGAGATTGAAAATTCTCTCGGTTGTACAGAAATTCGACTTTGATGTGGATAAATCAACGCCGACATTGTTGACAGTTAGGTGCTAGGTGCAAAGATGTAAATGGAGACTTCGAGCAACAACTGTTGGAGATTGTCCGAAATTTTATATCAAAGTACTCGTTGATGAGCATACATGTTCTGTGACTGAGCGTTCATGTCGTAGCAGGCAAGCTACTCCTGAGATTCTGGGAAAAATTTACAAGGATTTTTTAGGTGGTGTTGGACCAAAGGTTTTGCCAAATCATGTCGCTGATGTTCTAAATAAACGATTCAGATTGAAGGTATGATTTACATGGCAGACTTAATAACTGTTTTCATGGCAAACTTAATAACTGTTTTCATGGCAGATAGAGTATTGGAAGGCACATCGTACATTAAAGTGTGCTCGACTTTTAGTGACGGGCACTTCAGAGAATGGTTATGAGGAACTGCCTTCGTACTTATACATGATAAGGAGAGCTAATCCAGGGACGTTTGCAAGGCTTCAAGTAGACAAGGAAGATAGGTTCAAATTTTTGTTCATTGCATTTGCTGGAAGCATTCACGGATTTTCTTTTATGAGGAAAGTTGTTGTTGTTGATGGTACATTTTTGCAAGGGAAATATAAAGGAACGCTACTAATCGCCACAACACAAGATGGGAATTTTAATATATTTCCAATAGCTTTCGCCGTGGTTGACAAAGAAATGATGAGTCTTGGGAATGGTTCTTCAGACAGCTAAACAATGTTATTTCCGATGACGAAGGACTTGCCATCATTTCAGATAGACACCAATCAATAGGTAAAGCGATAGGGAAGGTATACCCTCTTGCTAGTCGTGGAATTTGCACGTATCATTTGCATAAGAACATTCTTTCGAATTTCAAAGGCGCAGATGCTTTTCGACTTGTGAAAAAAGCCGCTACTGCTTATAAGATTACAGAGTTTGATGAATTGTTTGAGCAGATTGAAGCTCTAAATCCTGAACTTCATAGTTACTTGCAAAGAGCGGATGTACGTATGTGGACTCGTGTTCATTTTTCTGGAGATAGGTACAACTTCACGACAAGCAACATAGCGGAATCAATTAACAAAGTGCTTTCGCCTGCAAGAAGTTATCCAATAGTGCAACTTTTGGATGCTATTAGGTCGATGCTAACAAGGTGGTTCGCTACGAAGAGAAAAAATGCAGGTCTAATGAACACAACTCTTACACGTGGAGTCGAAAAACTGCTACAGGTAATGACTGCTATGTATATAAATTAAATCTGCCATGTGTAAAAAATCAACACATTAAGTCTGTCATATCATATATTCCAAATAAGTCTGTCATAATTAACAGTAATTATTGTGTTTTCTTAACTTGAAACTACCAGGAGCGCGTCGAAAATGCTAAGCTACTGACGGTGCAAGAGATAGATGTTCAACAATCGCAGGTCACAGGCGATCCATCTTTGCATGTCGTCAATTTGAAAACTAAAAAGTGTTCATGCCGTAGTTTTGACTTGGATAAGATTCCTTGTGTACATGCTATTGCAGCAGCAGAGGCCGCTAAGAGTTCACGGATCTCCCTTTGCCATCCGTACTACTGTAAGAACTACTTATACAACGGTTACGCAAAGCCGATAATGCCAAGAGATATTGCTCTACCGGTACCGGAAAATGTAGCTAAACAAATTTGCAAGCCTCCTTTAGTTCGCCAACCGCCTGGTAGGCCAAAGAACTCAAGAATAAAAAGTGCACTGGAGGTCGCAATGGAGAAGAAACGTCCTAGAAAAGAACACCATTGTTCAAACTGTCATCAACCTGGACATAATCGAGCAACATGTAAAGCTTAAATAAGCTTGTATTTGCAAATTAAACACTTTTTCATACATTGAACTCTTTTTTTGTAACATTTGCATTTTATGTTTATTTTTAAAACTTCGTTGTCTACACAGTTTTAAATTAGTTGATAAGTCTGCAAATAAAATTAAATAAGTCTGCCACAATACAGAAGTCTGCCATAATTGCGCATATGAAAACAATTTTAGTTTGAAAAAAAAAAAACTTACTGTGTAAAGGAGTATGACGGCAACGAAGAAGACGCTAATGGTGTATGTGATTCCTTTATAGGGACAACAAAACCCTAATGGTGTGCATGAATTTTTCAGACCAAGCCAGATGGATCCATCCAAATCTGGATCGATCCATCCAGACAAATCTGGCGTGCATGAATTTTTCAGATCAAGCCAGATCGATCCATCCAAATCTGGATCGATCCATCCAGACAAATCTGGCGTGCATGAATTTTTCAGACCAAGCCAGATGGATCCATCCAAATCTGGATCGATCCATCCAGACAAATCTGGCGTGCATGAATTTTTCAGACCAAGCCAAATCGATCCATCCAGACAAATCTGGCGCCCAAGAATGTTCCAGATCGAGCCAGATCGATCCATTCAATTCTGGATCGATCCATCTGCTTCCCAGATGAAAAGGCAAATTCTGACTTTCCTTTTTAGCCCCAGAATCATCCAAACTCCACCAATATGGTTGTCATAACAAAATAACAAGTCTGCCACAATATGGTTGTTATAACAAAATAACAAGTTTGCCACAATATTGTTGTCATAACAAAATAACAAGTCTGCCGCCATATATTTAAAAAACAATAAAATAAGTCTGCCAACATAAAATAAGTCTGCCACAACACAAAATACAATTACTTTTCAGAAGTTGTATCCAAAGGTAAGCGGTTAAGCTCTTCTCCTACAAGAATTGGATCAGAAAATTGATGCGTCTCCGACATAGGTACCTCGTCGAGAATCTCTGCTGCAAGTTTCAGTCAAATGGCAGGCATGTTAGCATCACAAAGGCCATTCATAGTATACCCAAGAGCCAAACACTCGATGTACTTCAAAGTATAGACACCACAATCACCAACTTGATAGTTTTGTGGAATACTTTTGACCATGTAACTATTGAAGGCAGCTACACTCATTTTCTTCCTCTTCATTGGTGGTGTAACCTGCTTCATCAACAGTGGAATCATTCTTGCATATGGCTTGCATGAGTCGATGACTACGCTGTCTACATTGACTGAGCAGATGCTATCGTATATCTTTAGTTTACGCTTTAATAAGTTCACCTCAACAGCAACCCAATGATCTCCATTTACATTGTGTGCAATGTACAAGATATCGATATCATCTACCCATTTCTTGTTTGTCACAGCGAATGCAGGAGATTTACCATTGTAGACTTCAAAATAGCCTTTTGGAAACACCCAATTCTTCTCCTTCCCAATAAAGTCCCTCTTGTAGTCATGACACCAGAGGCTCGTGAACCACGGGTCAATGAAAGCAATCCTTTCACTTCGAAATGGCCTTGAATTTCACAAAGATCTTTTTCGTAACATATGAAATGCAGCTACCATTTGTTGCAAACCATCAAATATTAATAAAATGAAGAGTAGTCTGCCATTACAATATAAATAAGTCTGCCATTACAATATAAATAAGTCTGCCATTAAAATATTAATAACTGTGCTAAAGTGTTTTACCTTATCACCCAACCAGCCGTACTGTTTATCATCTGCAGGCCAATATTGTTTTGGTGTCATTATTGTCAGATAGAATTCAACCCCTGCAATGCTATCGTCTAAAGTATTCTCCCTAAAAATGGTAACCAATGAAGATAGTAAGATGTATTTTTACATGGTATCCATGAAATAAACAAGAAAGGTGACTTACAAATCTGTCTGCACGTAGGCCATCAAACGATCAACTTTTTCATTTTCCGCCTTTTCAAATGGATCGTAGTAAGCATCTGAGGGGACAACACCAAACATAAAGCGTTTAACTGCTGAGCTTCCTATGTATGGATCAACTTGGTTAGGTGCGATAGTTAACGTGCGACAAGGTCGGCCGTCTTCGTCCTCATTCTTTGCCAAGTCCACAAGCTTGTCTAATGCACCATTCAATGTTTTCATCATCACATCATCTTGGTCATCAGACAGTTGATGAAGTGGTGATAATTGTTTCTTTGGTCCACGTTGTATCACTTCATGAGTGATATCCATACAGTCATTGTCCGCCTTTACCTTCTTAACAAGATTTTGCTTCATGACAATATTTTGCTGCTTTCCTGCCGGATCATCAGCTTCAGCCTCCTTTTTTACTTTGCGAAGAACATTTGCTTTGATTTTTGGGTTTCTGACGGCACATGCTATTGGGAACTCATCATACGATGTTTGCTTCATCTTTAATATCCAGGACACACAAACAAGTCTGCCACAAAGCTATCCAAACAAGTCTGCCACAAAGCTATCAAAACACACAATCAAGTCTGCCACAAAGCTATCGAAACACAAAAACAAGTCTGCCACAACTCAAATGCAGTAAACAACAAAGTATTAATGTACAACCAAAAACAAACAGATTCATAGGCTACATTCACTTCATAAATGTCTCTTACGTACCGTAGCTTTATTTGTAGTAGACTCATCATCAGTACAACCATTAGATTCTACGTTTGCCATGTTCACATTAGGGTCTTGTTTCATCTCATTCACTTCATCTTCAATAGTACCAATCTTCTTCTCCATGACATCTAGACGAGCAATAACATTTTTTTCCATTGTGTCCACTTTACTGGTCAACACTTTGATCAATTTCATTAGCCCACTCTCAGTACCACTGTCACTTTTTTGGCCCATGCTTTTCTTCTCACCACATTCATCGAGTATTTTTTTCTTCTTCTTACGAATGTCTTTTAAGGGAATACTCATATCAACGAACACATCCTCCTCCAATTCCTTTTCACTTGCCTCCGGATTTTCCTTCTCCCTCTTCTTCTTATTTTTTTCTTTCTCCTCAGGGAAAAGTTGAAGCGCTTGCGGCTTGAACCCCATCGTAAAAGAGGAACTTCATTTCCATCTTTATGATTCCCATAAGTTTCTCCTAAAATTTGAACTGACTCGTATCCCCATACGAGCAAGACATGAACACAACCATGCATTGTGTAAGTGTTTTTTTGGAAACCAACTACTTTTATGGAGTCCATTAAGCTCCGAAAACCAACACGGGCCCATGGAAAGCTTTCAAAAGTAACTGGATCCATTACTCTTTTGGCATACACCAAAGGGATTCTAGTAGCCTGATGTATCCCAAAAATCCCAACTCCCAATATAAACAGCAATGCCACCATTTTCCTCTTCTCATATGGCCATGTCCTACATCTTGCCAAGGCATCAACCAACTCATTCCAACAAGGTCCATTGCCTTCTTTGATACCCATCTCTTCCCAAATTTAGTGTGATCAATGTCCACATTGTCTCCATCGTCAATCAGATCACAGTTTAGCCTTGTAATCTCAGCAAATTCATGCAAGGAAAACCGTATTGGACGACCACCAATCAGTGACCACATCTCATATCTCCTCTTGATGTACAATTGGTTGGTTAGAAATGATGAACAGTTTTAGCAGCCCATATGAAACCGTTTGATGCAAGCTTTAGAATGACTCCAACTTGAGAATTAGTCTCAATGTCCTCATAAACATGATCCCCTACTTGATCTCTCAAATTTCCAAAATCACCCAAACTGCAACTGTGATTCATACTTCTATTTTGCAATGGTGATTTTCCTGGAGGATACAGTGGCAGAGGATAGTCCTTCTTCTCACTAGATGATCCCATATCTGCAAAAGATGTAATATAAGTTAGGAACAAAATAGTCTTTAATCACATTACAAAAGTCTGATATAACAACACCCACACATACAATAACTTAGCCATAAGACAAGGAATTACTCAAACATTTATGCTACAATAAACATTACACGACGAAATAAATCTGCCACAATAAACATATACACGAAATAAATTTGCCACAATAACACATCAGATGAAATAAGTCTGCCATAATCAACAAATGAACGAAATAAATATGTCGTATAACAAATCTACCACCACATCCATATACATACGCGCCCAATTCAAAAAAAAACAAAACTCACTGCAAATCTCAATATCGTTCTCGGCAACTTCTCACTGTCCACCGGAAAGATGAAATCGAAGAAATCTGCAAAAATAGAGTTAGGGTTTTTGGTTTTTTTCCCACAGTTTTATACCCGAAAACGAAATCAAGTGTTAAACAACACTTACCCGACGAAAATCTCGCCAAAACTACGCCGGAACAGTCGTCGTCGATCCCTAACCTAATGCCTCGATGTTGCTTCGTCCTTGCCTCGATGGGAAGATGAACCGTTTTTACTTTAAAACCCAGAAAAAAAGAGGAAGATAAATCAGATAACTATGGATAGATGAAAGAGACGATAGAGATGAAAGAAAATCTCAAATCTCCACCTTAATGTCGCCGGAAAATAGCAAATCTTCGCCGGAATTTTTTTTTTTCACGAGAGAGGGGAGATGAAAGAGACGAGAGAGAATAAGAGAATGAGAGAGATGAAGAGACGTGATAAAAAAAATTTGTATCTTGTTTTTTTTCTTTTATATTATTTTAATGTTAGTTTTTAAAGAAATTAATTCATAATGGCATAGACTGTAATTATTAAGTTTAAACTTGGGTTATAAGTCTTTTGGCAAAATATTAAGGTTTTTTTAGTTAGACCTTGCTCATCAAAGTCATTATAGTAATAACCCAATTTTTCAAGGTTATTATAAGTAATCTCCCAAACTTTTTTGTTACAAAATAAAAAGTAAAGTTGAGTAAGATGTAAAATTTGATGATTAACTCCAAAACATATAATAGTTTGAGAAAACTGAATTTTTCTTATTTAAAATAGTTAAATAAATGTTAAACTTAACTAAAATAAAAAACTGAATTTAAATTCGATAATTAATCTCAAATCATATGTGGCATTCATTTTAAATGTAATAGAATATTTGTTGCTTTGTTTTTCGTTTTATAAAAGTAAAGATAATTTTCATTTTAAAGAATTAGGTAGATGGTAAATTGGTTGTTTTATGTTTAAAATTTACAAGTTTGGAATTTTGAATGGATTCTATTTCAAATAATTATCAACACAAGTAAGAACATTTATTTTGTCATGTATCACAATATTTTATCAGATAAAGTTGAATGTGTTTAATATTAGTGTGACACATAACAAACTGCTACTTATGATATTACGACATATGTCAAAAAATTATTTTAAAATTATTTTCTATATATTTTTTGTTAATATTTTATTTATTTATTTACTAATTATGTTTGATTAATTTTTTTTACTGTTTTTCAATACTAATGATATATATATGAATATAAATTTGATAGAATACATATATTGTTTTGATATGCATATATTGACAAGGAGTGCATAGAGTTTAAATCTGGTTTTAATATTATGGAAGAAGTAGATGATTTGTATTGTGCGGAGTTGAAATCAAGTTTTAAAAAGAGTTATTAATCAAAATCTAAATATTTACATCAATAAAATTTAACATATATTTATTACATTTTCATAAGGTTTATTTTTATTAAATTTAATCGGCTACGACAACAAATATTTTACTTTAATTTTTATTATATATAAATAAAATTATTATTAAAAATTCGCTATCACACAGATCTTAATCTAGTTTAGTATAAAAATTGACATTCTTTTCCTATTTTATAATTTATCAATAGATCATATCCTACACGAAGGCATATATTGATCTTCATATATCTTATCCTATAACGTACATTTTCTTTTTCTTTCCATATATATATATAGATATTCTAATAGACTTTTCACTATACAACAATTTGAACATTCATAAATTGCCAAAACCAAAAAGTTTAGGACTTTCTCGGAGATTAATATTTTATAATTCATGTAATTAATACAGAACGTAAATCACATATCTCTAAAAGTATATAGTAGTACTAGATTCGAATCTGGATTAAAAGTAATTGAATAAATTGCGATAAAATAGTGTAAGATCTAAGAAGTGTTCATATAATTAATAGAGAATATGGGTGATATATTTTGCAAACTTAGAAAGAAAAAAATATTGTAGGGATTCCACTATGCATGCATGAACCCAAATTTGGCCATTGGTCTTCTAGCAGGCCAAACTTAGAGGTCCAAGAGTCGTACATGCAACAACCATCATCGAATCTATTAATTTCCGTATTCTGACATATACATTGCATATACATATTTGTATATGTAAGCAAGTCTAGAAGGGAGCATCTGCAGTTTGGAAAAAGAAAGGTTCGTTTATGTATTTGATAATTGTTCTTTTCACGTGCATGTAGCCATCAACACATCCCAACCAAGGATTCGATGGAATTATAAAAAGGCAAATGACTTTTAAGTTTATAAGTTATTTAATAAATCTCGGCAAATCATGGTTGACAACAAGGTGACAAAAGTTCAGGATCGGATTATTAATTTAATAATTTAAAAAACTGATTAACACTTGTTAATTGATACGAACTTTATCTTACTCGCATATACAAGTAAGCAACGCTTAAACAATTGCATGGGTTACAAAATGGTGTTAAACGTTTTGACTTGGATAGAATAAATAAATAGTAATCAGACGAAAACGTCTTTTTTTTTCCGAGTGCATGGCACAAAATAGTTTAGAGCATCATGTTTGCATCTTGAAAGACAGATTTGCATTAACACAAAACCCTATTCGAAACAGATTAGCTATTTAGAAAATCATCACAGACCAATCATGTCTGCTTTTGCAACAATGCTGTCGAGAGTCGTGACCACCAATATTTTGAACGTGATTACAATAAAAATGTTTGGCATGTTGCAATGGGCTTTCTAGGTCAAGCATCTTATCCGACATCACGGGACCAGATTAGGACATGGTCTAGTGAGAAATGAGAAGATCTACATATCTACACTGATCTTGGTCTTATCACTGTTTCGCGCGGTGTTTTCACATCTGCAAGATGCTGGACCAAATACATGTCTTTGATGTTTATGTACATGAATGCAAAAAATCATTATTTAAAAAACGTTTAGATTTGATTTTTTATTTATATATATAAACCAATAAACCATGATCGGCGAAACTATATATTTTCAAACCGAATGATCGAAATGTAATTAAACCGCATGTTGCATGGAAGAAAAAGTTATTTAAACGGGGACCTCGAGGGCATATATACATATAAATATAATTTTTTTATATATATATATATATGTGTGTGTGTGTTTTTACTTTCATACGTGTTCTCGATTCGTTGTCCTTAAAATTCGTTAGTCGACATGAAAGCAAGTGAAGTGCTTAGCTCACATATAATATAGAATCTCTCTCTTTCTCTCAATTCCTCTCTCTTATAATTATTATACATCAGCTTTTTGTGAGTTGCAAAATAATGTGGAAGTGGCGAGTCGAGAATAGAATCCTCACGTAGAAGATGGGGACGTGGCCTAAAGAAAAAAGAGACCCTATTTTGGATAACTATTTCTCCAACTCATAAGATGCCTCTTGATAGGCTTTACATATTCCCTTTGTGTGTGTGTGTGTGTGTGTGTGTGAGAGAGAGAGAGAGAGAGAGAGAGAGAGAGAGAGAGAGAGAGAGAGAGAGAGAGAGAGAGAGAGAGAGAGAGAGAGAGAGAGAGAGAGAGAGAGAGAGAGAGAGAGAGTGTAGCTATTTTTTTTCATGAAAAAATTATGATGATAAGTGGACCCTAATCAATTAAATTTCATGAAAATTTTATGATGATAATTCGAATTAAGAGCTAGAATCACATCCCATGAAAATATTTGGCGCTAATCCGTCTAGGATAAGGTGGCATGATTGAATATTAATACTAATTAACGGTAGTGCTAGATTTAACACACCGGATTTATGCATGTTTTCTTTCTTATTCTTTTTTTTTTTTTTTGAATACTTTTTTCCCCTTTAAAACCAATGAGCTAGATTTTATGTCATTGGACTTAATGAAAATGTTACCGACAAAAAAAAACCCAATGAGTTACAACGGAGTTTTCTTTCTTATTCAAATATTGAAAACTATACTAATTAATCGGTACTTATTAGAGCATATGGTCCCATGGCCTCTATCAAGTCACTTGGGTTCGTTTCGACCCAATTATACCTTAATGTAGGTTTCTAAAGAGTTTCATAGGATCCACACCAAAAAAAAAAATCCGTGATTAGTCTGATTTTCAATCTACAAGATTCAGGAAATCCAGCCTCTTTTACCCTGTTGAGCCACAATTAGTTATAGCCGAGAACAATATAAACCTACACTTCTCTTTTGTTAATTAATCATTTAGGTTTTTCTTTATATTATCAACTGAGATCGACTCTATATCGCTTTATGGAACCGTACGACCTAAGGACATTCTCACCTTTTAGCCATGACTAAATATATGTCTAAATGGACAATAAAAAATAAACTTTCGAAAATCATTAGATTCTCAATTACTTATATTTTGTGATCCAAAATAAAAATTGAACTTTGTGTCGCTTTCGGACACGATATTGTTAGAAACAAAATCCAAACATCATTCTATCTAATCCAATAATCATAGTCTTCTCTGCCTCTACTCTATATAAACAAACACTTCCCACCAATTTCATATCCACACAACATTACACAAAAACCCTTATTCTTCTAGTCGCATATCAAGAGTCTTGTTTTCCTTTAATTCTCTACAAAATATTTTCGATCTCTTCTTTCACCTGTAAAACACATACAAATTGATTCATACACCTATTAAAAACATCGTAAAAGCGGTTGGATCGTAATTCTGATACCATATAAAACAACAATGGATATGATAACGAAGATGGTGATGGAGAGACCAGTGGTGATTTACAGCAAAAGCTCATGTTGTATGTCTCACACGATCAAGACTTTGCTATGCGATTTCGGAGCAAATCCAGCGGTTTACGAGCTCGATGAGGTGTCTAGAGGGAGGGAGATTGAGCAGGCGTTGTTGCGGCGCGGGTGTAGCCCCGCGGTTCCGGCGGTTTTTATCGGAGGAGAGTTGGTGGGTGGAGCCAACGAGGTCATGAGTCTACACCTTAACGGATCCTTGATCCCTATGCTTAAGCGGGCTGGTGCATTGTGGGTTTGACTTAATAAATTTATATAACTAGTTACTTAACACTAAGTTAAGTACGCTGAATAATTTTAACACATCGTCTATGATCTTTGACATGGTGATATGTGTCCACGTCGGATCAATATATCATGGTGTTTTTTTTTTCTTTCTTTTTTCGAAGTTATCTTAATTAAAAATGTACGCGTTATAAGAACTTTTTCATGAAAAATATATGTCAACTTGTATAAATTACTATAATAATGAGAAAAACAATATTAATTGCAAATTAATTAATTCTCTCTCAGTTTTCTATAGGATGTTTTGACTAAAAACATGAGAAATACAAAATTACACATTAGAATTTTTAATCTGAACAAACACAACGCAATCAATCAATAAAAGATAAATAAAATAAACTTTTTTAACGAGTAAAGTTTTCTAGAGAAAAGTCTTGTTAATATTTACTTATTTTGTCAACTCGCTTATTGTATTTTATGTTTATAAGTGGTTTTGTGTAGGGGTGTCAAAATGAGTCAAAGCTCATGAGCTGACTCAGCCCAGCTCGGATTTTCACGAGTTCGAGCTATGTTTTTTAGGCTCATTTAATAAACGAGTTAAGTGATCGAGCTTAAATGAGTTGGCGAGTTATGCGAGCCAGCTCTAATGAGTCGTGAGCTAGCTCACGAACAAATCTTTTTTTTAAGATTTAAAATATTATATTGATATATTGTAAATATATTTTTGATATACCAACCAAAATATATATTCTTGTTCTCTTTTAAGTTTTAACTAAAGCAAAAATAGAAATAATTCATTATATTTATATTAAGAAAATAGAAATTAATTTTTATTTTACATTTTAATTTTTTAAGATATAGATATAGAATATAGTATTAAAAATTTTAATTATTTTATTCTTACATTTATTTTGTATTAGCTAGCGAACTAGTTCATTTAGATCACGATCTAAATGATCTGAGTTCGAGTTTATGAATATAAGCTCGTATAATAAATGAGCTGAGCTGAGCTGAGCCGTGAAATACTCTAGCTCATCATGAGCTGAGCTGAGCTGAGCGAATTAGCTCAGTTTGACACCCCTAGTTTTGTGTAACTTTTCTACAAATTCAATTTAGAATCAATATAATAAGTTGGACGTTAAAAAAAAAAAAAAAAACTTCCAAAACATTATATAAATTAGAACAAAATTTAAAGTTTGAATTTTACACAACGATAGAAAAAAACTGAAATCCGTACATTTTTAATATAAATAATTTAAGTCGCGGGAAGTAGCGAAATTGGGACCCACAAAGGCGTCACAAATCGCAAAGCATTAAATATCTACGGCGAACTCAAATGACAGCTTCCGCAGAAACAGACAAGACATGTCGCCATAACTCAACGAAACCATTAGTCCATAGCATAAGAAAAACCACCCACACATGTGACTCAACAAGGCTTGTTTCCATCTCTCGAACGGCTAAGCAAACCCAGATCGTTACAATATTCGTTTTTTTTCTTCCCTTTTTGCTGTTTTAAAGACACGAACTTGGGTCCCATAGTCATTGCTCAAAAAGACAATAAATTTATATGCTTCCTTCAGCAAAATCAATCTCCCCTCCAATCATTTCCCCTGCGATGGCCCAGACAGCTTGCTAGGATCCAATACGACGTCGTCTTGGTTCGTCTCGAGCTGTGGATATGGCTATTGTGGTCGTTGATCCTCTCTAGAAACTGATTCATTTTTCTCTGGGATTTTCTCGGCAAATCAAACAGGTGAGTTTTGGCTGTTAAGTGGATCTCTGTTTTGTCGGATTTGGGTCAGCTTGTAAACTTCTGAAATCTTAGATCCGCAGCAAGTTAAGAACGGATTCTATTATAATAAAAATTCCAGAAAATTTCTTGCTTTGGGCATCTCAGGATGATGACAATGTAGCTTTTTTTCTTTTTCTAGGGTTTATATATTTTTGGGTATCTGAGAAATCGGAAGAAAATGTTCAGCTTTTCTAAGAGGCGCATGAGACTTGGCAGGTTAGTCATCTTTTTACCCTTCTGTAAATCAAATCACCTTTTTTGGGTCTGTGTTGATTTTATGAAAGTGGAAACTTTTTGGGGGTTTCTTTAACCCTTTTTTTTGTTTTTACATTTTAAGAGAATAACGATTGATTTAGGGAATCACCTTTTGGAGTATCCTGTTTATAAGCTTACTGTAAAAGCAAATACTCCTTTTATAAATATTTCTTGTTTCAGGATCAAGTATTGGTCCTTTCTTTAGTCCTCCTATCAAGTACCGTTGAATCTTTGATTTGTTCTCAATTGGAGGTTTTCTATATTTAGGTTGATATGCAATTTTTAAATCAATGGTTACTCTAGATTAAATTGATATGCTTTCTTCTCTGAATATGGATGTAAATGATCAGAGTTAAGAAGGTACAGCTCTCGGATTCTGTTCAAGGATTTAAGAGTCCTTTGCGAGCAACCAAACATGTAGATAACTCTAGCGTAAGTTATATAAAAACCTCCACAATACTTGATTGTTTTTTTTTGGGGTAACATTTGACTTTTATCTGATTTGTAAGAAGCATGATGCAGAATGAAGTTGCTGTGGCTGCAACTAGTTATTCTGATGAACTTGATTTCCAGCCTTCGTTCGGGAATTCTGAAAATTGGAAGGCGTTATCGGTTGGTGGGGAAAAACCCGCTCCACGCTTTAATGTAACTAGTTTCTCGGTTGCTCTTTTCCGACCATTAGCTTCTGAGCTGTTTTGGATAAACTTTGGGGAAAAAATTCAAAAAAAACTTGCTTTTATGCAGCATGCGGCGGCAGCGATTGGTAACAAAATGATAGTAGTTGGTGGTGAATCTAGTAATGGCTTATTGGATGATGTACAGGTATAAAAACGAGGGTCAAATCAACGCCTAGGAGTATCGGTTTAAAGGGATTGATATCCTCATTTTTGTGTTTACAGGTGCTTAACTTTGATTCATTTACTTGGTCCACCGCATCTTCAAAAGTCTACTTATCGCCAAGTAGTCTGCCTCTCATGATCCCTGCCTGGAAAGGCCATTGCTTGGTAACTGATTGTTGGTTTGAGAAAAGATGTTTCTGGTTTCTATGGTTTTACTTTTACACCTTCCGGTTTTGCATGTTTTGTTCCGTTGTTAGGTCTCCTGGGGTAAAAAAGTGCTATTGGTGGGTGGAAAAACAGATCCTTGCAGTGATAGAGTTTCAGGTTTCACATTGTTGTTTGGATTCTAAAGTTTAGATTGTCGATGTTTTGCTCTGCTTAAAAAAACGTTGTTGTATTGGCAGTGTGGGCATTTGATACTGATTCGGAATGCTGGTCGCTAATGGAGGCAAAAGGAGACTTACCGGTAAATATTTAAGTCCTCAATATACATTTCGAAGTTTGTTGCGTTTTGGTTTGGATTGAGTGAGTTGGAGACACTATCTGATTCGAATATAAAATTGCAGGTCAGTCGCAATGGTCACACAGTGGTGAGGGCAAGTTCGGTATTGATCCTTTTTGGCGGTGAAGATTCTAAGAAGAGGAAACTAAACGATCTTCATATGTTTGATCTCAAATCATCCACATGGCTTCCTCTTAATTGCACGTGAGTTTTCACCTTTTTCTGATGTCAGTTTACATTAAACTCTTGTGATTTCTTGACACGTTTTTCTTAATTACCAGAGGAACACGACCATGTGCAAGATCGAATCATGTAGCCACGCTATTTGACGATAAAATTCTGTTTGTGTTTGGAGGTTCGGGCAAGAACAAAACACTAAATGACTTATACTCGCTCGACTTTGAAACCGTAATAATGCTTTTCCACCCGCACCCATCTTTCTATCTTTCTTACTAGATTGAATCTTGTTTTCTTAACACAACATTTATTATCTTTTGGTGTCATCAAGATGGTATGGTCAAGGATAAAGATAAGAGGATTTCACCCGTCCCCAAGAGCGGGTAGTTGTGGCGTTCTTTGCGGTACTAAATGGTATATAACCGGAGGTGGAAGCAGAAAGAAGAGTAAGTTCTACCTCGAAACCACAACTGAATTTACTCGGATCTTACTAGTATGCTTTGTTTTTGCAGGACATGCAGAAACATTGGTTTTCGATATCCTAAAGGTCGAGTGGTCTGTGGCAAGCATCTCCTCTCAATCTTCCATTACAGCCAACAAGGTGGTTAAATAAATAAATAAAATCTCATTTTTCTATTCTTTCAACCGTCATCTATTAAAAGTTCGGTTATTGTCTTGTGAAACGTCGATATAGGGATTTAGTCTAGTTCATCTGCAACGCAAGGATGAAGATTTCCTCGTAGCTTTCGGAGGAACGAAAAAAGATCCTTCAAATCAGGTTCGAGCCTCATCATTTCACTGTATTGTTTACATTTTTGTTTTAAATTCACAATCTTTCTCCATGTTTTAATGCTAAGTCTGAATCTTGTATACGAAAAGGTCGAGGCTTTTGTCATTGACAAGAACAAGAGTGAATCGCCAACACATATGCCACCAACTTCCAAGAAAAATCCCGGCCGGTTACTGTTTGGAAAACGATCTTCCTCCTCGGCAGCTTTATCCGCTGATGAATCGGTTAAAGCATCTTCACAGAGACTGATCGATTCAGTTGCTAGACAGAAACTTGCTTCAGCCATTGAAGAGCACGGTGGATCTGGTAGAAGGTCTTTATCAGAGATTGCTTTTCCTGATCATCGTAACCCATCTTCTGGAAATGTCTCTTTGCGTAAACAGTTTAGCACTGAAGAAGAATACAGAGCGGTTATTGAACCCTCAAAGTGCTCAGAAGAAGAAATTTCCGCGGATCGGGTATGTATAGTTAGTTCATATTTTAGCTGCATTTACCGGTGTTTATGAAAAACATCTACAATTCCTTGTCTTGGTTTCAGAGCGCAGATGAGAACAATGGAGGAGGAGCAAAGATTACAGCAGAGAAGACACTTTCTATGGTGTCTGACCGCGAAATATCAAATCGCCAGAAGCAATGCTCAGAAACATTTCCTTTTGAAAACATCGATGATGCCTTGATATTCCCGGAAATGGATAATACCAATTTAGCAGCAACGGCATCGTCATCGAGCGTGTACCAATTTCATGAGGCAAAAATGACTGCTCTTATAAGAAGAAATGGGATACTGGAAGGGCAATTAGAAGCAGCATTGGCGGGAAGAGAAGCGGCTGAGAGGAATCTGTCGGTCGCTTTGAGGAGCAAACAAGAGACTGATAAAAAGTTAAGTGACGCCATGAGAGATGTTGAATTGCTTAAGGAGAAGCTCGTTGGGTTAGAGCTCGCTCAAGAGGAAGCAAATAGTTTATCAAACATTGTTCACTCCGACAATGTCAGGCTCGAGCATGACGTAGCGTTCCTAAAAGCGGTCCTAGACGATACACAAAAGGTAAAATCCTTGCAGGATATATAAGCGTTTTCAAAACGTGGACAATGCAAGTTTAATAGCGTTTTGGGTTCATGCAGGAGTTGCATTCAACAAGAGGAGTTCTTGCAGGAGAAAGAGCAAGAGCATTTCAATTGCAGGTATCATCGAAATCAATACAGATGTTTTCAATTTTGCGTTTACAAAACGCAGCGTTTTTCTAAAGACGCGAGGTGAATGCAGGTTGAAGTGTTTCATCTGAAGCAAAGGTTACAATCTCTGGAGAACAGAGCAGCTACACCCAGAAAGCCTTTCCATGTCTGAACACAGACCAGAGACCAGACAAGAATCCACGTATGTTAGAAGAAACTTTAGGCTTCCGTTTTGTAATGTTTTGGGGATTAATGTAAAAAAAAAATTCAGACATCTCAAAATCCAAATCAGATTCAGAAGAAGACAAGTTACAATATAAACAGCCATTTTTTTTTCTTTCATTTTGTTAAATGACACCGACCAAGTATTCGAGATAAAGCTTCTTACACAGATAAAAACACATCAGAGTGGAGATGAGAATTTTGGTCTTTCTCCGACCAAACTGGTCTCCAAGATGATATTATCACTGTGACTCTTCCTCGGGTGGTTCTTCTTCTTCTTGAAGAAGGTTCTCACGGTTGTCATGAGCCCAGAAGCCACGCACATCTATAAGCATGCTCGCAACTGTTCCACCTTGTTTACATCCCAAGAGATCACCCAGAGTGATCTTTAGCGGGTCAGATGGTTTCACCATGTCCCAGATCTCGTCCCGAACATCTTCTATGCACAGTTCATAGTTCCCACCTTCTATCCATTTCTGGTGAACATCTCTGCAAGTTTAACAGATGAGATTTGAGACAGTAATTTAGAAGAGAGACAATGGCATTATCACACATCAATGGTGTGTTTTATATGCGCTAGTAGTGTCTTTGCAGATATGAGACTCGCGGAAAAAAGCTCAGCTTCCGCAAGCAGGAAATGCAGAGTTTTTTATGTAGGAAGATTGTATCAGATAACATCACAACTCTTTGATGCTCCCCTTCTTTACTTCCATGGTTGTTGTTTTGAAAGACTCTTCAGAGGAAATCTACTAAAAAAGTAGAAAGCAAAATAACAAATTAGACTTGGTCACTTGATAGAGATCATTACCTGAAAAGAGAGTGAATATCAGCAGTGGTGAGAAAGCCTCTCCCTTGGAGATCAAGACATCGGAATAAGTATGTCAAACCCTCCGGTGTGTCTTTGTTCTCTAAAGCAAGAACGAAATCTACGAAACTATCAAAGTCCATTTCCCGGGAATTGCCTGCGCCGCTTTTGCCACGGCGGACATGCTCATCGAACACTACAAAAGAGCAAGGGATATGAGGAACTTTTTTTTCTCCAAATTTCTAGTTGGTTGAACTATAGTTAAGCTTGTCTCGATCACTGTTGGTGACTATCCATACCACGATAAGTATACAATGACCAATACTATTTTTGATTTTACCTCTTTCGATGAAAATCTCAGTTAGGGTCCCATCCGCGTATTCTTTGAGTTCTTGTTTGCTCAGCGATCCACTCATATCTTTATCAAGTGCAAGAAACATATCTACAGAAGTAAGAGAAGCCCTCGATCAATTTGCACTCAAGAGTTGTTCAAGTTTATCTGCAGGTATTAAGACAAAAATAGCACACCCACCACATATGCGTTGAGCTGAAGTCAAAGAGAACCAATTTTCAGCCTGTTCAGTGTCTGTGACTTCCTCTTCACTTTCCTAATGTGGAGTATCCGGGCAATAATCAGTAAATGCAAGCAAAATAAATAGTAGCTTCGGAAAGTGGAAAGCTACATATGATCACACAGCTGTATTTCATTCACTCTTCATCTATACTGACCTGATGCAATTCCATTAGTTCCTGCAGACAGTTACTGAGCAGTATTTTCTTAATACAGGCTTTTCCTGTAAGCAAAAAAAGATCGCATTTAACAAATCGAAATTAAACACAATGTCAAGAAAATTTCTCATTGCCTGATAATAATACATCTTTGGCGCCTACCTCGCCTATGGGGATCACAGAAGAAGAAGAACTTTTGTGCAGCTATGCGGCAATACATTTGATTAAAGCCCTGAGGCATGTCCCTCAGTTGTGCCAGGTTAGAGATTAGACCACCAATATAGGATTCCATTTCCTATAATAACAGCAAGTAGACTATTTGTAAGGAACCTGAGATTAGAGTCAGCACCCTTTGCGGGTAGGAAGACTCCTTGAAGCTTCTTGGGACAATTCTAAACTTAAAGCTTTAGAGCCACTTTGGGTACTTACCTGAGACTGAAGGAAACCATCAGAGTCTTCGTCAAGCTCACTCATATCAATCCTAGCTTGTGTAAGTGACACCTGAATAATGTTGAACAAATGATTATCAAAACAAGTATAAACTATAGTTGGTTACAGTAAGGGACGAGTTAAATTAAAAAAAAAAACTTAAAACACACAACCAAAAAGTAGCGAAGATGGTGCTACTCAAACACAGCAATGAAATGCCCTATATTTAGCTTATGGCGACAGGATGATATTTAGCCACAAAACAAAACTGTGATCACGTGATAAAAAGACACAAGGATACTCACCGTGCGCATCACATAAAGATAGAACGGTAAAATAGCAATCCTTCCGGCCTCATCCTTCTCAAACTTCATGAAATTGGATGGGCTGAAAAAACGACGGCATTTAGGACCGATTTGTTCAGTACATACAGAGGCAATGTGACAGAAGTCTTCATAGTTCATCTGCATGGAAAAGAGTTAGCAAATATAGTTAACATAGTAAAAACATAATTTCAGCTCTAGAGCAAAATTCTACAAAAGATGCATGTACCTTTTCTGCACCAGTGGCATCATCAATCACACAATTTTCTCTCAAACAATCCCACATAGCAGCCAAATCATCAGCATTTAACAAAAGATCCAATTGTTTCTGCAGAAATTAATCAACATATCAAAGTCAGCGAAAACATTAAACTTAAGAACAGAATATGAAGAATCTATACCTTCAAGAAGCGGTATTTTGCAAGCCTCTGAACCCTTTGACTAATCGATCCTTCTTCTGGTTTCTGAACCAAGAGTTAATGAACAAAAACTTATGATTCTAAATGAAAAACCAACTTTTCGAAAGGTTTAACAATGCAAGATTTTAGCCGGATAGTGCCGTGAAATCTATCAGCAATGCAACAACTACAATCATCTTATAGAGTAAAAATACCCATGTAAGGGACATGCCTTCTTGTAGAAGGTCGGCATCGTGCCTGCTTCTTGGCTTTTCTGTTGCTTATCTTTAAATATCTCGAGCAAGATTCTCTTCGTCTCAAGCTCTGCAAAACAATGTAAACAAACCCTTACCAAACACAGCAAAATCCAAGACTTTATCACGGTTAACATAGTGTTTTCAACACATAGACAGAGCTTCATTTTCTCCGACGGCCCCAAATTCAGGAAGTTTACACAACAAACTCGAAAATGCGGTTAAAAATTCGAAATTGCGTAGCAGAAATCGTAAGAGATACAATTTATGACATCATCAGACTGTCCAAACAACCAAAACCCAGCAACCCAGCAACCCATGGACCTACCCATTAGAGCTTCGGATCCTAATCCGGCGCCGGAACCAATATAACGTCGTAGATTTCTAACCCAAAGCATCGAAGACGCCGGCGGGATCTTCCTCTGAGTCGATGTGTCGTGGCTCTCGCCATCGCTAGATCCGCTATACATTTTCTCTAATCACGCAGATCTTCACAACCTTCGACGAAAAATGAAAGCCCTCAAATGAAAAAGAGAGCCCTTAAAGCGGAGGATGAGGACTGAACCAGAAACTGAAGAACAGAAACCCTAGAGCAGCCTTCTCTCTCAAACTCTCTGATCTGAGAGATCTGAGCTTCAAAGGTAAACAAAAGTTTCTCACTTTTGCAATACAAGTCCTCAATTTCATAAATACTTTTGATTCTTACCCCATTACTTTGTGTGATTATTAAGATTGTACGAAACTTTTTAAAAATCAATATTTAGTACGAAATGTATCCCATAACATCCCGTTAGATAGTATTTTTTTGCAGAGAAACAAGAATGGCTTCCATATCCATTAACTGTCTCTTCACTCCTCAAGCTCTATCTCGACCTACCAGGACGGGGAAGATCTCTGCTAAACCTAGAAAAGTCTCGGGAAAAACCCGAAACCCTAGAAAAACGAATCTCCACCGCGAAGTCGAGCTTAAATCTCGTGGCGGTGACAGACCCCAGCCGGTTTCTGACGCCGGAGGAGGCGAAGCCACTACTTATACTCGTCTTCCTCCCAGGGAAGATTTCTCCGATGTCTCTCTTCTTTCTTCTTCTTATTTAAAATTCTCCGAGGAAGTGAAGCTATCTGAATCAAATGTCGCAAGGGTCGAGGAAAAAATTGAAATGTTGGGGGAAAACGATGAAGAAGATAAAGAAGAAGAAGCGAAGAATGATGATGACGACGATGATGATATATGGGGAAAGTACAGAAGATTAGATGTATTCGAAGGAAATTCAGGATCAACTGACGAAGATGATTACGAAGACGAAGTGTTCGAGTATAGTGATGAAACGGATGTGGAGAAAAATGAGAGTGGGAGATCTGGGTTTAAGGATGGAGAAGCATTATGTTTCTCAGGTGAAGAGGAAGAGGAGGAAGAGGATGCGATTGGAGTGAAGGAGAAAGGTGTCCCTGCGGTGATGCGGTGTTTCGATAGAGCGAAGATATATGTGAAAGCCGGAGATGGAGGGAACGGTGTGGTTGCGTTTAGAAGGGAAAAGTTTGTTCCTTTTGGAGGACCTTCAGGTGGAGATGGAGGGAGAGGAGGGAATGTGTATGTAGAGGTTGATGGGTCGATGAATTCCTTGTTGCCGTTTCGAAAGAGTGTGCATTTCAGGGGGGGACGTGGTGATCATGGGAGAGGGAAGATGCAGAGTGGAGCTAAAGGAGTTGATGTTGTGGTGAAAGTGGCTCCCGGGACGGTGGTGAGACAGGCTAAAGAGGCGGTGGAGGAGGGGGAGGAGGAGGAGGAGGAGAAGGAAGTGCTTCTTGAGTTGCTGCATCCGGGACAGAGGGCGTTGTTGTTACCTGGAGGGAGAGGTGGAAGAGGGAATGCTTCGTTTAAGTCGGGGATGAATAAAGTTCCTAGGATTGCTGAAAACGGTGAAGAAGGTCCTGAAATGTAAGTGTGTTTCTTCTCTTCATTTCTGTTTTTGTTTTAGTTTTAGGGTGTTGATGGAACAAGCTTTGGTTTGGGAACGAGAGAATTTTGTAGTAAGGTGTAAAAGTTTGGGACTTTATCTCACTGCAAGTAGTAGAGTTTCTGAAATGGATTCGTTGTCCACCTCATATTTTAGCTCTGCAACGATGAACTAATCGTAGAAGCCAATTGTTTAAGGATGCAAGAAATTCATTTTTTTTATTAGGAGCATGAGACTCTGGGACACACTTTGATTTCTGCTTCTATGGTTTGGTAAAGCTTAACTCATACATGTGAGTGTTGCTCCCTTCGAAATTATTTTGATCTTCTAGGTTAGGTTTTACTATCCGGTTAATCTCAGATGAAATCATCTTAGAAGCAATTGCTCAGTATAAAGCAGTGTTCACATATATATGGATCACAGGACTTTTTGGAATCTTCCATTGTTGACTATGCACGTAGCATTGCTCCTGTTGATACAGGGTTGCTAGTGTTTTATGAAAGGATATGAATTTATGGGTTGGCTTTAGATTGGATTGAGTAGTCTTAGAGTCCAACACTTTCATGCTGGTGAAGAATTATGAGACTTTGTGTTTGCCTTCCAAGAAATGTAATATTTTGTTGTTATTGGGAAAGCTCTGATTCCGAAATATACATTTACAATTCGCAATAGGTGGCTGGACTTGGAACTGAAGCTGGTCGCAGACGTAGGGATCGTTGGTGCTCCAAATGCAGGAAAAAGCACATTGTTGAGCGTGATAAGTGCCGCGCAGCCAACCATAGCAAATTACCCATTCACCACATTACTTCCCAATCTAGGTGTGGTTTCATTTGATTACGATTCAACAATGGTGGTTGCAGATCTTCCTGGTTTGCTCGAAGGAGCACACAGAGGCTTCGGTTTAGGCCATGAGTTTCTAAGGCACACTGAAAGATGTTCAGCACTGGTAAAACAACCATCTTTAGATCCAAGCTTTATCCTTTGGTTCGGTTTAATTGGTCACTTAATGAAGCATCTCTTAGGTACATGTAGTGGATGGCTCAGCTCCACAACCTGAACTTGAGTTTGAAGCTGTTCGTCTCGAACTCGAATTATTCAGTCCTGAGATCGCCGAGAAGCCTTACGTAGTGGCCTACAACAAAATGGACCTCCCAGATGCTTATGAGAAGTGGCCAATGTTCAAGGAAAGTCTTCTTGCCCGCGGGATTGAACCTTTTTGTATGAGCGCAGTACAAAGAGATGGCACACATGAAGTAATCTCTGCCGTTTATGAACTCCTGAAGAAGTACAGAGAAGCCAACGCAGAACCCAAAGGTCTTTTCTACTTTTACTTTTGCATTATAGGATGAAACCAAACCTAAACAATGTAGTGATGTTTTTTTCTTTTTCTTTTCCGATGTGGCTTATAGGGTTGTTCGATCAAGCGGACGAGAATCTGGACCATGTAGCTAAGAAAATAAGTAAGGAGCGACGAGCAGCCATTAATGAGTTTGAGATCTTCCGCGATAGCGGTACCAGGGCTTGGCATGTAGTTGGAGCCGGGCTTCAACGGTTTGTCCAGATGACTAACTGGCGGTATGAGTTAAAACTACAGCCAAGATTTCACGCGATCTAACTAATCAGGTGTCACTAACCAATTCGATCTGTTTTTGGATAGGTACATGGATTCAGACAAAAGGTTTCAGCACGTGCTTGATGCTTGTGGTGTGAACAAATCACTTAGGAATATGGGCGTCAAAGAAGGCGATACCGTGATCGTAGGAGAGGTTTGTATGAGTTTCTCTCAATCTTTCGTCTCTTAAAAGAGCTTTAGATTCGCGTTTATGAACGTTTACGATCTTTTGTGTGCGTGTGTGTGAATAGATGGAGTTGGTGTGGCATGACTCAGCTAATGGCTCGAGCCGTCCTACAGATTCAAACAAGACTTCGACAGACTCAGTCAGATGGCCTCAATGGAAATGAACCATCTTACTTCTCTTGGAGTGTTTCTTAAACTGAGCCGAGAAGTAAATCGGATTTACGTTTCCAGTCATTCGATTGAACCGGTTATTGATCATGGAATCAATAAATTTTAATTTTTATACTGTTAACGAAGATTAAATTAACTGATGTGTACTTGAATATATTATTTTCAACTAAAATTAAATTAAAGTAATTTTTTTTTATCATTTTCTTATTTGAGATTTGTTATGGTCTGCAATTGATGGACCTTAAGTAACAAAACGTAGTTTGATACCTTAAATTCCTTCTGAGGGAATATAATATCATTGAAAAAGAAAACTTTCATTTTATTATACTTTTTATTTTTTTATTTTTTTTTGACAACCTTATTTTATTATACCCTCAACTAAAAATTTAATTTATAAAACCTTCCACAATCACCCGATTCATTTTTAAAAAATTAACAAAAATAATAATTAAAAACCTCTTAGCAATCGCCATATCCATTTTAAAACATTCAAATAAAAATTTAATGAAAAAAGTTCTCGGCTAAGTTCTATTATCTACATCCGTTAGGGATTTTAATGTTTTTGTAGATAGATGATCATTCATTAACAAAACTTAGTTGAGTTTTTTTTTTAGTTAAATTTTTAGTTGAAAGTTTTAAAACAGATGGGATATTCTTAAAAGTTTGTTTCTATTAAATTTTAAAAAAATATCTATGATATCTTTCACCATCACTTGACCAGCTGAAGTGAGCTGGTCAGATAAGAAAAGGAAAAATAATTATTTGCAATTTTCCCTAATTTCTTAGCTCTCAATTTACATCCTCTGTTTACAGTGGGATACAACAGGTTGGATCACAAAAAGAAAGAAGAAAATGTCCGAAATATGTAAATTGAGACATTGTACCGATTGGGGGGAGTCAGGGACCGGTATTCAAAATCAGGTTAAACAAACCGGATCGGTTTTCCCCGGTTTAAAGAAAAAAACAGGAAGAGAAGAAACGGGAAGGAGGGTTATGGTCTAAGAAAAAGATGACAGAAGATCACTCGCAGTTTATTATCAGCCGTCCAATCCAAAAATCAGACGGTCCGTACGAGAGAGATCTTCTTTTTTGACCACACCACATCAAAAACAGACAATCACTTCTCTCTCTCTCTTTTAAGTGGAAAATCGTAGCCGTACAGTCTAACGGACAACACACGTGGCTCCCACAGTCTCAATCGCTGAGATCACGACACGTAAGCAGAGCTTTCGATTAGTTAGTAGGTCCCACGCTTACTTTGTTTCCTCGTTGTCGCGTGCGGCAACAGTGTCTTACGTGTCATCGACAGTGTCCCACATAGTATGCGCGTACTAGGTTCGGTGGGGCTTCTTTCTAGCTTACGTGTCTACTTATCATTGGTTCTTGGTCCTTCGCGAAGTATCCAATTTTGTTTGGTTTATAAAGTTGCCTTGTTTGGTTCCGTGTGTTTCGACTTCGGACATATATAATTTATATATTTAATTTTTTTTAGGAGGAGTTATTTTATAAATAAATTTGAAAAAATCTAAATGAATTCAATAGATTTTAAAGTATTGTCAAAATTTTATGTGATTTTAAATGAATTCCACCAAAATTATACATAAAATACAGAAAATTCATTCTTCACAATTTTTGACTTGAATTCTATTAATTTTTTTCTAAATAACAATATCATGAAAAGAATTGTAAAATTAAATAACACTAACACTTAATAGAATTGGGACATCAATCAATTGAATAATACTAAAATTTTATAGAATTTGAAAAAATGGCTACAAATACTCAATCCAATAACACATGAATTTAAAATAATTCATAAAATACATAATTGAATAACACTAGAATTCTACATAATTTTATTTTTTTCAAATTCAATTAAATTCTTTAATTGAATACTTCCACATTTATTAAGCAAATAAAATTCTTTTATTTTTTTCACCTTAAACTTAAAGCTTATATTAAATTTTATGATTAAAAAAAAGAAAAAACTAATATTTGATTTTCAACCATTAAACCAATTGGAGTATAAATACCTCTATATATATAAAAATTATGTGACATAACACTTCAAACCAAACAAGCCGAAATATTGAAAATGCAAAAAATACAAAAGATTTAGAAATTAGAAAACAACAACTTCAAAAATAAAATAAAAATTTAGGAGATATGAGAATGCTAGTCACTCTGAAAATGAAAATGCCATTTTTGCTCAAATCCATCCAATCAATTTCGAAAAAAGAAATATGTTGTTGATGTATGTTGATGCACTCCTTTGCACATGCGGAAACTTCCGACATTTTTTTTCAAGTGAAAATTCTGTAATTTCAATATCGTGTGTTTTTCATATTAGTCAAATTATTTAACGATGTAAACAATATAAATATATTTTCAAATTATTATGCTAATATAGAAAATTTTCTTTTCTATATTTAATAAGTTATATTTTATCTTCTCAGATTTGAATATCAATCTTCTCAAATTTCTGTAAACTCATCTATATTTTTATAGAATAACTAAACAGCATTATACGCAACATATACACAATGTTTATTATGTACCTTTATATCTGTGTATCTTTATATATTATATATATGTATAGAGAGAGGGGCACATGGAGAGCACGAACACAATTTAGGAAATAATTATGAAGTATTACGTCGCACTAGGTGCCACGAGTGTGTTTGGATCACCTGACTTTAATCAAAACAATGAATAGTAAACAAAAGGATCGGAGATATATAATTTAATACTAGCAAATTAATAGTGAATCCCCACTTGGCTTTTCGGTCACACTGTCTGGACTCTCGTCAAAGTCCAAGTTTGTTCTAAGACAACCTTTACCCCTAAATCCCGGGGATGTCCTTTTGACACAAAAAGAAAATTTTAAATCAAAACAAGTTTTTTAAAATTTCATAAGGAAAAGTTTTTGGCTTTTCAATTAGCTGTTCAAAATTTTCTGTATTTTTCTTTGCCTTTTTTTGAGAAATGCGAAGAAATTCTTCATTCCTAAACCCAAGAAAGCCTCGATCACATGGAACTTGACTAAAAAGATTTCACACAAAACTGTTCAAAAAGGCAATAGTGCAATCCCAATATATTGGGCAATGGCAATTGGGTGTATCATTTGTTATATGAATTATTTACCCTATTTGAAAAACACACAAAGAGAGTATTTTTTTTTTCTTTTTCGAGTTTTCAAGGGTAAATTCAGATTAACTTCGAATCTTTCAACCATTACATTAATTATCTGTAAAACAATGTATACATTATTATAAAAAATGATCTCGTGCAACATAAACTACACCCATTTATTTAACTAATGCGATAGTGTTTTTGTAATCTCATAACGTTTTGGCTATATATATATAAGTTATTTTTCCCAAAGGTTTGATGAATTATAATAATATGAGGCATAAATACGCCGACAATTTATGTAATAGTTGCCTTGGTCCGTGGATAATAGAGTTGAGTTGTATAAGACTTTCATGTGTATTTTTGACTCGTGATATACATGTTCTTTTTCTTTTCTTTTTACATAAATGATATACATGTTCTTCAATACAAACCCTATATTATTTATTTATTTTTATCGTCTATTACATCATCATTTGAGATATTTAATCTAATTCTACTATGATAATATTCAACTACCTGTAGCATATGCGATTATGATAAACAGCTCCCACGAACAACAATTCCACGACTCAACTCTCTCTGCACCACTTGGATCCACAACGAACGATTCTGCATGTACGACATTCCCACAATCAGGACCGTCCCTGGATTAAAACCCATGAAACAAGAGTTTTAGACATTACAAAAATATATAAAAGTTGGGGCATCAATTTCAAAAATTGGATTGTTGTACAGTAGTTATTACAAACATTAGTGCATGCCGGTTTCAAACTCGAACCTCCATATACATAATTCCTTTTGTAAACTTTGCATCTATTAATCTGCAAGAAACTGCACTTTCTGAAAATCGAACTCCATATCTGGTGTAGAAATCTTTAAACCTTTGACCATTGGATCAAAGGGTTTCCACAATTATTTAATAGATTTCAATATAACTAATGAAAAAATATTTTGGAAAATAATATAAATTTTATAGGAGATGATCTTTATGTATATATATCGAATCTAGTTCTATATATATAGTTCAAATTGTATTATTTTCTTTAAAAATACCGTAGGATGTGGATGACCACCAAAATTTATATATGATTAACTATAGTGATTTAATAACATTATCACTAGTTTTGATTTCAATGGTAATAATAATATGTAAAATATGATGTATACGAGAAGATAGTCAAATGGAAGGTTAGTCCCACATCAAGTTCAAAATCTGAGTGGAGGAGTCAAGGGTCTTCTGTCTTCGGATTCTTATATGTAGCTTAAGCTTGTCTCTAACCCCAATTCTTAAAAGGCATGAAGAATATTAATAAATTCACTCAATTAAACATTTATTACTTTAATCTAATCATTACATTTTGGAACTTCTATGTAGTTTTCGGATACGAATTAATGTTCTCTAAAATTTTCTTAGAGTTTTGATACAAAACATTCCTACTTAGCTAACTCTGATTAGTTATATACTAGTATTCTATAATTGATTTCGGCCTAAGAACTGATCTATATAGATTTGCATAAAAACTATATCTTGATAAAACAAAATATCATTAGTGTTAATTTATTCTGGCGCACAACTTTTTGTTGTTGTGTTTGGTAAGCTGTATCGCAAATACGCGAACGGTTGCACTGGGAGATAGTGACTATCCGACCACAATTATGTTAACTGTTGTATTAGTCAAAGATATAATTCTAAAAGAACCCAAATATATATAACTATATATAATATTATTAGTTTGACTCGTTTTTATAAGAAAAAGAATTATAATTTTCATTCCCAATGCCATTTAGCAATGTGCAAAAAAGCTTACCAACAAATATCACATTTCCAACCCTTAATACAAGGAGTCCATTACACTTTTGTACCGTAACCCATTCGGTTAAAAAGGCAAAAATATTCATTCAAATCTAATCAATTTGATTTTTGGTTTAGCTGACCTTATGGCTTGCAACACTTTTTTTCAGTCAAGAATATTATAAAATGTCAAAAATAGAAACCATGGTAATAAGTAAAATTGAGTATGATTAGCAAAAAAAAAGTAAAATTGAGTAACACTCTACTTCTTTCATCTGCACGTTTGAAGTTAATAGGAACATTCTTAAGTAATTAGAAAACTAAGAATAACACTTATCATTTTTTTTATAGCGAAGTTTGACCTTTTTGACCATTTGGATTAATAAAATAATTCTTAACTATACTTAGATAATAATGTATTTAGCTTAATGTTTATACTTAGGTTTATAATTCCCATATGATATAGGATCTGTACTTGTATATATATCAATCTCTAAGATTTCCACACAAGATTTCCACATAAGTTATTTCATGGTATCAAAACAAAAAAAAAACGATTTTTGAACAATAACAAAATCATTTTTTTCTTCTTTTTTCTCTTCTTACATAAATCTTTTTTTCGTTTTTTTGATCAATCATGGCGGATAATACCGGTCTCATACCTAGTACTACTATTATTTCGAAGGCATCTCCTTACTATCTACATCCATCCGATAACCATGGTGTTCTTATCACCTCGGTTTTGCTTTGTGGCGACAATTATTTCGACTGGGCAATAGAGTTCTCCAACTCACTACAAGCGAAACAAAAACTCGGTTTCATCAATAGAACTGTTCCTAAACCAACTGCAGATCCAGATATGTCTCGCTGCCTAGCTACTAATTCGATGATCATTGGATGGATCCGCACATCTATCAATCCGACAATATGTTATACAGTCACCTTTGTTCCTGAAGCACATAAACTTTGGAAAAGTTTACAACGACGATTCTCTATCAAAAACAGGATTCGTATCCAACTACTACAAGATGAGATCAGTAATTATCGTCAAGATGGACAAACTATTCTCGACTACTACGATCTTCTAACAAAGCTCTGGGAAAAGCTTGCCAATCTGAAAATATCTCGTGTCTGCTCTTGTGATGCCTCGACAGATATAGAGAAAGAACGCGCAGATATCCGAGTTCACAAGTTCCTCTTTGGGCTTGATGAATCTAGATTTCGCAATATACAGTCTCAAATCATCGATGTAGAATCTCTTCCTGATATTAACAACATCTACCCTTGTGTGATCCGAGAAGAACAACACAATAAAACAACACGCTCCAGAGAAGTCAAAACAGAGATTGTTGGGTTCATGGCACAGTCCGACAACTCCAAAGACGAAACACTACGCGTTGCCGCTGTTTCTGCTTCTCGATCACGTGATCGAAATCATTTTTGCACTCACTGCTCTCGCAAGGGACACGATAACGCCGAGTGTTTTATGGCTATCCATATTGGTGGTATGAACAACAACGCAACAATACGTCTACCTATGTTGCTCCAGGACAGCGAGGTCGCAATGGCCGTACATCTAATTTTGGAAATCAAGGTCATGGCAGAACAAATCCATTACGAGCTAATCCAACAACACAAACGTTAATCCTATTACAGGCTGGAATCCAAATCAAGTTGCACAACTAATTCAGCTACTTCAAACATCACGTTCTAGAATTTCCACCGAGAAATTATCCGGTAAAGCTAAAAATAATGATGTTATCATTGACACGGGAACCTCTCATCACATGATTGGAAATCTCTCCCTGTTTAGTGATATCTCAGATATTGTCCCATCAGCGGTTGCGTTTTCCGATGGAAGCACATCCCGAGCTGTGAAACGTGGGAAACTAACTCTAAGCTGAGATTACTACTTAACTAATGTTCTGTATGTTCCAGATTTTAATTACACATTGATCTCTGTTTCACTTTTTCTCAATAACATGATGTATTGCAGTATTTACTGATACGTTGCGTGTCTTGCATGACCATTTTATGAGGACCCTGGTTGGAACTGGTGAAGAACATGAAGGGGTTTATTATTTAACGGGTGTCATGGCTGCAAGAGTAAATCAGACTGACAATAGAAAGAATTTTCAGTCAGAACTTTGGCATCAGAGGCTTGGACATCCTTCTTATCGAGTTTTATCTACATTACCAGTTTTAGACAATTTGTCTTTTGATTCTGAATACTCTGCTTGTTGTGAGATTTATTTTCGCGCAAAATAAACGTGTGAGGTTTTTAATGATAATTCTAATAAAGCTTCTGAGCCATTTTCTCTAATACATTGTGATGTTTGGGGACCATATCATACTCCTTCTTTTTGCGTATCTCATTATTTTCTAACTATTGTGGATGAATTTTCTCGAGCAATCTGAACTTATTTGATGTTAGAAAAATCGGAAGTTCCCAAGCTCATTCAAGAATTCTCTGCTCATTGTGAACGACAATTTGGAAAATCGATAAAGAAAATTCATACCGATAATAGCACATAATTCATAGTCTTGTCGTCATACTTTAAGCAAAACAGAATTGAGCATCAGACTTCGTGTGTGAACACACCACAGCAAAATAGACGCGTGAAAAGGAAACACCGTCACATCTTAAATGTAGTTCGAACTTATCTCTTTCAAGCTTGTCTTCCCATTTCATTTTGGGGCGAGAGTATACTCACATCTGCGCACCTCATTAACTACACTCCTACAACTGTTTTGAAAGGAAAATCACCATACGAAGTTCTCTTTGGCACCAAACCTGATTACAATCAACTAAGTGTCTTCGAATGTCTCTGTTTTGTACACCGTAGAGCTCGAGACAAGGATAATTTTGGTGACCTTAGCTGAAAGTGCATCTTCGTCGATTACCCTTATGGGAAAAAGGCATGGTTGCTGTCTGATCTGGAACAGAATGAGTTCTTTTCTAGTCGTGATGTTATCTTCTCTGAAAATAAATTTTCAGGTGTTGCTGAAACAAATTACGTCACACCACCCATAAACCACTATGATCCAACAGCCGATGACTGGCTGCTACATAGATTACCATCAAGGGGGATCACACCTGCTCCACAAACATATATGCCTTCATAACAAACAACTCCCGAAATAACTACACCAGAACCTGCAATTTTTGCAACTGAATCAGCTACTCCTTTGCCTCTAACTACAAATAAACTCGTAGAAAAAATTATTACAATCGAAGAACAAGAGCATTCTTCTCCTGGTCTACCTGAATTACTTGGTAAAGGTCGTCGTCTCAAGACACCTTTAGTTCTCCTAAAAGATTTTATCTTTCACTCTGCACGCCAAGAAGATAATCCCTTTCACGTTCTCTCCTCTCCTAATCACGGTTCTCCATAAATGTCCTTAGGTAATACTCCATATCCTATTGCATTCTGATTTTTGTTTAATCTCAGCTTTCCATCAGGCCTTTGTTGCAATCATTCTTAATTCTGATGAATCGCATGGTTACAAAGATGCTGTCAAACTCAAGATATGGCGTGATGCAATGACAAGTGAATCAATGACACATGGGACATCACCACTATGCCTCTAGGAAAAAAGCTCTGGGCAACAAATGAATTTTCAAAAATAAGTTCCATTATGATGGTACACTTGAACTACACAAAGCCAGGCTTGTTATACTCGAAAATAATCAATAAGAATTAGAGATTTCAATGAGGCATTTTCCCCAGTTGCTAAAATTACTACGATTCATTTTCTTCTTCGCATTGCAGCTGCTAAGAAATGGGTCAAATGGGCGTTCATAATATTTTATTTGCATGGTGATCTCGAAGAAGAGATTTATATGAAGCTTCCCTAAAGGTTTACTAGTTCTGATCCAACAAAAGTTTGTCGTCTAAAGAAATCCCTATACGGTCTTCGTTAAGCACCTAGATGTTGGTTCTCTAAGCTAGTAACAGCCCTTCGTACGTTTGGTTTTTCTCAGAAATATGTCGATTACTCACTATTTTCTTACGTTCGTGGTAGTATTTGTCTCCATGTTTTGGTATATGTGGATGACTTCATCGTTGCATGTAATGATCTATCAACTATGCAGCACTTCAAAGATTATCTAAACAAACGCTTTCATATGAAAGATCTCGGGTTTGAGGTTGCTCGCAGTGATTCCAAATTTTTCATATCTCAACAACATAAATATAATATCAAGGACATATCGCTGAGGCATGTATTTTAGGAACTAAGCCTTCTCTGGTTCCTGTCAAATTCAACCATAAACTTGCTTCTGCAACTGGTCATCTTGCCAATGCACAGCAGTACCGACGACTTGTTAGAAGGCTCATATATTTGACTAATACCATGTCCAAACTCGGTTACATTGTTCATGCAAAAACCAATGCAAGCACATTGGGATGCGGCACTACGATTAGTTCGATATCTTAAAGGTTGCCCATGTCAGGGAATATTTCTACGAGTTGATGATGATCTACGACTCACGGCCTATTGTGACTCCAACTGGGCATCTTGTCCATGCACACGCCGTTCCCTAAGTGTCTACATTATGTTTTTTGGTGACTCTCCGGTTTCCTGAAAAACAAAGAAACAACAGTCAATCTCACACTACGCGAACTTAAGTGGCTTAAGGAGCTTCTACATTCTTTTGGTATCTCGCATACGGATGCCATGAGACTCTTCTGTGACAATAAGTCTGCTATCCACATTTCTGCAAATCCAGTCTTTTACGGACGTACAAAACACATCAAATCCGATTGTCATGATGTTTGTGAAGCTGTCGAAGCTAAACTCATCGTCACTTAACATGTCACATCCAAAAACCAGCTTGCTGGCATTCTTACCAAGGCATTACCACATTCACTCTTTGAAGATTTTTTGTTCAAGTTGGATATTCGCAATCTCACACTTTAATTTGAGGGAGAATAATAAAATAATTCCTAACTATACTTAGATAATAATGTATTTATCTTAATGTTTATCTACTTAGGTTTACAATTCCTATATGATATAGGATATATACTTGTATATATATCAATCTCTCACAATGTGAATTATACACAATATTTCCACACAAGTAATTTCATGGATGATAATTTATCACTTATCAATAACTTAGTTATATTTCATATCAATGCAATTTTTTAACCCAAATGTTTTAGAGATACGCAGTGGATCTTTTAAAATGCAAGTTCGAAATCGAAAAATGACTCAACTTTATCAAATCGAAAATCATTTGATTAAATTGTAAACACAATTAGGTTGCACAAAAAAAAAAAAATTGTAAACACAATTTTTGATAGATTAGTGGTGTTTTGACCTATTAAACGTGTTACATTATTGATCAAAATCAAGATTTAATGTTTTCTTTTTGATACATCTATATTAAAAAGAAGATGAGTCGAAGGTAAATTTTTTCATTAGTTTATGCGCCAATATCCTATATATATTAATAGAGAAGACATTCACAAGAAATTCTAGGTGTCGTTCAAAGAGCGTTTTAAGGAAACATGTCATTTAATTTAACAAATCATAATATCATACTATTATTTAGCAAGTGCAAAATCCTACGTGGCGGCTCCAGAATCACTCTCAGACCTGTTTTTACCTTTATGCCATTAATGAAATCGTTTAATTACAATCCTTTGCCATCGAAATTTTATGACTAACATATCCTTATTTCGAATATATATAATTGCTATGGATTTGGGTATGTTTTTATTGTGGCCCATCTATTTTATCCGTTTTGGGTTTTAATGTTTATTTTATTTGTCCGTTTATTTGTGTCGGTTGTTTTAAATAATCATACTATTATTTAGCAAGTGCGAAATCCTACGTGACGGCTCCAGAATCACTCTCAGACCTATTTTTACCTTATGCCATTAATGAAATCGTTTTACTACAATCTCTTGCCATCGAAATTTTATGACTAAAATATCCTTATTTCGAACTTATATAATTGTTATGAGTTTGGGTATGTTTTTATTGTGGTCCATCTATTTTACCCGTTTTGGGTTTTAGTGTTTATTTTATTTGCCCGTTTGTTTTAAAACCCTAGGTATTATTTTTATCGTTTGTTATAAATATGATAGAGACTACACATATTGTTTGTTCTGTAATACATTTTTCTTTTTTCCCTAATGATATTGTTTTATTTGTTCTGTTTTTTGGTAGGTTATGTCGTCGTTTTCAAGGTATTATTTTGTTCGTTTTTGTGTTTATAGAATATATGCTGTGCATTTTATTAGTTTTGTTGTTTATTCATTTATTTCTTTTTATTTTTCTACTAATTATCGTTTTATAGGTTGTAACCTCTTCTTAGAGGTATAATTCGTTCTTATATTTGTTGTTTATGTATATGTGTTTTTTTATCTATTATACTATTCATGTTGTTTATTATATCGTGAAATCGTTATTTATTTTTTACCCATGATTATCATTTTATTCTTTTTTTATAGGTTTTAAACTCCTCTCTGAGGTATAATTTGTTCTTATTTATTCTTAAATTTATGTGTTTTGTTCTCTATTATACAGCTTGTGTTCTTTTTATCTTATATTCGTCTTTTTATTGTCTTAATTATTATCGTTGTATTCGTTTTATAGGTTGTAACAAAAAATTGTTTATTATAAAATCTTATTTATTATTATTAAATTTGGTATGTACTTTTGTTCTAATATTTATTTTAAAATTTTAAATTAATATTAATTTATTTACGTGTCTTGAATCTATGATGACATATATTTTTAGTAATTGTATTTTTGTATTAGTTATTTGATCTATTCATTTTCGTCTTCTTGCTATTGTAATGATTCTTATTTATTTTTATTTTTTCCAGAATTTGATCTTTTTTATAAGGTAATTTTCTAATAATATTATCTCTACATATTTTCGTTTTTCATTGAAAGGAGTTTGTTATCTAATCCTACTTCTTCTTTTAGGTTTTGCCTCTTCAACAAGATATCTCATTATAATATTTTTACCCTTTATGTTTGAAAGGAATTTGTTACATGAACCTATACTTCTTTTTCGTGTTTAACTCTATTTTGAGTCTTTTATTCGATGAAGAGGTTTGTTCGGATTATGTCTGTTTTGAGGAATAATTCATAGTTCCGATAAAATAAACACTAAAAGCCAAACAAACGGAACTATGAATTATTCCTCGAAAGAAAAGACAAAACATATTATTTAAAACAAAAAAAATCTTATTGTTTAAATTCGAACAGTAAGTTCATGTGTTTCAAATACTTTATGTAGAAACAAGAACAAAAAAAACCAATCGATCAAATTGTTCTATGAAATGATATAATGTGGAGATTTTATTACTAATAGTGGGTCACGATGAATCGAGGACTTGAATCCTTTACATCTAGCCTATGCGTTTTCTGTAAATCATCAAATGAGTTTATGTATAATTTTCAATGATTGTGTGCATGGTTAGAGTTTAGACGTTCATGGTAGGGTTTAACATCTCTAATCAAAATTTTTGAATGGCATACGATTACTAAAAAAAATCAATTTATACGTGTTTGTATTTAGATTTAAGATTTGATGCTAGAGTTTAGGATTTATGATCTATGTATTATTTTCAATGTTTACGTGCATTTGTAAGGATTTAGGCTCCCGAATTAGGGTTTGGCACCTCTTATTTTTTGAAAAATAAATTGATGGTATAATGTTAATGAATAATTTTCTAATGTTCTCTTAAAAAATATATTAATAAAAAATAT
This sequence comes from Pseudoturritis turrita, assembly GCA_900406555.1. Classification (NCBI taxonomy): domain Eukaryota; kingdom Viridiplantae; phylum Streptophyta; class Magnoliopsida; order Brassicales; family Brassicaceae; genus Pseudoturritis; species Pseudoturritis turrita. Next base: position 259,411 of record OVBL01000949.1, on the reverse strand, counting down.
AAATAAATACAAACATTTGCGGTGATTAAAGATAATAAATATGTGCACTGAAAAAAGGATAATAATGAAATTGGTTATCTTCAAAATGAATTTTTTTATCTTATATACAAAATAACAATTACTTATAAAATTAGAGTGCTGATTTGTTAAATTAGATCTTAAAATTAAAAAAAACGAATAATAAATTCAAAATAGTATAAGTGGCATCATTTTTCTAAGAATTATTTTGGTGTGTATGGTTATTTTTAATAAATTGTTAATAAATTATTTTTGAACTCTATAAGTTGGTGTGAATCATTTTGGGACAACACATAACATTCATCGATGCGAATATAAAATATTCATTTAATTGTGAATTTTTTTACAACAAAAGATATACATTTTAAAATAATACACTTTATATTTTTTTAAATAAACCTCCCAACGGTTCTTTAAATCCGTCCATACCAAATTTAACATTTTAAAATGCTACAATTTTATTTTTTAAACGAGTGATTTTGAATGAAGAACCTGAATGTGATTTATATGAAAATATTTAAATCTCTAGAATTTTGAGTTTTTAGTTATTTTATGGAATTGAGATTTTCGTTAGTTCTGTTTATAAATTATTCATTTCTATTTTGATTTTGTTAGTTATATTTTAGTATTTTTATTCTAAAATATGGTGTTATGGTGTTTACGCAAAAGTTATATATCTATATTTCCAATCTCTTTTGTTAGTCAATTAGATCCATATTATATGCAACTACGTATAAATATGAAAATGTTATATGTTATATATCATTATACAAGATAAGGTGTCCAGTTAAGTTGATTTTTATGATTCTAAATTTTTTTACCGTAGTATTCGATACACGATAATGTCGATTTGTTTTATTTAAATATGTATTTTTGAAAAATGAATAGATAATCCAAAAATTTATGTTTTAGTTTCATTAACATACTAATGTATTTCATTAACACACTCACCTCTTGAATCAATTTACTCTCCAGTGGTAGTCTGGCTTGGGCGTCAGAGAGTCTTTAAGAGGAAAACCCCTTCTCATCATTCCGAAGATCTTCCTGACGATATTACTTATGTATGGTTCAACGCATCTCCAGAGAATCATCGTGAATATCTCACCAGAGACAGCAACTTAGGCGGACGCACCTCTCATCCCCCAAGAGGACGGAAGTCCTACGTACCAGAAGCTCTCTAACTATTCCCATAGGACACTCTAAGGTTATATGCAAGAAATCTACGACTCCGTACGGAGGATCCAAAATCTGATCCAAACAATTAGCGTTAAAGAAGGAAACACCAGACGTTCCACCGAAAGAAAAGACAAAACATATATATATATATATATATATATATATATATATATTTAAAAATTCTTATTATCTAAATCTAAACAGTAAGCTCATGTGTTTCAGATACTTTATGTAGAAACAAGAACAAAAAAGTCAAATTAAAACTCATCGATCGACTTGTTCTATGAAATGATATAATGTAGAGATTTTATTGCTGATAGAGGATCACGATGAATCGAGGAATTGAATCCTAGCCTATGCATTTTCTGTAAACCATCAAATGAATCTATGTATAATTTTCAATGATTGTGTACATGGTTAGGGTTTAGACGTTCATGCTAGGGTTTAACATCTCTGATCAAAGAATTTGATGGCATATGATTACTATAAAAATCAATATATACGTATTTGTATTTGGATTTAAGATTTGATGCTAGAATTTAGGATTTATGATCTATGAATTATTTCAATGTTTAGGTGCATTTATAAGAGTTTAGACTTCCATATTAGGGTTTAGTACCCCTTATTTTTTTTTAAAATAAATTGATGTTACAATGGTAATGAATAATTTTATAATGTTCTCTTCAAAAAAATATTGATAAAAAATATAAATAAATACAAATATTTGCATTGAGTAAAGATAATAAATGTGGGCACTGGAAAAAAGGATAACAATGATAAGAAAAAAAACTTAAAATATCAAAAATAATGAAATTGGTTATCTTCAAAATAATTTTTTTTTAAATCTTATATACAAAAATAACAATTACTTATAAAATTAGAATACTGATTTTAAAAATTAGATCTAAAAATTAAAAATTGAATAATAAATTCAAAATGGTATAAGTGGCATCATTTTTTCTAGGAATCATTTTGGTGTGAATGATTATTTTTAATAAATTGTTAATAAATTATTTTTGAACTCTATAAGTTGGTGTGAATCATTTTGGGACAACACATGACATTCGTCGATGAGAACATAAAACATTAATTTAATTGTGAAATTTGTTTACAACAAAAGATATATATTTTAAAATAATACACTTTAGATTTTTTTTTATAAACGTCCTAACGATTCTTTAAATCCGTCCATACAAAATTTAACACGATTCGTACTTAAGTGATTAAATAGGTTGACTAATCGATTTTAATATATATAAAATTTTAATATTTAAACGTGTATGACAAAACATATAAATTCTAACATTTATAAACGTACAAAAATGATATGTATTGTCATAAATATAATAAAGTTGAATACTTTTGATTAAGAATCTATTAATGTCATTATTTTTAATATTTTATGTGTAAAATTGATCAAAACATATGCAATTATTATTTATTTCAATATCTTTCAAGTGTAAAATTGATCTTCATTTCGTGTAAATTATAAAGCATACGATAAATCAGATAAATTTTAGATTATATGAATTTGTGGGACATAACAAACGAAAAAATATATTTTTTCAATAATGAATTGTATAAATATATGCAAGTGTGATTAAATATGTATAATAGACTACATCATAATAAAAATATTTGTATAGTATATTAATCTAAATACATATATACACAATATATAATATTGTTATAAATATAAGAATAAAAAGTTTGTTAATATATCAGAAAAAATTAAAAATAGATGATATGGTAAGTCTAAAATATTACATTTAGTTAGGTTTAAATTTATAAAATATGTATTAATAGGCTTATGTTATAAAATTAATGAGAATGTGTAGAGATTTCCACCATGGCATATAGTTTTAATTGAAATGTTCTGATTGGTTAAATTAAATGATATGTCCCCTAAAATTCTCTTTGAACGACAGTTATGATTTTTTTGTGAATATCTCCTTAATTAATATATATAGGATTGTATTGTTTAAACAAGTGGTTTTGAATGGAAGAAAATGAATGTGGTTTATAAGAAAATATATTAAAGTCTCTAAGATTTTGAGTTTTTAGTTATTTTATGGAATTGAAATTTTTGTTAGTTCTATTTATAAATTATCCATTTCTATTTTATTTTTTAGTTATATTTTAGTATTTTTATTCTAAAATATGGTGTTTACGCAAAAGTTATATATCTATATTTCCAATCTCTTTTTTTTAGTCAATTAGATCCATATTATTTGCAACTACATATAAATATGGAAGAAATTATATGTTATATATCATTATACGAGATAAGGTCGGTTAAGTTGATTTTTATGATTCTCAAATCTTTCTCCGTAGTATTCGATACACGAAAATGCCGTGTTCGATTTGTTTTATTTAAATATGTATTTTTGAAAAATGAATAGATAATCAAAAAATTTATGTTTATTAACATACTAATGTATTTATTTTCCCGCGCAAGACGCGGGGCCCCACCTAGTTTTAATTAAAACTATATGTCATGGTGGAAATCTCTACATATTCTCATTAATTTTATAACATAAGCCCATTAATATATATTTTACAAATTTAAACCCAACTAAATGTAATATTTTAGACTTACCATATCATCTATTTTTATTTTTTCTTATATATTAACAAACTTTTTATTATTATATTTATAACAATATTATCTATTGCATATATATGTATTTAGATTAGTATACTATACAAATATTTTTATTATGATGTAGTCTATTATACATATTTAATCACACTTGAAAATATTTATACAATTCATTATTGTAAAACATATATTGTTTTCGTTTGTTATGTCCAAAAAATTCATATAAATCTAAAATTTATCTGATTTATCTTATGCTCTATAATTTACACGAATAATGAAGATCAATTTTACACTTAAAAGATATTGAAATAAATAACATTTGCATATGTTTTGATCAATTTTACATATAAAATATTAAAACTAATGGCATTAACATATGCTTGATCAAAAGTATTCAACTTTATTACATTTATGCACAATACATATAATTTTTGTACGTTTATAGATGTTAGAATTCATATATTTTTTCATATACATTTAAATATTAAAAATTTATATATGTTAAAATCGATTAGTTAACCTATTTAATCATTTAATCATGCGCTTGGCGCATATCAAAATCTAGTATACATAATAATGGGAAAGGTCTAAATTTGATTAGATATGGGATATGAATATCAACGACCAAAGATAACTACTAAATTATATCACTTAGTCTCATTAATGTTGATATATAAATCAGATTTAGGATCCGCATATAGGTGGGTTTATAATATAATATTTTATAACCCGTGAAAAAAAACCAAAAACAAAAAAGTGAATATAAAATCAGATTACCCGTGAAAGATCGAGAACGCCGACGCGAGACTACAGATAAATAATGCTAACAATTATTTGTTTATTTTAATTTTCTTATTTTTTATTATTTGATTTCCACTTGAAATTTCATCACATGTTTTCAAATATTTAGTTTTCCAATTCATATTTGAACTATATTTAGTTTTCTTTTATATATCTATTTTTTCAAAACTTTGATGAACTGGTTCTCACAGTTCTATTTAAACTAGATTTACATTTTAAATCATATTTTTACATTCTGTATTCTATTCTTTTTTTTTTTTTTTGTCAACAGATTTTATAAAAATTAAAGCGGTTCAGAATCCCAAACCGGTAGTTCAGAGTTTACAAAAATAATATCATGCAATTTAGAACGAACATTTCGAGCCAACAAATCTGTTTTTGTGTTGCTTTGTCTCGGGATGAGGGACAGAGAGAAAGACGAGAAGACTTCCTTGCAGCGCTCTAATTCCTCCAAGTAGACGGCGAAACTGACCACTCCATCGGGTTTGCCACCATGTTACTCAGCTTCGAATAGTCTGTTGCAAAGGCTACAGACAACTTCTGCTGGTCAATCATACAATGCATCGCCCAAAGTAGTGTTTCGAACTCGGTGTGGAGTGGAGATAAGCTTGGACGCAGATTCCGTGCTCCCATCAAGTCATTTGTTTCGTCATCCTGAAAATAATACCATCCTAAACCTGAAAAATGGTCTCCCGGTTTCCAGGACCCATCAATGAAGCATCGAGGACCTGCGATCGCCTGTAATAGAGGGGAGGATTGGTCCTCCACCAGGACATTAGCTTGCGAAAACAACAAGAATTGTGCCTCAGCATCCGTTGCCTGTAAGACCTCTCGGAGATCCCGGTCCATATTTTTAAATACCATTTCATTCTTAGCTTTCCAAATATACCATATGATCCAAGGGATTTTTGGTAGTGCTCTACGTAATCGCCAGAAAACATAATCCATGTTCGAGTAAACAGAAGTCATTGGGAAAATCCCTGGCGCTGATGGCACATGCGATAGAGCCCAGGTTTGTAAAGCCGGAGGACATTCAAACAATACATGATTGACAGATTCCTCCACCCCCCATCTAGCACATTGTATATCACAATTCACTCCTCTTTTTCGTAGATTTGATGATACCGAAATGCAGCCTGATAACGCTTGCCATTGGAAATGTTTCAATCTTGGAGGGCATTTTAGCTTCCATACGTGAGCTTGTAGGGGCCGATAATCGGGGCCGAAATTCCTAAAACTCGAAACCCTTTCATTATGTTCTCATTCCGTTTGGTAGCCCGATTTAACCGTGTATTTTCCTGATTTTGTAAAGTGCTACCCAATGGTGTCAGACCTATGATTGCTGCTTAGCGCAATACTCTGAATAATAGCAACGTCCTCAGGAATTATAATTGCGTTGAGCAGATTCCAATTCCAGTTTTTTGTAAACGGGTCTATCAGATGATTGACCATGAAAGAAGGTTAATAATTATTACCTTTACAAGTAGCTGGCCTCGGGCATAGGGTCGGTATCCATGGATCATTCCACACAGAAATGGATGATCCTGAACCGACCTTTTTAATTAGTCTTTTGTTTACCAGAGGTCGAACCGATATAATACTCTTCCATCCATAGGAAGGAGAGTAAGATTTAATGGAGTCTAAAGGGTTTGTATTCCGACAGTACCGTCCCTTAAACATCCGAGCAAAAAGCGAGTTTGGGTTATCTAATAACCGCCACAACGGCTTAGCTAATAGAGCTGTATTAAATTCATCAAGCGTTCAGTAGCCTAGACCGCCCGTCGCCTTTGAGTGGCAAAGTTTTTTCCACGTCATCCAGTGCATACCCCGTTGAGTCTCGTTTGTACTCCAGCAAAAATGTGCAACCGCGCTAGTAAGTTTAGCCGTCATCATTTTTGGTAGCCGGAAACATGACAGTGCGGATGCCACCGATTTAATCAAAACCTCTTTTCTCCCCTTCGATAGAAACTTGGATGTCCAACCATTGATCCGATCTTGGAGCCTCTCTTTGATAAACTGAAAGATTTTTGTTTTTGTCCCACCCAAACTTTCCGGGATACCCAAATAGGTGTCCATTCCCCCAGTTGTTGTAATTCCAAAAGTGTGTTTAATCTACTCCTTGACCGTGTCATCTACTAGATGCACAAATTGGACCGAAGATTTCGAAAAATTGATCTGTTGTCCAGACGCTAGTTCATACTGCTTTAGGATCTGTAAAATGGTCTGGCGTTCTGGTATCGACGCCTTACAGAAGAACAGACTATCATCCGCAAACATAAGGTGTGATACCGGAGGGCAAGACCTTGCCACCTTGAGGCCCGTCAATTGTTTTTCGCGTTCTCCTTTCTGTATGTTTGCAATTAATGCTTCCGTACAGAGGATAAATAGATATGGCGACAACGGGTTTCCCTGGCGGAGTCTCCTCTGTGGAAGTGTATGTCCGACGGGTTTTCCGTTGATCAAAATCCTATACTGAACCGATTTTATGCACCACATCATCCATGTAATCCATGCCTCCGCAAAACCTAGTTTTCGAAGAAGACTCTCTATGAATGGCCATTCCAGACGGTCAGAAGACTCATATCCGTCTTGATAGCCATATAGTTAGCCTTGTAGGATTTATTCGTCTGTATCCCATGGAACATTTCCTGTGCAATTAGTATATTATCAGTAATTAAACGCCCCGAAACAAACACAGATTGCGTTTCCGATATGAATTATGGTAAAAAAATTTGAGACGTTGACATAAAACTTTTGAGATGATCTTATAAGCAACGTTGCATAGACTAATAGGTCTAAATTCCGTCATCCGAGTTGGTCTATCCATTTTAGGGATAAGACAAATATTTGTAACATTCAACCGATTATCAAAAATTCCAGTTCGAAAGAAATCATTCTGTATTCTATTCTAAATTGACATTTGATCTTTCTTTCGGTCCAAAATGAATTATAAGTATTTCATCACTTAGTTTTTTATTTTCTATGATTATCACAACATGTTAAATTTTCAATATAAATTTATTCTCAAACATCAATTTTGCAAATTTATCGTATCTACATAATGGTAAATTTAAAGGAAAAACTCAGAATATAATGCACATTACACATAAATATAATAATATTAGGTTTTCAATTCGTTATTGTAATCTAATTCAAAATGTAATGATATTAGTTTTTTTTAGATAAATAAGACATTTTTAACACATGTCAGAATCTAATTAGAAAAAGTTTTTTACAGGTTTCGAAATCTGATCGACTTACTAACATATGTCGCGATCATTTTAATTACAAAGTAGACGCATTATAACCCGTGAAAAATAAATAAATAAAAAAGTGAAAAACAAAATTAGACCACCTTTGAAAATAAATAAAATAAGATTGATTTTGATTCTATTATTTTTCTTCTATTATTTGGTTTTTAATTAAATTTTGTCACATTTTTCTTATATTTAATTTTCACTATTCCTATTTGAATTATGTTTATTTTTTATTATTTAGCTAATCATACATCTATTTTTCTTAAAAAAAATTGGTGGGATATAATTATTAGCAAAAGAAAGATTTATTAAACAATTTTAAAAAAAAATTAATGAAACAAAATTTTAATTCATATTTGTAATCTAATTCAAAAATATAATTGTATTATATTTTTTTTTAAATAGATAAGACTCTTTTGACACATGTTAAAATCTAATTGAAATTTTTTTTTATACATGTCAAAATCTGATCGATTGATTGACACGTATTGCAATTATATTAATTACAAAATAAAAACATCAAACTTTATATATCTAATATATAACTAGTTGATGTATATATTTATATATAATGCATTTAAGTTAATCTAAGTAACTCGTAGAAGTTTTAATCCAACTTCACTTTCCAATTCCTTTTGAGCTTTCCGATCACTCCCTCTTGAGCATCAATTCTTTTCTTTTTTTTGCCGGCAACCATCAATTCATTTTCTTCTTATTGGTCCCACTATTAATTCGTAATATTTCAATTATCTCAAATTTCAAAAAAAAAATGCTGGTGAATGTATATAAAATTAAACTAATTAATTGAATTATCTATATCACTAAAGTACGCATAACTTTTCGAAAATTCAACTTGAAAAAACTTTGCAATTATAAATATATTCCGTTTTAAAATAATAAAATGAATGGTATGTAAGAAAATAATAATTATTAGTATCGTGTAAACGAAAATGGTACATCACAAAAACTTACATAGTTATTTGCAGGTCAATTGACAAATCTCTTAGATTCTTGAAATAATGCAGCGGTTATTGGATGAGGATGAAACCTACATAACAAAAACGGACATAAACGACAATGAACATAAGCAAGTCCGGGCACATGGTAAACACTTTTCTTAATTTTGGTTTTTATAATTTCAATTTTAAGTTTTACAATTTCATAGGTATAGTCTCAAAATATTGATTCACGCTGCTCGATATTTTATTATTTTCTTTGAATTAAAGTATTAAACTATCCAACACATGCAGGAATAAATTTCATTTATTTTTTTCTTTGACTAAAACTATCTAACACATGCAGGAATAAAATTCATAAATCGAAGCGTATTAATTCGGTTCGTTAAAATATGAATCAAAATAATCTTCACACCAAAAATCTATCCATATTCACATACGAGCATTAGCCTTTTAACCTTTGGATACCATTGAAGATCTACTATGACCTAACACACACTTACCTATATAGATCAAAGCTTATCACAAAAAAATATTATATATATATATATAGTTGACAAAAAAAAAATATATATATATATATATATCACAAATAAATATATATAGAGAAATTTTCACACAAAAAAAAAAAATATATATATATATATATAAACTTTCTGATATATGTTAAAATATAGAGAAAAGTTTCAAAAATTACATCTCCATCTTTTAGGATAAATATGTATTATTTTTATTTTAATAGTTTTCCGGATTTAATTAAAAATAGGTTTTAGTAGATTTTCTATTTTAGTTAGGATTATGGTTTTCTAAGATTTTTGAGTTTTCAATTTTTCTTATAATGTGACATGCACTTTAAATCTCAACACTATTTTACTAGCATTTTAAAATTTTAACATGAAATAATTAACACAAAAAACTTTCAAAGTGGCTTTCCAATACGCGCATTCGTAAAATTTGACGAAATTGTTCATTTTCTGTTAAACTGTGATGACGTGGATTTAAATTTACTTTTTAATAAATAAATCAAAAATAATTATTATTTTGTTAGTTATTATAATTAATGAAATATAAAAAGTCCAGAAAATAATATTAAAAAATCAATTATTACAATTAATTAATGAATTAAAAAGAAAAAGTTATGTTTTATAGAAAAGAAAAAATTTAAACTGATAAGTAGATTTTTAATCTCCAAATTATTATTATTTTTAATTAATTAAAAAAATATCATGTGTCAGATTTAATGAGACACGTTCAATTTTATATAATAATATTTTTTTTCTTTTCAACATGGTATTTGTAACAATAAAAATAAATGATTCAAATGTAAGTGTTACGGTTATTTCAATAAATTTAATTTAAATTTATAATCTGAATTGGACATATAGTCTAATAGTATCATTATATTGTCATTTTTCATATTCAAACCTACATATTATATGTTGTTCATAAAAAAAAAAATCAAAGTTCAAAGTTAGAACTCAAATTCATTTGTGAAATGTTGACTTTTTTGTTTCCTGGTGAATTTGTTAACTAGATTTTGGAACTCTAAGTTAAAATCGTGTTATAGTTGACTATAAACAATTTTCTCGATTTCATCATATATATCTGTTGTCGGGCAAGACATTAATTTCTAAATGCAATCATATGACAAAATAACTACTCGAAGCTCATATATATATGTATATAGTCCTACAAAACTACAAACACAAAGAGACTAAGATTGGTGTTGACTTGTGCTTGTTTGCATACAAGGACACCAATACAAATTGTCCAATAAGATATTAATTTAAAACCAAATTTATACGTACTTTATAAGCATTTTAATTTTTGTTTGGTTCATCGTGTCGTTCTTTAACCACTCCCATTGAAAAAATCATTACAAGATGACAAAAAAATCTATTCTCATTTCTATTTCCGCTTAATATGCGGGTAACCATGTGATTTGATCAGGGGCTTCTACAATTAAATTAGATTAATACTTATATTAACCAAATTAGACCAAATCAAATATGGTAGAAAAATTAAGGCTTACGAATCTTGAAATATTTTCAAGTTGTTGATATATTTTGTTAGAAAATCAAGTCCACGAATCTACCTGATCAGCTTATTCACATAATATTTTTATGTTTCTTTAATCTAAAACGTAAAAATAAAAGAGGGATTAGACATCCTAATTGTAATGAGCAATGCATACTACCTCATTTATATTAAATTGGCTAGGGGATTTAACTCTAAGAAAAATATCGATTTTTTTACGTAGACCCTTGACCTTTAGGCTATGATATGTAGGGTTATTATGCATATTGCACGTGACCACTAAGCAGATTATTTGAGTTAATTAATTAGCTTGATCCCATAGAAATAAAAGATTCAAATAGCATGATGTAATATATATAGATATATATATACATCATGGTTAAAATATTTATTTTCACTCAAATCTTTTATTATTTTATAGTCTGTATTTATTTTCTTGTTCTTTTTTCTAAATCAAGATTGGTTACTGTGACATTCCAGATTTTGCAGTAGTTCCAATGATTCTTGGCCTCCTTCTTAGGCTTTCATAAGTAGCCATCCGTATACATATATATATACTGTACACACACACGGTTAACATTAAGACCGGTGAATTATATAATGGCCAGAATTTTTTTTTAAAGAAAATCGTCTACTAGTTTTTGTTGATGGAATAAAAATATATAACGACCAGTCAATTAAGCTGTTTTAAATCGGTTTTAATTAAATTATTGAAACTGATTAAGCGAAATAAATCGTTTTTTTTTTTGCTGTCGTTGAAGCCTAAATATAATATATTTGGAAAGAGAGACAAAAGAAAAACAAATAAAAGAAACAAAAGATAGTCAGTCTACTAAAAGCAGTTGAATCAAAAGTGAAGTCTCTCTCTATCCTCTCTCTATCAAGCTCAATGTCTCTCTATTTATAATAAGACTTCACTTCCATTCCCAAACAACACTCATCAATCTTTAGACAGAAGCAAAGAAAAAAAAAAACTTTAACTCTCCTCATAACACATCTTCGAACAAACAAACCCTAAAGGAAACCTCCTTTCAAAAAACCCATTTTTTCTTCATCATCATGTCAACCTCCAAAACCCTAGATCATAATAAACCCTTTGAAACATCCCAAACTCAAATGGGTTTTTCTTTAATCCACCAAAACACAACCACAACCACCACCACTGCAACAACCGGCGAGAGGCGAGGCCGGCGATCAAAGCAAGCAGAGCCAGGGAGGTTCCTAGGAGTCAGGAGACGTCCATGGGGTCGTTATGCAGCAGAGATTAGAGATCCAACCACCAAAGAACGTCACTGGCTCGGCACTTTCGACACTGCTCACGAAGCTGCTCTTGCCTACGATAGAGCCGCTCTTTCAATGAGAGGCACTCAAGCTCGAACCAACTTCGTCTACACTCCAAATGATGTTCACACAATCCTCACAAACCCTAATCTCCACTCTCTCATCGTCTCTCCTTACAATAACAACCAATCTTTCTTACCAAACTCTTCTCCACAGTTTGTCATCGATCACCATCCTCATTATCAAAACTATCATCACCATCAACAACCTAAACATACTCTCCCCCAAAACGTTTCACCCGCAGCTTCTTTCAAAACGCCTGTTCGACATCGAAACGCGGATATTCAAGCGTTTGGTTCTAGTCCTCAAAACTCGTCTTCTAACGGCTCTTTATCTTCTTCACTAGACGAAGAAAACAACTTCTTCTTCTCGTTAGAACGTAATAACTCTAATAACAACTCGGGTTACTTGGATTGCATTGTCCCAAACCACTGCCTTAAACCGCCTCCGGAAACCACCACGACCGAAAATCAAGCCGGAGCTGGTTTCACAACTCCAGAAAGCAAAGCCTCTGAGTCATACGGAGGGTTTAGTAATAGCTACTTCGAAGATGTTGATATGATGATGAATCATCATCATGAGTTTGGTTCGTGTGATCTCTCTGCCATGATCACCAACTATGGTGCTGCTGCTTCAATGTCCATGGAGGACTACGCGATAATGGATCCTCAAGATTTATCTTCTTCTTCTATGGCTGCTTTTGGAGATGTAGTTGCAGACACTACAGGCTTCTACTCGCTCTTTTAGAACATTCTATTTAATATTCTGTTTTTTATTCTGTTTTTCTATATATATGTAATAATATAACTAGTATTTTACGTTATTCGATGGTCGTTTGAATTTTGTTGTTAACTATTCACTCGGTTTCACTGTGAGTTCCAGAATGTTATTTTGTATTTTCAATGCAGAATTTTGAATAAAATTCCAATTTTAATTTTACTATTTTAATGTATTAATTAAAAAAATTAATTTATTTAGTGTATTAATTAGGAATATAATATAATTTTTGATAAATTTTTTAATATGTGGAAAAAATTGTAGAATGACACTTTTTATAAAACGGATATAATATATGTTATTGACTTTATTATATATTTTCTGCTTATTGTTTCATGCAGCATAAGGTTACCTTACCATGAAGTTTTGAATTTCTTTCTTTTCTTCCTTTTTGTGATTTTTTTTGTATCTTTTGATTAGCAAAAAGGGGTTAATGCGAGCTGTGTATTAAAAACCACTTTTTGTCTATGCTACTTCCAACACACTCATTATATATAGTCATTAGTTAATTTGGTGTGGTATGATAATGAAATCAAATGAGTTACTCAAAATGGATAATCGACTAGAAATGAACAACTAAAATATGTTATATCAGGATTATAAGATTAGCTGCAAACTCGATCTCTAATTTCTTAGCAGTGTGTATATATACGCTCGGTCATTATTATGAACTTTTTATGATAGTTGTAAATTTTAACGTTTGTTTTAATTTCAATATAATTAAGATATGGTTCTGGAAAATATAGTAAGATTAAAGATAACAGATTTTTGCATGTTTATAAAATATTATATATAGTGAATGTGAGATGGACATTTATTAGTGAAGTAGCATGATGGTGTTTTTGGTCTTTGGACATGTGTTGTGGTCATGACTTGTTTGGTCTTTAATTGCACAATCACTGTTTTATGTCTCCCTCCTTTTGCCTACATTTGCCTTAACTTTTGTCTACAACAACTCAACATCACAACTCTTTTTTTTCATTTTTAAATTTGTTTTAAGGTTTTTGACTTTCTTTCATTGAACTCAATTAGTCCCTTTTCCAATGTTGATAAACTTCACCTTTTTCTGGGTTAACTTAACAAAGACCCAATCATACCAACACAATCCACATGTTTAGATGTTCTACGTATCAAACACATAAATCTCAATATTCCACGGAATTCATTCTTCATTATATCTGCTTTACAATTTGTTTCGCTTCAAAGAAAAGAACTTTCAAATAGTTTCGGGGAATTTTCAAAAATGCTATTTTTTGGTGTATCAATTTTTAAAAATACCATCATGAGTTGTCCATTTTAAAAAATGTCACTTACTAAAAAAATTTTAAATTTTAAATTTTTAAAAGGGGTTTAACCCCAACAAACTCCAAATCCTAACATAAAATAGTAATTCTAAGAAAAAGCATTTAATGATTAGTAATTTTTTGGGGTTGTTGAAAGCCTTTGTTGTGATGTTTCAGTGACCAAATTCATGATTATTGTTTTTTCTGTTGTTTGAGTTAAACCAGACGCAACGAACAAACCACACATGCACATGTTATATCACCAACACAAAGAACCAAGTACGAGAAACTGACATCTACTTCCACATTAACAGTAGTTTTACTTCTTAATTTACATTTATATTTCACGTTTGTTTATATATATATATATATACATATATTTCATGATCAAAGTCGTACGGATCGAATGTAGAACAAGAAGAACAAAAATTACATTTAAGTTAGCTATTTAATATATCGTGTTAACATTTAAAAAACAAGAATCAGTCTTAATACTTTTTATCAATTATATTTTACAAAATGTCTGAAAAAAAAAGTCGCAGAAAGAGAAAAAAAAATGACTTCGCCGTTCTCTTTCTCCGGCGATAGGTGCGTTGTCGCCGGCATCGCGAGAACCTAGTTATATAAAATCTTCGTCTTTTCCTCACTTTGCCAAGACTCAGCGGTGTTGTTCGATGAGACGAAGGATTTTGTGGTTGAGTTTGGGGGGTGAGAGGATGTAGTGACGGTGTTGGGTGACTGCAGTGTTTGGTTTGATCTCTTTCTGTCCATGTCTTCCTTGTATCATTGGTTAATTTGAATTGCTTTAGGGTATCATGCGTTTGTTTCTAGATTTGAATTTTGTGTTGCGCATTTTTGTTTTAGATTAGGCTGCTGGTTCTCCAATTTCTTTTTCCGGTTTTTTCTTTGGTCTTAATCGGATTGCATTTTTCATCATTTCTTTCTTCTGATATTTTGGTGAATTAATTAAGCGGCTGCTTTAGCCTCCTTCACCCGAAGTGAATATCAGGTTTGGTCGAGACCTGGTTTGTTTGTTGCGTCCATCTCGTCGGTCCTTTGTCGATTTAATATCGATATTTCCGGTCTCAGCTTCTTTTCAACGGTCTTTGTTCTTTGGAGGATCCGTTTAACTATTATAAAGAACACAATTTTTTAAAATTTCTAAAGTCTACACACATCAAGAGAGAATATGAAAAACTGAAACCGCGATCGGATATTGATGAGTAAATGGATTGAATATTTTGGTTAGTTTAATCTCATTTTAGCGCGTTAATTTTAGTCGTGGTTAATATAATTTTTTTTTAGTGTTATCGTTTTTTGGCTCCTGAATTTTCGGGATAAATTAGTCGAAAGCTGCGAACTTTGTCTCCGGTATTTTCAGCTACTGAAATTTTTTTTTTCGATTTCAAACGGTACAGAGAATTTGACACTCTGTTTATGATGTGCATTTAAGTTTGCAATTTAAAAAAAAAACGGTTTGATAAGAAACATTGAAAATGTTCGTATGTACTTTTTAAGAAGAAACAATCAGAATGTTTGTAATTTTTAAAATGGTTTTTAGATTTTGGTTTTTGGTTTTAGTTTTTGAATTTTTGGTTTTTGATTTCTAGTGTAGATTTTAGTTTTCTCAAAAATTTGAATGGTAATTTGTTTAGTTTTTGGTTTTTATCTATATTTTAAAAATATATATTTTTATGGTTTTTTTGTTTAAATTTTTGTTTAATATTTTTAAAATTATATATAAATTTTAATTAAAAAAATTATTTACAAATAAATTCACAAAATTTTATAAGTAATACCAAAATTTTATAAGCAAACTCGATACAAAATTTACAAATAAATTCACAAAAATTTAATGAGAACTTTTTGATGGATAATAGTAAGAATATTTACAAAAATATGTCGAAAAAAAAAATTTACAAAAAAATAAACAAACCAATTGTAATTTAGAAGTGAAAACCTCTAAGTATATTACAAACATTTTCAATGTTTCTTGTCAAACCTTTATTTTTTCATTAATAAAGGGTGAAAACCTCTAAGTGAAGTAAAGGAGGTTTCCTAATTTTTAGGAAAACTATTTTTGTAAAATTTTGAATGGGTAATAAAATGGTTCCTCTTTATTGAATAACAAAAACTAAAATCCAATCTACATTCTACAATCTACAAACAGTCAAGGCCTTAAGTTTCCATAAACTTCAAAAAAATAAACAAGGGAGTTTCAGGAATCAGAGGAGTTTGGTGAATAATAAGGCCATTTATTAATAATCGTTTCCAAAAATAAAACCAAGAGATATAAAGAGAGAGATGGCCGTATGAAGGAATAATATGAACATGGTAAGAGAGACCTAAGAGGAGAGACACAACACAGAAGACTAGAGCTGCTTTCGTTTCTCTCTGCATTGCTTTCTGTTGTTATTGTCTCCCCCCAAAAAAATCTTTTTGTTTTTGTTTTTATATGTTCCTGAGTTCATGGAAGTTTGATGAAAAGAAGAAGAGATATAATAATCGAAGAAGCAATATAGAGAGATTCTCTTATCTCCTTATGAGTTTTGTCTCTTTAACTTGAAGTCTTAGCCTCCATGCTAGCCGAGTCACCATTTTTGGTCTCAGCAGGTTCGGGATGGCTAACACCACTGGTCACAGAAGAAGAAACTCCAGCAGCCACGGTTTCTGAGCCACCACTTGTTGCTGTGGTTTTGGGTTTAATGGAGCTTGACGAGAGATGTTCTGTGCGTTGGTCAGATGAGGATGATGATGATGGAGCTAATGTGCCGAGCGATGAGGACCCGAGATGGTAAGGCGCAACGGGCATGTCCGTGAGAGAAGAAGCGGACGGGCTGTAGCTTAGTGATGAAGAGCCAATGGAGTGGTCAAATTTGCAGGCAGGCCCAAACTTGCAAATCCCGTGTTGCGCAAAGTGAGTGCATTGCGCTGCGCCCTGCAAAATTTACTTTCTCTTTGTTATCAAATGCATCATTGTAGAAAAAGAAGTATGCAATTTCAAAACTTCAGGTTTGAAATCATGAAAAATCTACCACTGAGTTGTTTCTGTGAAGCAACGCTGATGAAGGGAGAAAAGAAACAGAGCTATATAATCACATCGAGAAACAGAGTTTCTATATGGAACTTCTCACTACCAAAAAATCTAGTGTTGATCATTAGAATTTCATGACCGTTCTTTTCATAGTTCATGGCGTACAGCTAATATATGCTTATGCTTGGGTAATAAGACTTACGGGACGAAGTGGGAGGCCAATGTGGCTGACGGTAATTGCCTTTGGCGATGCTGCTTCCAGAGGATGATGGTATCTGCAAGATGATCCGAATTTACAGTCTCCGGTTCTCATAAAGTATTGACACTCGGGTTGTCCAGGTCGCTGAGGAAAAGATTGTTCCTTATTTGAAAGACCAGTAGAAGATGGACCGGATTGATAGGCAGGCGCTGAAGGAGATAACGGCGTAATTCCATAAACAGAGCTAGATCCCATAGACGGTTGAGTCCCAGGCGAAGGCATCGCACTTACAGAAGCCTAAATAAATGGAATGAGGTTTATTAGGCTAATGGAAAGAAAAGTAAAAGAAAAAAAGGTTTCTTTCGACAGTACCTGGTAAGGGTTCCAGCCTGAGTATGGAACCATACCGGGAGGAAGAACCATTTGGCTGTAACCGTAAGGGCTTTGGACGTATGAGCCTGGTAAAAGCTGAGGCCTTGCTATAACTACTCCGTATTGCTGCGATGAAGGAACGGATTGAGACTGAAGCGATGAATAAATAGCTGGACCAGGGGATAACTGCTGCTGCTGCTGCGATGGAGGAGCTTGTACACCAGGAGGGACAGGATGGTGAAATCGACAGGTGGAACCGAATTTACACTGACCGGTTCTCATGTAATAGGAGCATTCTTTCTCCCCCTGTAAAATCCATCAAGAAGGAAACTTTGAGAGATCTTACATTACAATACACTACAATGATACAAATAAAAAGACCGATTAAAACCGAGATCACAGAGAGATTGAACAAACCGGGCGTAATGGAAATCCCATGTAATTTAGTGAGGTAGGAGTAACAGAATCTCCTCCTCCTCCTTGTCTAGGATGGTGATACTTGCAAGAAGCGCCAAATTTACATGTACCCGTTCGAATAAAATGCTGTGTGGAGGAAGCAAGCATCAAAAGTGAGAATTGGCTACACTAAATCAGAGTCTCATACACAGAACAAACCAAAGTGCATTGCGTAATCCGGAACCAATTCGAAGTTTAAATCTATCGATCGAAGAGATACCTGACACACGGGCTGTCCCATCCTCTCTGGGAACTCTCCAGCTTCTGCTCTGAGACCTCCCAAGACCTAAAAAATGAAACTAAGAACAATCCAATGAGAGCTTCCCAAGAATGTTGAAATCCTAGATTCTGTTTCAGTGATATCAGATCGTAGATTCAACAATGCATCTGATAAACTAAATCACCCCATTAACATAAAGACTCCATCAAAATCGAAACTTATAGGAAGCAGACAAAAAGGCAGTAACTTTATGAAACCCCAGAAAGTAGAAAACAGAGACATGAGAGAGAAAGAGAAAGAAGAGAGAGAGTTTATTACCGGAGCACGGTTTCGTGGGTGATTGAACCGACATCTAGACCCGTACCCACAAACACCGGTTCGTAAGTAATAGATACAATCGGGCTCATCGGGTCGCTCCGGGTACGATTCACTTCCTCCTCCTCCTCGCAACCCTAACCGCCACATCGAAGCTAAAACACCGCATTTTGATGTTTATCACACAAAACGCTAATCGCAGATTTAAGACCGCGAAATCAAGCATTAACAGAAAATGTAGGAGACCCTTTAACGTTACCTTCGATACCGGTTTGGGTTCTTGGAGTGGTCCATTCAAGTGATGGATCCGACCGCGACCCTTCTTCGCCGGCGCGACCGTACCGCTCCATTTTTTTTAAACCCTAACCTCCGGGCGAAACAGAACACACCAAATGTTGAGCTCCGATCAAATGGGAGTGTCGGGAAGAAACTCTATTTGTTTTTTCTGTCAGATGTGAGAAAGAAAGAAAAAAGGACAAACAAAAAAAAACCACAGATCGTGGTTGGTTCTGTCTTCACACCACTCTCAGTCGCTTGATCTCTTCGCTTAAAGCTGATTTTTGGAAGAAGAAAAGAAATAGTTTTTTTTTTTTTTTTGAATTTTCGGCTGCGATTTTTTGTTTTTGCTTAATTCGAAAGGAGTATAATTTTGGTGTGTGTGTTGGATTTTGGAAAGGATGGGGAAGTTTTGATCTTTCTTTATGCGTGCTCGCCTTTTTTGTGGGTGTTTTGCCGGTGGTGGTTAATATACGCGCCAACATAGAATAAATGACACTTCTCTTAATTTTAATCTTTTCTTTCTCACTTCAACATTCATTTCCCTTATTCGACCCTTTTTTGTAAAATATTATTGTTAAATTAATTAATATTCTATCAACTAATAAATATCTCTGGCTTAAATAAGGTTAGTATAAAAAACTGGCAAATTTTAGGAAAATAAAATATTTCTAAAAACCCTTATCATAAATTAATTAATAATTTACAAGTTTATAAAAATATAATTAAGGCAATTTATTGATATATTATTCAAATCTTGTTTTTTTTTCTTTTCAAAATAAGTTAAATGTTCATCAGTGCTCACTCTATTTGTTTTTTGCTTTTCTGCATCAAACATTTTCGATATTTTGTTTTCGAAGTGTAGCAAAAAATTGTGAAAGAATGTTATACACGATAATTGTTTTTATATGTGTAACTATTTTTTAAAGTATTATACTATTATTGTATGGTCTTAAATTTTATAATCAACATTCGGGATAGTAACCATAATTTATTTTAAATTATAAACTTATAAATATGTATTATTTCACTTGATAGTCTAGTGGGAAAAATGCAAAAAAAATCCTGAGGAATATTTGTTTAATGTAAAAAAATCAAAAAAAAAATAATGATAATTAAAATCTAACATTTTAACTTAACGCAAATTAAATCCCAACGTTTTAATTTAATGTAAATTAAACTCCAAAGCCAAATGCATTAATAGATTTAGAGGCTATCTGGCGATTAGAAGAAGAAGAGGACTAGCAACTTATAATTCAGTTCAACAACAAGGTACGTTTAAAGATTTATCATAGATTCGAATAGATAATGCGATTTCATGTTCAATTTTTTCATTTAGAATATCTAGGTTTGTAGTTTCTTAATTTCTGATTTTCTGTGGATTTTAAAGTTTTTCAGTTTGAATATGAATGGATTTGTTGATAATGGTTGTTTAATAAACGTAAACCTCTAAATTAGACTATTAAGCCTCTAAACCTGTTAATGATTTAACAACATTTGTTTTTGGTGTTAATTGCGTTAAATTAAAACGTTGGAGTTTAATTTGCGTTAAATTAAAATGTTGGATTTTAATTATCACCACTTTTTTGTTGGGGTTTTTTATGTGAAACAAAGATTTCTTGGATTTTTTTTTGCATTTTTCCCTAGTCTAGTAGACTCAGGGCTGACTCTTGATTTGTCGGGGCCTGATACACAAATTTTTAATCTTAAAATATTATTACAAGTGCACAGTAAATCCGATAGTATTATTGGATCGAATGTACAGAAAACTCATATCACACAGTAAATCTAAGGATGTTAAAATAGATAATACAACCTAATCCAATTTATAACCATAATAAATTAAGTATTAATGGTCATAGGTCTACTCAACCCATTTGTTTAATATACTATTGACCTTAAAATAACTTTTTTAACCGTTGAACCATCATAAGTTGGTTATAGCAACACTATAACTCAAATGAAATCACATATAGACCCAAAAAGAAGAATTGGAAAATATGTATATATAAGTTCATAAATATCCTACAAATTACAAGCTTTCCTTCTTCTTTATTTTCTTTTGTCAAAAATCACCATGTGCAATTCTTTTAATAATAGTATATTCTGTTTCAATTGCATTAACATTTTCAATCCTAGTTTTACTTGCGTTTCATTATAGTTCGATCGCGTGCCGATTTTGTTTCGAATTTGGTGTAATCCGGGTTATCGTGGTTTTACTTTTTATCTTTAGGCAAAGATCTGGTTGAGATCTTGATTTATTCAAAGATTTCTACCGAAACATCGTCAAGTCGAAGTTTTTTTTTTTGATATATCCTATCGGCTGATCCGGTCAGTCCCGATAGAATCGCACAGAAGTACTACAGAGTGGACTTCTCCCCGAAATGTCACCACACTGCCTGACCCGAGTTTGGAATACTTTTCGACTAATGCCAAGAGGTAACCAGATCGCCTGTTACCGGACTACCAAGTAAACTGTCTGGACCCGAGTCAAGTCGAGGTTTGCCTGTCATCGCAGTTTTCGAGAGATGTGTGAAGATGTGGTTTGTTTGGATCCCATCTTGCCGGTTTAGTTTCCTAGGAACCATAGATTGTGAGGTAGTTTTAATCCACTATAGGAGAAACCGCTTATCGTTGTTTGAGATTTTCTAATCCGTTTCGGTTTGCTTTCACGTGGCTTGTCAGGAGTTAGGATGTATGTTTTTGACGAGGTGAGATTGGCTAGATTCGGAATTCGGGTTCTATGTGGTTTCGCTTATTTTAATTTCGGAGTTCAATCCCACTAGTTATCTTAGGTCTTGTTTTGTTTTTCTTAGTCTATTTCGTTTGTCCCTCTTTCGAAGGGTTTAGCTTCCGGGGACTTTCCGTGATCCGATGGCTTAGTCTTTGGAATTTAGTTTGATAGTCGTCGATTTAATCTATGGAGCTTAGTTTAATGGCCGCCGGTTTTTGTATCCCATTAAAAAATTCAATTGCACTAACATAATAATATAATTGAGGAATGAAAAAAAAAAAAAAAAAAATATATATATATATATATATATATATATATATTCTATCAACAAAACACGTACTCGTCAATGTTCGGAATCTGTATTTTTAACCCAAAAAAAGGTATTTAGATGCGATTAATTAGTGAAACAAAACACCAAACTAAAAGAAAATTGCAGGTGTACACATTGATACTAATATTATGAAATATATGAATATCCCTGCAAATTTAATATTTATTATGTAAAACTATAAAGAAATGGGAAATAATTGTTTAGAAAATATAATGGTCAAGAAAACAAGTCAAATAAAATAAATTGTGTCGGCTCAAGTTGCAAATATGAGCAACATGACAATTTATTTAATTAATTAATGTGTTATTTATTAACTCATTTTTTTTTCCTCAACCAACCATTCTATCTGCTAATTGTTTTCTATCTTATCTGAAAAAAAAAAACTGATTAGCCGCTATAACACTGGTTGGACATGATAGTTAAATTATTGAGCTAATGTTTTTATATGTTTACATCGGTGATTCATGTCTAAATAGACTAATCTAATTGATAAGCAAATTTTTCGTTTTACTAATTCATAGTGTTAAAAAAATTGGACTGAAGTCCAAGACATAAAAATGACTCATGCGAAATTTGGTTGTTCGACGGAAAAATCGAATCTAATTTTTTCGCGAGTTTATGCCATGAGACTCTAGGTTGTCAATCTCAACGCCATCACACACATGTTGTTGTGCTAATGTTGACCGGTTCATCGATCTTATATTCTTAGGTTTGATATATATTATATATTTACATCTAGGATTTTTGATTTGTTGTGTCTGTTTAGTATGTCTAAGAATTTTTTTTTGTCTCTATATAAAAGAGAAACAAAATTATTCTTTCAGTTGTGAAAGTTTCAAACAAACAAAACAAATATTTTATTGAAAAAATTGGCCAATTAACAAAAAAAAAAAAACCAAACATAAAATTTAACAAAAATACACCCATGTGTTTTAATTCCAATTTTCCATTTTAGATTTTTTTGCTATCTTTTATATATATATATATATTTTTTTTTTGGCTATACCCTTAATTCACCCAATTTTATTTATATATATATATATATATATATATGCATGCAAAAAATATAAAAAATAATAGATCAAGATAAAAAAAAGGAAACAATAGACGATTGTATAATGATCTTAACAAACATTAGATTTCATTTTTAGTTGATATTAACTTTTCAAATCTTAAATGCAAATAAGAAAACTGGTTTTTTGGATCAACTTATAAACTTAAATTAAACAAATGGTATGGTTAATCAAACCGGAGTAATATAATTTAGGTTAATTAGTATAATATCACTTTTAGGAGAGGAAATTGGGTAAGTAACATATCAAAAAATAGAATTAAGTAAGTAGCAGAAAGAATTAAATATATGACGAAAATACCTCTACACTGTGGTTAATAACATAGTTGACTATTTTCGAAACTACGTATTCTATTGATCTCAGGAGATAGTTAACTACCTCACACTATTTTGTAACTATCTAAAACATAAAACATAGTTAACTATTTTTCAGAAAATAGTTACCAATTTAAAAGCATAGTTAACTATTTTCAGACCATAGTTGTCTACTCTACCGATTTCATAACATAGTTACCTACATAAAAATGTTGTTGTAATAGTTACTTATTTAAACAAACATAGTTTACTAAGTTCAGAACGTAATTACCTATTATACTTTGCATAAGGAAAAAAAATAACATACATAGTTAACTATTATCAGAAACATAGTTACCTATTAATTTCCGAACATAGTTAACTATATCGATCTCCATCTTAATCCACGATTGGAGATTTTCGATCCATGACAACAAGATAAGACAAAGTGATTGAGAATTGGTTTTGTGGATCACCAGAGAGAGACAAGATAAGACAAAGTGATTGAGAGTTGGTTTTGTGGATCACCAGAGAGAAAGAAACGATGGAAGAAGAAGAAGAAACAAACGATGGAGTAAGAAGAAGAAGAAGAAATGATGGAAGAAGAAGAAGAAGAAGAAACGATGGAAGAAGAACAAGAAGAGGCGATGAATTAGGGTTTTTCCTTTTATGAGTCTTTGTTATTTTCATTAAGGGTAAAAATAGAAAATCAAAACTTCATATTGTTAGTCACTACATTTTAATTTATTGTATGTTAGATAATGAATTAGATGTTCATTAAGTAATATAGAGTGTAATTTCGCTATAATTTACATACATAAATTCTAAAGAACGAGAAGTGGCAGAACAAACCAAATCCGCCTTAACATTTAGATTGTGTGAGAATATGTAAGGGATAGAGAAAAATAAAATCGGGCACTTAAGCTCAAAAACACTGCGAGTAACGTGGATAAGGCATGCCAAACTTTGAGGTCTAACACCATCTTCATTAACTTTGAGCAATATGTCTGAAAAGAAATGAGCAACTCTTGATTTATCACCATGTATTTCATCGTCCATATCAAGGCTTCCAACTCTATGAGAAGAAGAGTTAAACTACGTGGTTGTCCCTTAGCCCATTAAGGTGAACACTCCATTGGCATTAATCAAGCACCATCCTTGTCATGAAAACATAAATTCGCGCTTCCACGATCCATCTATCTGGCATACTGGTCTAGGACAAGTCGAGAGGCTGGTTGAACAAGATGCGATCTGATCTTCGTCACTTCCTTCAAAGATTACGCTTTATGCCATGCCGCAACTTCTCTTAGAGTGTGCTTCAATATCTTCAGGGGTTGAAAATCTTATCATTCTGAGCTCTCCATAAATACCAAATAATCCATGGGAATGAATTAAATTCCTCTCCCCGCAATGCCTCAACATGCAATCTCTAGAACAAGTAATCTATATTTGAGAAAATCGATGATGATGGAAGTAAATTTGGTATCGATGGTATCCTTGATAATGCTGAAGTATGTAACGCTAGAGGGCATTCAAATGGTGCATGATTAATAGTTTCATAATGTATGCCACATCTTGAGCAATAATTTTCACAGTTAATTTTCGTACTCCAGAAACCTGATTAACTGCTAAGCAATCCAAAGTTACATGCCATAATAAGAAAACTGGCTTTGTTTATCAAACATCATCTTCAAATCTTTATATTTTTTCTTGATTTGGACCAAAGCTTAAATTTGGTTGTATAAAGTTTCATGGAGTTCTCACTCAAAACTAATTGGCAATGAGTAAATTGGCTCATGTCCCTTATATATTATTTAGGTCTCATCTCAATTTTTGATGTGTGATTTCTAACACACCCACTCAAGATGATAGCTTTTGGGGTCCATATCAATCCGAATTTTACTCTAGAATTGACAACATACCATTTTGGACTTTTTTTAAAGTCAAACTTGGACTTTTATACCATGTAAAGTTTCATGGGCTTACGATTCATGTTAAAAGAGATGAGAGCTACTGAATTTTCTGTGTGTTTATGAAGATCGACCTTATACACTATATATACGCGAGAACATGATCTCGGGATGACACATAATCCCTTAACAATCTGAGACTTAAACTGACACAATCTTTACCAATCTAGAATTGAGATATACACGAATCTTACTCAACATATCTACATAAAATCTTCCATCAGTTTCCCGCCTAACACCCCCAATTTGGAGCGTGCGGGTTGCAGGTTCCCAACTTGACAACGATTGCTTCATACTCTCGTCTTCCAAGTGCTTTGGTAAATATATCAGCAAGTTAATTTTTCGTATTCACCTTTCTTGTGGCAACAATTCCATCCTCAACAACATCTCTAACAGTGTGACAATCAATCTCCACATTCTTAGTACGTTCGTGAAAAACTGGATTGGCAGCTATATACAAAGTAACTTGATTATCACAATGCAAATCCATCAGTTCCTCATGTGACACTCCTAACTCAGAAAGTATCTCACAGAGCCATTTCAGCTCTCGTACTGCATCTGTCATGCATCTGTACTCGGCTTCCACTGATGAGCTTGAGACAACTCTCTGTTTCTTAGTTTTCCAAGTTACAGGTGAAGTCCCGAGTGTCACAAACCATCCACCTACATAACATCTAGTCAACGAACAACCTGTCCAATCTAAATCACACCACCCATGTAACTTCAAATCACACAAAGATTTTAGCACAATTCCCCGTCCAAGTGTTACCTTTAAATATCGTACCACTCGCAATGCAGCTTCCCAATGATCCGTCTGTGGAGAGTGCATAAACTGCGATAAAATATGAATTACATATGTAAAATCATGTCGTGTGGCCAAGAGATAAACAAGCCGTCCAATAAGTCTTCTGTACCGCACCTGGTCCTTCTGCAAGAGCTAGCTTAGGATGTTGCTCAATGGAAAATGGTACTGGTTTAGCTCCCAACATACCCACTCCACCAATGATATCAAGTGTGTACTTATGCTGACACAAGAATACCCCCTTCTTACTTCGTGCTACTTTTATACCCAAGAAGTATTTTAAGAATCCTAAATCCTTCTTATGGAAGCATGTTCCCAAGTATGATTTAAACTCAGATATTTCTTGAAAATCATTCCCTCCAACAATCAAGTCATCAACATACACCAACACATAAATATCCACTCCTCATTTCCTCATCGAAAACAGTGAGTAATCTTTATAAGATTGCGAGAAACCATAGCTCACAAGTGTTGTTTTCAGTTTAGCAAACCAACAATGTGGCGCTTGTTTGAGACCAGTGATTTGCAAAGACGACATACAAAATTCTTATCTTCAGTTTTAAACCGAGGAGGCAATTTCATATAAACCGCTTCATCCAAATATCCGTGCAAAAATGCATTGTGCACATTCATTTGATGAAGTTCCCAATCTTTCGCATTAGCCATTTCTAAAAGCATTCTTACCGTAGATATCTTAATGACTGGTGAAAATGTTTCTTTGTGATCTACTCCTTCCTCTTGCTTATTTTCAAGCGCTACCAGACGAGCTTTGTACTTTTCGATGGTTTCTTCTGCGTGATACTTGATCCTGTAAATCCATTTACTACCAATCGCCTTCTTTCTGACATGCAACGTTGTAATATCCCAAGTATTGCTTTCTTCCAGAGCACCAACTTCATTTCCCATTGCACCTCTCCATCTCTCATCAGTCACCGCCTCACGAAATATGGTTGGCTCTGTCTCAGCACTTATAGCTGCAAGAAAGCTTCGATATTGTGGTGAAAAATTGTTGATATCCAGAAACTGTGACAATGGGAATTCAGTCATCAAACCAATTTTCATCCTCTTCGTCCAGCACTATAGAATCCATCACAGTATGCAACACATAGTCTCTCAATTTAATTGACACTTGCTTCTGTCTCAAACCACAACCCAGTTCCTCAACCAGATTTTCACTATCTCCATTCTGATTTTTCTATTTTCCATCACCAAGAGTGGCTTCTCTTGGTTCATTGTCTTCTTTGACTATATAGTCCCAATTATCGGAGTCACTACAGCTTCTTCTCGGTTTTCCTCAGCTGCAACAGCACCATCGTCTGGTCTTTGACAAGGTACAACCTCCGGCTCTGCAACTATATGAGCTGGTGGTTCAATGAGCTGTTCCACTACAGTATGCTCTGTAATTGCAGGTTCTTCATTAATCCAACCAAGATCATTCAACTCTTGAGGCACATCACTTTCACTTTCAAGAGGGAAAGTATTCTCAACAAATACCACATCTCTTGACACAAAGATCTCTTATGTGTCTAAATCAAACAAATTCCACCCTTTTTCTGAAAGGGTACCCAACAAAAATACATCTTCTGCTCCCCGCATCAAATTTATCACCATCTCTGCTTTGCTTGTGAGCGAAAGCTAAACAACCAAAGACTTTCAATTCTTCATATGTAGAAGATTTTCTATGTATCACTTCAAAAGGAGTTTTCCCATTTAAGACTTGTGATGGAGTCTTATTTATCAGATATGATGCAGTCAATACGTTTTCACCCCAAAACTTGACAGGAAGAGAAGATTTAACTAGAAGCGCGCGTGCCACATTTAGGAGATGACGATGCTTTCTCTAAACTCTACTGTTTTATTGTGGTATTCCAACACATGATGTTTGATGAATTATTCCTTGTTCCCGAAGCTCTTTTGTGAGAGACGTAAACTCAGTCACATTATCACTTCTCACCACTTTAACTTGTTTATTATACTGTCGCAAAATCAGTGCCATAAAGTTTCTCAGTTTTTCACCTACTTATGATTTGTTTCTCAGAAGATAAACCCATACACCTCTCGAGTGATCGTCAACTATAGTGAAAAAAGTAAAATAAGTTGCACAGACTTTCTGTTCTATAGGATCCCCAAAAACTTCTTCACTTTTATTTTCACTTGACCGAAATACATCATGAGATTATTTTACTTTCAAACAAGTACTACAAGCTAAAAAATCTTTAGTCCTTCTACCAACAATAGGAAGTAAATCATAAACACCATTGGACGGATGTTAGAGCCGTTGATGCCACACATCTTTAGCCTCATCCTTATTCAAACAGAAAGCTTCGAAATTTATCAAACACCGGAAAAGGTACAACCCCTCTCTAAACTCCTCCACTCCACTCAGGTTCCTTGTTGTACAGTCCTGAACCACACAACCCTTGTTAGCAATTTGCAAAACTACATCCAATTCTTCTATAAGTTGAGATATCGAAATCAAATTACATTTCAAAACAGGCACAAAGAGCACGTTCTTTAACTTAAATTCTTCATCAAAGATCACTGTTCATTTCTCTTTGGACAAACTCTTTGTCCCATTTGGCAACCCCACAGTACAAGGAAGCATATACCTCAAATCATTCAATATATCCTTGTAACCAGTCATGTGGTTAGAAACTCCAGTATCGAGAATCCAATCAGAAAAGAAAGACTTACCGTTAAGACGTGGTGCCGCAGTCTGTTTCTCTTCCAGCATCTTTACAAGTGTTGTCCATTGCTCGTTGCTCAAGCCGGTGTAACCATTTTTCTCGGCTTTTGAACTTGTTTCTACCGAGCTTTGGACAATAACTGCATTTGCACGAATTATCCCACCACACCCCGTCCAGTTCCTCGTTTTCCACCATGTCCAATCTATCTTGATCTTTCTCTCCACCAGTCAGGATATCCTATCACTTGGAAGCACTTATCTATTGTATGTCCGTTCTTCATACAACTTGTCCAAACAAGCTTATTCTTATCATCAACTCTACTTCGTGGCGTTCTGGTTTGTGCCACAAATGCCACTTGTCTAGTCTGTTGATCACTTCCTCTTATCTCTGTGCTGATTCGTTCGACGGATTTCACATCTAAAATATAGTCAAAATTCATTTTCAAATATTTAGATTACGCCATTCGTAATATTTACCAATTGCACAATAATTTTATTATGCAGTTTTTTATTCTGCGAATTGAAGTCATTCCGCATATTAATTTTATTTTCTGCGATTCCGCAATTATGCAATGTTACCAATCGAAACCTTCATAAAATGAAACAAAAAAAAATATCTAAAACATCTTATATTTTGAAACATAGGAGATATATTTTTAATTATGCTTTAAATCTGATCATCAACAATATATCGTAGCACGGAGGTCTAATGGATGATCCGCCCCTTGACTGGTGTCCGGGGCTGAAACATCTCCGACCCGACGATGTATAATGTGTCTTATATGAACCGTATAGTTTTAGTTTAAGTTCTTGGATTTTTACTCATTGTCAATCAAATTAGAGTTGATTAGAATTTTATCTATAAATACTCTTTTTCCTAATTTTTGTTGTATTATGAAATTTTTGCCTCCACTAATAAACCAGTCTCTTTTTCGTAGATGTAATCAACACCTCGTTAATTGAGAAGTTATAAACCAAAACTCATACATCCTTCGAAAGCATCAATAACCAATAGAATTACCTACATTTGGTAAATGAACAAAAAAAAAAAAAAAAAGTTAAGTTGTGAGAATTTGCTAAGTTGTTATAGCAAATTACAATACATTAAGAAAAAATGTAATATCATGCTTCCGGAATTTTAAATCCGAAGCAGCAAATATGGATTTATAATAATAATTTTTTAAGTCTGAAATGCCTTTATGAAAATTAAATCGAGAAAACGAAAGGTCTTAACAATGTAAACCCAAATCCAAACTTAAACTGAAACAAATACACAAATACCAAAGTATTTAATTAAAACTGAAACGTGGCATTTCCCAAAAACAACACCACACCGACCTCGGTCCAAGCTCATACTCATTACTTGAAAATGATAATGAAGGGGTGAGTAACAAGTTACTCAGCGGAGGCGCTCACGCCTGCCCACATAATTCACAGAACACGCAGACCATCTGGTATACGAATATACCAGACCAATAAATAGACATGCAACGGTCAAACACAGACAAGTTTCACATCAATCTCAACAATCAAGAACGTGGCCAAACCACACCACAATAGCGGGCCCGATCCACCACCCAATAACGTATCATATTCGCACAATAATATACGAGCCCTATCCACCCAATAATGTGTCCTCTCTGCACAATAATATATATAGATATATACTTTACAGATCGCATGGTACCTCTTACCATCACAATCCGACACCAAACTGTACACGGTCCACTTACCAGTGACATGCCATTCAATCCTACATCAAATCTATTATCATCAAACACCAATCATCATCATTCAACACCAATCATGTCACACCAAACCTAACGTGCATACTACAAGCAACATCACATATCTATCCCTAGGACTAATATAAACATATACAAGAGATTCTAATGAGTGTTGTGAATGCACATATCACCCCCTTACCTTAGCCTTTTGGATGAACAAGTAAAATTGGAAACACAACAGAAGCAGCTACAAATCTTGAAATTGGGATCAGGAAACCGCTGGAAACTAGGGAACCAGATATTTTTATTGATATATAGATCGTCTCCTAACTCCTTCTGGATCAACGGTAATTCTCTCCCGAAGTGGACTGGTCGTAGATTCGATTCTGCACAAATCCTAAAAGTTTCCCTCTGATCAGATCTGCTTTGCATGCCCGTTTCTCTCCTCCTCTAAAATGGGTCAGATATGCCTTCTCCTTCTCCTTAGGCAACAGCGGTGGCTTCTCTTCCACGGTGGATGTCCTTTCTCTCACGGCGGGATTTCGGCAGGGCTTTGCCGTTATCTCTGCCTCTACCTCTTCTCCATCTCTAGGACTCTCTATATATAGAGGGGAGAGACAATTCTAGGGTTATGGTTTACTACATGGGCTTAGGATTAGTATTGGACTTAAGATAGGATTGGGCTTACTATAATTGGGTTAGAGATTACATACTAAAGGGCTTTCGAGATAGGGTTTTGGTTTACGAATACCGAGTCTTAATTTATCAGGCTTTTTTGTTTAGAGGTTTTGGAATGTTATAAGTATCCCCTAGTTACAATGAATTCGTCCACCAGTTCGTGGGTCTACTCCTCCCCCACTTAATCTTAGAGTACATCTCAAAGTGTCCTCCTTTAAGGCAGTCAAAAATGGCCTTCCAACTTTCCGATTAAGTCATAACAAATCAACATACATTCCCAATGTATAAAAAGTTTGTTACAATCCATCCTTCAATCTTGGTTGACTCACAATTGCTTGTTATTGAAATTTCTTATCCAACAACTTGCTTGTTGTTAAAATTATCTATTTCCTATTCTGGAAATTGAAAGAACACGACCATCCACTTGTTTCCATGTAAGGCGTGCGTCTACTCTCTCATACCGAGCTTAGAACTAAAATTTTCCCCTTTTATTATGGCCCTACTGTTGGGAATGTTCTGAAATCATTTGTACTTTACTCTAATTAAAGTTGTATTGTCGAGATTTGACAATCGTATAATATTAGGTGGTTGTAATGTCTTGCTAGAAACCGCTTATAATCTATGGGCCTAAAAGTTCATTGCTAATATTATTCGATCCTATAGGGTCACACACCTAAGCAGACTGGATCAATATATTGGGTTTTATAGATAATATTATATATGTATATAAGATATATATATATATATATATATATATATATATATATATATGCACGTGAATTAATTAGGAAAAGTCCTAATCTTATACTTTGAATAAAGAATGATAATTCACAAATGGGCTTGGCCCATTACTACACCTAATCGGATTAGGTTATTGTTTAGCGTATATATATATATATATATATATATATATATATATATATATATATACATGAAGTTGCTTTAATAAGAGATACAGAGATCTTTTAAGCCAAGCATAAAAACCCTAGAAAGAAAAGTTCTTCAAGTTACTAGCATCCCGTTTCGATCCAGTTTGTGTGCGTGTGGATACCGGTAGAGGCACGACACTTGGAGTGTTAAATAACTTCAGAAAGTTTGGTTTGTTTTTCCGCTGTAGAATATCCAGGTATATTCAAAACCCTAAGATTTAGATTTAATTCAGTGTTTGCACGAATCCTGGCAATTGAATTCGCAATTAGTAATTTATAAATTATTATAAACCGGTACGAATTACAATAGTGGTAGCAGAGTCTACGTGTATAATATTGAAATTGGTCTAGTTTAATATATATGATATTTATGTTAATTGTGTGACTGGTTCAACATGTTTGAATTTATGAAATTCTATGAGACGTGTCTTTTTTTTTCCACTAGAAGTTTTTTATTTATTAAACATCAAAGGATACAACTCCAATACACCACATACAGAACCCAAGAGTTACACGGGCAATCAAAACCCAAAAGTTTTACGGGTAACCAAGCCATCGAACCACAAATTCCCCAGAGACCAACCCCTATTACCGGGAAAACTTATTACAAACACACAGATAAATGAACCCGAAACCAGTCTCAAACACCAAAGTTTACACGCCACTCTAATACCCTTGAGAGCCCTGGACAAATACCAACTGAAAAAGCCAAACTCTGACAAAATATCGGAAGGAGCAACCTCCTATAGCGAATAAAGTTTACCTCTTAAATTCTAAAACCTTAGCTTCATACTCCGGCATAACAATGGCACACTTCGTACCATTTGAAGGTACCATATAAAGTAACCCAGAGACGGCGATGTCGAAAGACTTGGAGACGCCTCGATAGAAGCCAAAATACCTGATGAGACCCCGAACCGGTCTGCTTAGTAGGAACAAAGAGCGAAGCAATATCTACTTCGGAAGAAACCGAACTCCGATTGGACACGGAAACTGAACGGATCCGAAGAGAAGCCAAAGCAAACTCCAAGGAAAGAAAGAGAGATCTGCAAAGAAAGATGAAGAAACCCGAATCTGGCACATCTGAAAGCCAAATCGATAAACCAAGTATCGACGCTATCCACCTCCGGATACGAAATCAGATACAAACTGACGGCAACAAGAAAATAAAATCTACAAAGCCCATATCAGAGCCATCAATGGAGAAGAAATCGTCGTCACCATCGACTCGGTAGCCGAGTCCCACCGGCAACGAGAAGGACCAGAGATCCACGAGAGGCCCCAGATCGGAGAACAAATAGAGAAAACTCGAATCCAACGAATCCGAGATCCTCTCAACGCCAACGAACCCAAAACCATCCGACGAATCCGGCATCTTCCCAACCTCTTCGCTATCGACAAGTACGATGATAACCAGAAGACAAAAACTAAAGCGAAACAAAGACAAGGCTAAGTCAAGGAGGAGCAAGAGGGACCGGTGCCGGCGCTATCGGAGCCGCCGGCCACCGGTCAAATCGAAAATCGCCGATCTAAACCTTCTGGAGAGAAATCGCCTCTTTCTCTCTCTGTCGGCGCCTTCTAGTTTTTTTTTTGATTGGGTTAATTTTATATGAGACGTGTTTATGCAAATATGATTTGATTAAACTATGAGATTTATGATTTTGATTTTCCAGTACGCTTGTTGAAATTGGGCATAATAATTCTGATAGTAATAATGTTATAATTTGATTATAATCAGTTACTTTAAGTTCTTATGTATATTTAAAGTATTTGTCATAATTGATGCCGAATACGTAATTGATATTATAATGCCCAGAGACATAAGATTTTGTCATGTAGTATTCTCTGCATATCAGATATATAATTTATGCATATATATATAGAGTTTAAAAGTCGTCGATGAATGATTGTTTGACTTTTGAAATAATTATGATATATGCATATTTGTGAAACCGTGTTGACTGGTTTGATTTACGGTTTAATTGTTTGGTTTAGTCAAAATCCTTAGAACTTTTGACATGTTTTAATATTTTATTTTATTTTATTTAAATTCTAATTTGATTAGAAATTAAAATTAAGTTAAGATAAATCATATAAATAATTAATAATTTTAATTAGATTAAAATTGATTTAATTATTCACAGTCTAATTAATATACATATTAGATATGTATTAGTTATATTTAATATTTATATTAGATATAAATTTTAATTATAAATTAAAAATTAGGCTAAAATTAATTCCTCAACCAATATCAAGTATTTTGATGTCTTTCCAATCTCATCAACTGTCAAAACTTGAATTGTTGTATGACGGGTCTGCCAAAGTAGCGGTCTGCAATTATTTGAGAGTGAGACAGATGGTAACGGTTACCATATGAAATGATATTAGTTTACTTGACTAGGCTATCAAAACGGTTTTGGGCTTAGAGACATAGGGTTGGATAAGACATAAGATGTCATCCACAACCAAGAATTATATTAGATATAATTAGCAAGGACGTTGCTTACCTAAATAACTAGAAATTCGGGGGTGGAGCCAAAGCTCACTTGAATTCTAGTGAAATATGGATCTTGGATACTATACTCATATTGAGGAAATTTTGTCTTGAGTATAGTATGAGTTTCTTAATCGTTGAGAATGCTCGAAATTCATGAACATCATACTAACTTGTGCTTTTCTTTCCTGACAGTTATGTCAAACCCTCAAAGTTTTTATTCATTGCGATTTGTTCTTGAACTTTTCTTTCCTGACAGTTATGTCAAACCCTCAAAGTTCTTATTCATTGCGATTTGTTCTTGAAAATAACAAATTGAATGAATCAAAACTCCTTGATTGCTTGGAAGATCTAGAAGAGAAGAAGACATTTGAGGTTTCTTCTCAGGGTATTTATGTTATAGAAGTAAATGTTACTACTTCTGGTTCTACTCCTTGGGGATTGGATACCGACTGTGGAGCTCACATTTGTGTAAATGTGCAAGGCCTAAAGAATAGTAGAAATTTGGAGGAAGGACAAGTATACCTACGTGTGGCTAATGGAGCAAAGGTTGCCGCATTAGCTGTGGGAACATATCCATTGTCTTTACCTTCAGGCATGGTTTTAGAACTAAAGAATTGTTACTATATCCCTGCTATAAACAAGAACATCATCTCTATTCCATGTTTGGACATGGAAGGTTTTGAATTCTCGATCAAGAACAAGTGTTGTTCATTTGATCGTGATGATATATTTTATGGTAGCGCTCCATTAGAGAATGGGCTTTATGTTCTAAACCAAAGCATGCCCGTCTATAACATTTGTACCAAGAGATTTAAGTCTAATGACTTAAATCCAACTTTTCTCTAGCATTGTCGTTTGGGCCATATAAACGAGAAACGCATCCAAAAGCTTCATAATGATGGACTTTTGAGTTTATTTGATTATGAATCATATGAGACATGTGAATCTTGTTTGTTGGGTAAAATGACTAAAGCTCCATTTACTGGAAATAGTGAAAGGGCTAATGAGTTGTTGGGCCTTATACATACAGATGTATGTGGGCCAATGAGCTTAAGTGCCAGAGGAAACTACTAGTATTTCATTACATTTACTGATGATTTCAGTAGATATGGTTATGTTTACCTGATGAAACATAAATCTGAATCCTTTGAAAAGTTGCAAGGAGTTCCATAATGAAGTACAAAATCAACTTGGCAAAACAATTAAAGCTCTTCGATCAGATCGTGGAGGAGAATATTTGAGCCAAGTTTTTAGTGATCATCTTAGAGAGTGTGGAATTATTTCACAGCTCACTCCTCCAGGAACACCACAATGGAATGGTGTGTCGGAAAGGAGAAATTGAACTTTATTAGATATGGTTCGATCGATGATGAGTCACACAGATTCTCCATTATCCTTTTGGGGGTATGCTCTAGAAACTGCTGCGTTTATGCTAAACCGAATTCCATCAAAATCAGTAGAAAAGACACCATATGAGATATGGACTGGAAAATTCCAAATTTGTCTTTTCTGAAAATTTGGGGCTGTGATACTTATGTCAAACGTATGTTTACAGATAAGCTTGGACCCAAGTCTGATAAATGCTACTTCGTAGGTTATCCCAAAGAAACCAAAGGTTACTACTTTTACAACCCCACCGAAAACAAAGTGTTTGTTGCTCGGAATGGTGCCTTTTTAGAAAGAGAATTTCTTTCAAAGGGAACTAGTGGGAGCAAAGTACAACTTAAGGAAATTTGAGATACACAGGATATTGCTCCAACTTCTCAGGAGGAGCATCGGCTAGATTTACGAAGAGTCATAGAATCTACACCTGTGAAACCTGAGGTACGTAGGTCCTAAAGGACTCGTCACGAACCTGATAGATATGGGGTTTGGGTGACAGATCATCATGATATATTGATTATAGAGAGTGATGAACCTACGTCTTTCGAGGAAGCAATGATGGGCCCTGACTCTGAAAAATGGATACAAGCCGCTGGATCCGAAATGGAATCCATGTCAGAAAACAAAGTATGGATTTTGGTAGATTTACATGATGGTGTTAAAGCCATTGAGTGTAAATGGGTTTTCAAAAAGAAAATTGACATGGATGGTAATATCCAGATATACAAAGCTAGATTGGTGGCTAAAGGTTACAAACAAATTCATGGTATAGACTATGATGAAACATATTCTCCAGTTGCAATGCTTAAGTCCATTCGAATTCTCCTAGCAACTGCCGCTTATTATGATTATGAGATATGGCAAATGGATGTGAAAACAACTTTCCTTAATGGAAATCTCGAAGAGGATGTGTACATGACACAACCTGAGGGTTTCACAGATCCTGAAAATGCTAGGAAAGTATGCAAGCTTCATCGTTCCATTTATGGCTTGAAGCAAGCATCTCGGAGTTGGAATCTTCGTTTTAATGAAGCAATCAAAGAGTTTGATTTTGTAAGAAACGAAGAAGAACCGTGCATTTACAAGAAGACTAGTGGGAGCGCAGATGTATTTCTGGTATTGTATGTAGATGACATACTGCTCATTGGAAATGACATTCCTTTGCTTCAGTCTGTTAAGACTTGGCTAAGTAGTTGTTTCTCAATGAAAGACATGGGAGAAGCTGCTTACATTCTTGGAATAAGAATCTATAGGGATAGATTGAATAAGCTTATTTGACTATGCCAAGATACTTATATAGATAAAGTCTTGCATAGGTTCAATATGCATGATTCTAAGAAAGGCTTTTTACCAATGTCTCATGGCATAAGTCTCAGCAAGACTTAGTGTCCTACGACACCTGATGAGTGAGAGCGCATGAGTAAAATTCCATATGCTTATGTTATAGGATCTATCATGTATGCCATGCTCTGCACTCGCCCAGATGTTGCTTGTGCTTTGAGCATGACGAACAGATACCAGTCTGATCCTGGTGAAAGTCACTGGATAGTAGTCAAGAACATCCTTAAGTACTTAAGAAGAACTAAGGATAAGTTCTTAGTGTATGGAGGAAGTGAGGAACTTGTTTTGAGTGGTTACACAGATGCCAGCTTTCAGACAGACAAAGATGATTTCTGATAACACTCTGGATTTGTCTTTTGCCTTAATGGAGGAGCAGTGAGCTGGAAGAGCTCTAAGCAGAGCACTATGGCAGACTCGACAATAGAGGCTGAGTATATAGCTGCTTCTGAAGTAGCTAAGGAGGCTGTTTGGATCAGGAAGTTCATTACTGAGCTTGGTGTGATTCCTAGTATTTCTAATCCTGTAGATCTTTATTGTGATAACAATGGAGCGATCGCACAGGCAAAAGAACCTAGATCCCACCAGAAATCCAAACACATACAAAGGCGATATCACCTCATTCGAGAGATTATTGATAGAGGAGATGTAAAGATTAGCAGAGTTTCAACATATGCAAATGTTGCTGATCCTTTTACTAAACCTCTTCCGCAGCCTAAGCATGAGAGTCATACTGCTGCAATCGGCATTAGATTTATTAAGATGTGATCTTAATTCTAGTGGGAGATTTTTCTTTTATGATATGATGTTCATGTATACATACATTTTTTATTTTCAAATTAATGAAATTTGTTTCAGTATTATTTTATTATTGGATGATTAAATAATTGTCCCAAAATAATTTATATCATTCTTATAGGTCATCAAGTACGTGACTTGATCATGAAACCCTATAAGTGGAAGATGACATAAATTATTGAGGTCCCTAGTCAAGGTTATTATCATGGGACATTAATAACTATAGATGACTAGTATGTGAGGTGACTGATGACTAAGTTTCGTGAAGTCATTGATATGTAGTATTAAAGTCAGTCACATAGATATGTGTTGGAGAACACAGTATCGGATTGACCCCCTATGAGAACTCTACGAGATTGTTATATGAGTGTCATAAGAGTTTCTCATCACAACTATAGAGTATAGTCCTTTGACCTGAGTTCATCATGATTTCTTACACATGGATTGGTCCACTTTGACTTTGTCAAACGTCAGCCGTAAAAGGTGATTATAAAGACATTGATTGGGTGTTTTATAAACTGTGTAAAGGAACAGGGATGGAACAAGATGGGATTTGTCCCTCCTATATAACAGGAGATAAATATCTCTGGGCCTATCAAAGATTTGATACTGAGAAATGCGTGGCCTCGCTCAAACGAGGTGAATGTCAGTCATTTGTTTGATCAGTATAAATCGGAGTTCGATAAACGTGATCTAGCTTGATAAGGATGACACATGTTCTTGCCTTATGCTAAGATCGAGATATAGAGACAAAAGGATTACCGGAATGGATGATTCCAGTACAAGTGGGAGATTGTTGGGAATGTCCTGAAATCGTTTGAACTTTACTCTAATTAAAGTTGTATTGTCGAGGTTTGATAATCATATAATAATAGGTGGTAATGTCTTGCTAGAGACCGCTTATAATCTATGGGCCTAAAAGTTCATTGCTAATATTATTCGATCCTATAGGGTCACACACCTAAGCAGACTGGATCAATATGTTGGGTTTTATAGATAATATTATATATGTATATAAGATATATATATATATATATATATATATATATATATGCACGTGAATTAATTAGGAAAAGCCCTAATCTTATACTTTGAATAAAGAATGATAATTCACAAATGGGCTTGGCCCATTACTACACCTAATCGGATTAGGTTATTGTTTAGCGTATATATATATATATATATATATATATATATGAAGTTGCTTTAATAAGAGAGATGCAGAGATCTTTTAAGCCAAGCATAAAAACCCTAGAAATAAAAGTTCTTCAAGTTATTTTGAGATCAGATCTCAACGGTACAAGCATCCCGTTTTGATCCAGTTCGTGTGCGTGTGGATACCGGTAGAGGCACGACACTTGGAGTGCTAAATAACCTTAGAAAGTTTTGGTTTGTTTTTCCGCTGTAGAATATCCAGGTATATTCAAAACCCTAAAATTTAGATTTAATTCAGTGTTTGCACGAATCCTGGCAATTGAATTCGCAATTGGTAATTTATAAATTATTATAAACCGGTACGAATTCCAACACCTACCTAGTTTCCTCTACTAGGCGGCCTTTGGCTAGTGCACAACCTTTCCATAAGAAGTCATTCCTTGCAGGGTTGCCACTCTTGCTAATGACTCTACACTTCTACTGGGGTTTGTCCTTAGCCTCCCCAGTGGCGGTTGGTGATCCCTCTTCCCTAGAAAGGATAGCTCAACGGACCACTGCAAACAAGTTTGACCTTAACCGAACACTCTACCAAACTTGTGGGTTATGTGCCCACCATACTTCCGCTGCGCACTCTGATCAACCTTCCGATGGCATCATTATCCACTGCCCTTTCCTAAGGCACCAATGGACTCCTCCGTCTTTGGTTATCATCCTCTTTAATTCCGCCGTGAAAATGCTCAAGTCATTTCCATTGTGATTGTTGCACTAACAGGCGTATACCTTAGCAATCCATGGACATAAATAGAATATCCAAAACCCTGATGGCCTCTTGTGAATTCTCGGACTCTTGTCCGCGCTTTGCATCCGCAATCTTGGACTTTGATATCACATTTCTGGTAATTCTTTTACACCACCGGAACCCAGGTTCCTTCCGGTGTTATGTACTTCCCTTGGAAGACACTACCTTTGCCTCTCTGTTAGGACCGTTTCTTCACTTGGAATGCACTTTCCAAGCATCCATGAACCTCCATCTCGTCCCTCAATAGTTTCTCGAACACCGACTCTTTCCAGCGAACATGTTCCCTTACTACTCGATTCCGGGTGGCAAGTCTCACGAACCTTGTCGAGCATTTTTTGTCCAATTTTCTTTTGTTTAACCTGACATCCATCATCATTTCTATCACTTGGGTCGTATTTACTTTATGACTACTACGTATATAGACTTCTTTGTCTAACAGCACGTTGACATAAGATGCTACCCATAACTTTTATGGCTTCACGGATTCCTTTCCATGCATTGTATTAGGAATAACTCTTATCTATGTAGACCGACAAGGTACTTTCTTAATACCTCACCGAGATCCCCGTTCCTATTGGGTATCTTGCTTAATTGCATCTTAATAGTGGAAATTCCTAAAATCCACCGGAAAAATCTATATTATCAATAGGCAGAGCTTTAAGTAAAAACGGTGTCCTTTACCATCTCTACTAAATAGCTCAGAGCATTAAGTCTCCTAAACCTTCTCTAGTACATTTTGTTCTACAACCATTGTTCCAAAGGACGTCTATTGTCCTTGGAAAAGCAACATTGTCGTGGTAGAAGCTTCCCTGAAGCTTAGCTACAAAGTTTATGTAGCAGTCCTTTGGCTTTAACTACACGTCCTTGGTTATCTTCAGGTGTCGTACTTAACACGCTCAGCTCCAGCTTCCTCAGCTGCTTGGATGCATAGGCGATGCATCGGTGTAAACTACATATGGTACTCATGTCCTTGGAAGTATCAACACCGGTGTTTCCGTTAAGCTCTTCTTAGGCTTTTAGAAGCTCCTTTCATATTAATTCGACCATTTGAACTGAACTCCCTTCCCTGTCAGTTGAGCTAGAGATTTGGATATGCTCGCAAATCCTTTTACGAACTTCTGGTATTATCCGGCTAAGCCTAGGAAACTACGGACCTCTGTTGCACTATTGAATCTTGGCCAGTTGGTGATCGACTCGATCTTTTCCGGATCCACAGCCACCCCAGCCTTGGAAGCAACATGGCCCAAAAACCTGATCTTCCTATGCCAGAACTTAACTTCGCATACGCTCTCGCAACTTGCCTAGCATAATCCTTAGGTGCTCGGCATGCGAATCCCAGCTCCGTGAATACACCCGTATGTCATCAATGAACACGATTACGGATTTGTGCAAGTATTTTTGAAATACGTTGTTCATTAACTTCATAAAGGCAGCGGGTGCATTAGTCAGGCCAAAAAGCATTACTACGAATTCGTAATGACCATAGCGCATCCGAAAAGCCGTCCTCCGAATGCCGTCTTCGGCGATCGATATCCGATTGAACCTAAAGGCTAAATCTATCTTAGAAAACCACAAAGCTCCTTGCATCTTGTCCAACAACTCATCGATTCGTGGTAATGGATAATTATTCATAATCAGATTTTATTAACACCTCAATAATCTATGGAAAGCCTAAAGCTCTCGTCCTTCTTCTTCATGAATAGCATTAGGGCTCCCCATGGCGAGCTACTGGCTCTAACGAATCCTTATCTGTCATCTCTCAGTTGCCTCCTGAGCTTGGCCATTTTCGCAGGTGCTAATCGGTAGGGTGCCTTTGACACACGGAGGGGGGGAGGTCGTCCCCGGTTCGAGCTCAATAGTAAACGCATCTTCACGCACCAGCGGTGGTTCTTGCAATGCCTTGAATACGTCCACGTATTTTGCGACTACATGAATGGTTTCCAATGCCATCCATACGTCTCCTCCTTATATGGTCATGGTGGTTAAACATGCCTCATTTCCTTCCTTCAGTAGCTCCCAAATTTGCAGCATGAAAATGATCAAAACTCATTTTTGGGTTTGTATCCCTTGGTATACCAGCCTCCTTTCGTCCCGAGCAAAGGTGACGTGTGTCCTTAAGCAGTCAAGCAAGGCTCAGTGGCACATCAGATAATCCATGCCTAATATCACTTCGTAGCGTCGTAACTCTATGTCGATGAGATCTGACATTTCTAAGTAACCGACACTGGAAGAAAGAACTAGTCTCGAAAGACTAACTAGCTCGGAAAAACTTACACTCGAACTCGGTGTTGGCGGTGGTTCTTTACCCTCTTTTCAAATCCCCCTTTTTGTCCCCAAGATCGAAAACATTGGAAAATCATATCGAAAACTCTTCAAAACACACTTGAAGCCCTTTGGAAACCCGTTTGAAAACAATTGAAAAACATTTTCGAAAACCTGAGCAAAGGCAGTCCCTCCAGGTCAGATTTGGAGTGGCCATAACCTAGACTCTGATACCAATTGTGATATAGCACTTCCGGGGGTTTAAACCCGAAGCGGAAAATATCGATTTATAATAATAATCTTTAAGTATGAAATACCTTTATTGAAATTAAACCGAGAAAACGAAAGGTCTTAACAATGTAAACCAAAATCCAAACTTAAATGAAACAAATACGCAAATACCAAAATACTTAATTAAAACTGAAACGTGGTATTTCCCGAAAACTGCACCGCACCGGTCTCGGTCCAAGTTCCTACACATTACCTGAAAAGAGTAATGAAGGGGTGGGTAACAAGTTACTCAGTGAGGACGCTCACGCCTGCCCACATAATTTACAGAATACGCAGACCATCCGGTATACGAATATAATAGACCAAGAAATAGACATGCAACGGTCAAACACATACAAGATGCATATTACTCTCAACAATCAAGAACGAGGCCAAACCAATAAATCGTGCCATATCCGCACAATAACATATGGTCCCTATCCATCCAATAACGTGCTCTCTCCGCACAATAATATATATATATATATATATATATATATATATACTTTACAGATCGTACGGTACCTCTTACCGTCACAATCTGACACCAAACTGTACACTGTACAATTACCCGTGATAGGCCACTCAATCCTACATCACATCTATTATCATCAAACATCAATCATCATCATTCAACACCAATCATGCCACACCAAACCTAACGTGCATATTACAAGTAACATCACATATCTATCCGTAGGCATAATATAAGCATATACAAGAGAGTCAAACGAGTGCTGTGAATCCACATATCCCCCCCCCCCCCGCGCATCTTAGCCTTTCGGATGAACAAGCAAAACTGGAAACACAACAAAAGTGGCTACGGATCTCGGAATTGGGATCGGGAAACCGTTCTGGAAATTAGGGAACGAGATATTTCTATTGATATATAGATCATCTCCTAACTCCTTCTGGATTGACGGGAATTAGCTCCCTAATGGACTGGTCGCAGATTCGGTTCTGCACAAATACTAGAAATTTCACTTTGATCAGATCTGCTTTGCCTGCCCGTTTCTCTCCTCCTCTAAAACGGGTCAACTATGCCTTCTCCTTCTCTTTAGGCAATGGCGGCCGCTTCTCCTCCACGGTGGCTGTCCTCCCTCTCACAGCGAGATTTCGGCAGGGCTTCGCTGTCATCTC
This sequence comes from Pseudoturritis turrita, assembly GCA_900406555.1. NCBI lineage: Eukaryota > Viridiplantae > Streptophyta > Magnoliopsida > Brassicales > Brassicaceae > Pseudoturritis > Pseudoturritis turrita. Next base: position 215,423 of record OVBL01000949.1, on the reverse strand, counting down.
TGCCTCTGCCTCTTCTCCATCTCTAAGCCTATATATATATAGAGGGGAGAGACACTTCTAGGGTTAGGGTTAGGGTTAGGGTTAAGGTTTACTACATGGATTTAGGATTAGTATTAGGTTTAAGATAGGATTGGGCTTACTATACTTGGGTTAGGGATTACATACTAAAGGGCTTTCAGGATTGGGGTTTGGTTTATGAATACCGGACCTTAATTTATCGGGCTTTTTGGTTTAGAGATTTTGGGGTGTTACAAAAAAGGTCTAGAGATGAAATTTAATACGTGATTGTACTGCTAAAAATATTTCATATAATATTTTCGTAAATGGATAACAATAGTTAACACGTTAAATGATAATTTAAAATTTTACAATAATTAGTCGATTATATACATATAATTTATTTAATAAATTAGATATCTACATAGAAATATAATATGTTACAAAAATAAATTACGAGTTTTACAATATCTAATTAAGTTATAGGGATAAAAACGTTATATATATATATATTTGAAATGTTAAATTCATTTATCAACAAAGGAGTTATTTACAAGAAAATAATGAAAGAACAAAATAATTTAGTGGAAAAAATCCAGATTCAAAACGTGGTCCAATTGAAAAAAAAAACTAGGAGACTCCCCTTAATTGAAACCATTTTGAAGAAAATTTTATAACCGTGGTGAGGCATAATAGCGAATTGAGGAGACTCTATTTCAAATCGTCTTTTCAATAACTCGAATCTGGTAGATGTGCATATGTCATCTTTCGTTTCACTGCTTCCAAAGATAACAAATTATCATTTGAAAGGCTAACCGAATAAAGATGTAATCGAATCTCTCAAAACGATGAGAGACAAAATGTTGAAGAATTTCTTCTCAGTCAAGATTAGCTGCAATTCCGAAAAAATCCCCACTAATATCTAACCAAACCGTGAATGAATATGGACAAAAAAAAAAAAAGTGCTCTCTTATCTCATCAGACTCACCACACAATAGACAAGATTGAGCATCATCCTAAATTCTCATCCTAGCTCCAATGGCTAAACCATCTTTCGCTCCAATGGCTAAACCATCTTTCACAGTTAACCATGTGACAAAAGAGAACGGTGGAACTCCCTGCGAAAACTAGACAACTCTACTCCATTGTTGGTTGGTGCGAGAAGATCTTATTTTCTTCCAATTCTTTGCAGATAAAAAGCAAGTCTTTGAATCAGTCATGGAATGATGCCACAACACTTTGCCCGGTCCAACATATGGTTTAGGCAACTGTGTTGCGTATATAAGCTGGGGGTTTTTGTAACGTCTAATGCGCCAAGAAAACATTGTAGCCGCATATGAGACTTTAGCTAACCGTCTGATTATTAACTGTTTAGTGCCAATCTCACCAGTAGTCTCTATCGGACAGGTAACCAACTATAGGACCAAAAGAATGTACCTTCACCACTAAAAATGTCCATCTTTATGAAATCATTTGCCTATCCCTAAAATTTAAGCAGTTTTTTCCATACCCAAAAACCTATCGAAATGTCCTTCGCATCCCAAAAATATATTTTGTTTAATGTGATCAATTTTACAATTATCATTTACTTTAAAAAAAATTGCCACTTAGTACTCATTAAAATCTTCCTATCGTGGGATCTCATATAGCTTTTGTTGGATTTTTTTAAAATTATAATATATGAGTTGGCGACAAACAAAAAAAAAAATTAGAGCCGCTAGCTCTACTGGTTGATTCTATTTTATTTGTGGTAGGAAAAGAAGCGCATGTCCCAAATTTAAAACACGAGGATGGAGAGGAGATTAATTAATATTTTTCTGATTTTCGGTCCGAAACGATACTGTAATTGATCATGAAATTACCAATCCAACGGCTATAAAAAGCATTAGTGTGAAAAACAGACGGCTGAGATATATTTTACTTTCATTGCCTATTGATGAACCGTTGGACAAATGAATCGGATAAATTCAAAATAATTTCAAAAATATCTTTTTTGTGATATCCATTCTTTAAAAATATAATTTGTTGTTGTCAATTTAAAAAATATCTTTTTATATATTTTTATAATTCTTTTATACAGTTTTATAAAATCATATATAAAAATATATAAATTATATAAATAAGATAGTTATTATAATAAAGAATGTTTATAAGCATTTAAAACATGTGGTTTATTTACATATAAAATTTATACATTCTTATATGTAAATGTTTATAGATTAACAAAGCATATATAAGCGTTTTATATGCTTTGGACATATAAAAGGTTTGTATATATTTTTATAAGTTTTTTTATTAGATTTCTTTATTAGTGGTTTCGCGTCGATGTTTTCAATTTTTTTTTTATTTACTTTTACATGTGATTTGGTTTTGTTTTTCACTTTTTTCGTTTTTGGTTTTTTCATGGGTTATAAAATATTAAATTATAAATCCGCTTATTAAATCATAAAATATAATGACAAGGTAAAACTAATTCAAATAGGAATACTAAAACCAATTCCTATGACAAATAGAAATATAAATACTTAAATAATAATAAAATAAATTCAATTCAAATAAGATTAAGAACAACTAAATATATAGATATATATGACAAAATTTAGTTGGAAATCAAATAATAGAAATATATAAGATTCAAAATAAATAAATAATTGTTATGATTGTTTTCCTTGATTTTGGGTCTACGTTCTCAATCTTATTTTATTTTTTTCTGCGGGTGATTAAAAATTATTTTTCTTTTTTTTGCTTTTGATTTATTTCACAGGTTATAAATATTTATTACAAGTCCGCGTATACGAAAATCTTAAATCTAATTTAATTTAAGATAAAAGTACATATAATATCTCATCGTTTGAGGTTGTTCATTTTTTCTTATTATATTTGTTCTATTCGTAGAAATAGCTAAATATTTAATAAATTTTTAATGAAATTTCCTATGTTTGAATCTCTTAAAATTCTAATTTTTTTTTTGTAAATATACATAAAATGATATATACAAATAAAATAGAATTTTTTTGAAAAATGCTATTTTTAAAATACCTCTTTTCAAAAATGCTACACTTCTAAAATCTTTTTAAAAATGCAACTAAAAGTATATCATTTACCCAAAATAATCTTTAGGTTTGGGTTAATTATTTTATGTTTAGTTTTTAGGATTTAGGATTTGTTAAGGCTCAAACTCTTTTTTAGGGTTTAGAGTTTTTAAACCCTAAATCATAATCTTTATAAAATCTTAATTTTAATAAATAAGGGTAATTTAATCAATTTACACTTTATCAGTGGTATTTTTAAAAATAGACAACTCATAATGGTATTTTTAAAAATATAGACACCAAAAATAATATTTTTGAAATTGTCCTAATAAAATAGAAAGCAATTGATATGGTTTTTAGGTCATTAGATTACCAGAACAAACAAGTAGAATATAGTAAATATATTCTCTGTATACTCATTCGAGCCAGTCGACCGAGTTTACAAACACTACAATTAGTCAGTCAAGTAAGGCATTTATTAGCATGGTTTTATGAGGAGCTTCATAAATATAAATATTATTAGAGACAATTAGGTGAATAGTCTTCTTGATTTTTTTTTTTTAATTCCCACTTACATTCATTTTTCATTTGGAAACTCGTACAATTTTATCTTTGAGTTGACAGAATATTATATGGGTCAACTCAGTTTTACATAAACATCTTTGTGTTAGCATAAATTTACTTTATGAATTGGTAATTGAGCAAAAACAAAAAAATACCGGTGAACACTGTTTATCACGTTTTTCGGTTGAAGTTATCCATTGAGAAATTTTCACTCAATTTTTAAAAATTTAGAATTGTTGTTTATAGTATTTTTAAAAATCTTTTAAGTGATAGAATAAACTATTTTTTGTAATGTAAATATATTTTGAGTATTATAACAAAATTTCTAACAAGCTTTCATAAATTTTAACTAGTATTTTTGAATTTTTCAAAAGTTTTTGGATTTTAAATGTCTGTAGAAACTTTCACAAAACACGGTTTATCTTTTTCATTATTAGTGCCCAATTTTGATTTTTTTTTTTAATATATAAACTCTAAATCGTGTATACATAAGCCCAAAATCATTCTTCTAATTTCTAAAAATTTTAAACTTCCTTTTATGGAATAATTAAAAATAGAATTCGAAGGTTTGACTTGGAGAGGAATGGCCACATGTGTTTGAGCAGCTTTGGGAGATTGTTATTCCCCCAAAGATCTTTTGTACCATAACATTACCAAATGTCGGCGACCTCATTTTTAGTTTTTTTTTTTAACTTTATTTCTAGTAATTCTTTTTTGTTTTCCTCCTTTTTTGGAATAATTAACTCAACAACGAAAAAAAAAAATATAATTCAACAAGTAATCAAAATTACCTTACATGACACAATCACACCCACAAAATTTAGAACTTTTGGTTACTTATTGAATTATTATTATTATTTTAATTATTTGGTATATTAACCCCTTTTTTTTTTACATCAAAGAAAAACCTTTTTGTTTTCCTCATTATTGTTTTCTCTCCTCAAAGAAAAACCTCATAAATTTTAGCTCGAACACATCGTTATCTGCGCGATAATATATTGTATGATGAATAATGGAAAATGTAATTGAATGATATTTCCAAACAATCAAATAACGACAAACAAATATTTTAAAATCATCACGCAGACAAAAAAAAAGGAAAGATCAAATCTAAGAAAATCATAGAAAAATTAACAACTTAAAAATTTCTCACTGATTGTGTCTCCTCTCGTCACTTGGAAGTGGAACAAACACATAAAAATTAATAACTGTTCCTGCAATGAACTTGACATCACTAATTGGGACTGGTCTCATAACATTGGTCTAAAGGCTAAAAACACACAATTAATGGGTATTCAACTAAAATTTAAGATTCATGAAGCTATTTGTTCTAAAACCACAAACACCTCCAGTATCAGAGTCAACCAAATCAAGCCGGAGAAAGGTGACCAACACAAACCATCGGACTAACCGATACCAATGATTGAGTTTGTTCTGCTAAAGACCCAGCTAAACCATCTTCATCGAATATGTGACCAGTAATGTATAGCAAAAAAAGGAAACTAAAGCTTCAACTTCTTATTGGGTCTCTTCAACTTGGCATCTTCATCGACCATGATCTGTTGCTTTCAAAAAAGTTTTACACTCGCAGATATGAGTGACGGAATCCAGAAAGTAACCTAAAAAGACTTTATAAAATCGTGTGGGGAAAACGAAAAGCAAGTAGAAAGATGAGATAAGGAAAGAGGGTGTGAGGGAGATAACCTTATGCTTTTTGTTTTTCTTCTTCTTTTTCTCATCTTTTTTCTTCTTTGCGTTTTTCTTCTTTTTCTTTTTGTTAAGCTTAGTGTTCTCTATCTTATCATCATCAGAAGATACCTAAACATGATGAAGAAGGCGTAAGAACTAGTCAGCAGAACAAATTCTACAAATTTTATTCCCTACCCAGATAGAATGAAAGAGAGTAGAGAGAATTAGATACCTCGACGTCTTCGAATGAGGCAACATGTTGGATTGTTCTTCCTGAACTCGAAGCCCCACCTGAGACCAGTAGAGTCATAAAGATTATACCTTCACATTCGATGCTTACCAGAGCTTAAGGAAAACTCATTCTGCCACATATATATATATATATTCCCCAATAACATAATTGATGCATGCATGTTTTTCATATGGATTAGCTCGAATAGAAGCAAATCTCTCCATGTTAGTATGTTATGTTGTTTTCACCGACCATCTAGGAATAGCATTATTATTCTTAAAACATTGAAGTGAGCTAAACTTAGTCCACAGTTACAATGAACTTATAGCGTGAAACTAGTTTCGGGCAAACAGTCACTATGCATTTTCATCTAACATATGCTACGTATGCTTTTCAAACTCTCTCAAAGCTACTTTGAAACTGAGGATAACCCATGGAATGCATCAATGCACAATCTTTATTAGCAATGGTGTAGTGAAGTTTCAATGCCATATACATATCCTGCACTAGCTTGGCCTTTGAAACAATTTTACGGAAACTTCTGGCCAAACTTATAAGGTCTCCTGTTCGATGCTTGCTACCCATAGTTTCTACTAACCTATCCCAGTCTCATAGTTCTCCTCCACTATTGAAGGTGAGAGTCAGGCTAAAATGTTAAGGTTCTTCTGTATTACTTAACTAGAACCGAGTTACAATTTCGAAAGAACTTGTCCCTAGATCTCAAGCCTAATGCCCAACCAAAAATACTAGAAATGGCAGGATACATGATAAGAACCAACCAGACGTGATTCTTCCTTTATTCACTCTCTGAATCAATTACAGAAGACGAGCAGAGAACAAACTGAAGCAAATTACCAAAATATAGAACCCTGGGATGAATTCTAGAGCACCCTAAACCAATCTAGAATGCCTCAACTCATTCCTCTAGCTCCCCTTTAAACCTTCAGCTCTGAACTAACCGATAAAGGTCTGTTGCTGAGCTCGCAAAGCTAAACTTGTTTGTACCACCCGTAGGCTATTTACAATAATCCTTCACTAGACTTAACAAGACTACCTTATCAAATATCTCAACAGATTTTGCGTAGCACTTCAGCTCTCAGCTAATGCTGAACTATCAACCGTGAGTATAATCAACTACAAACTCTTTTAGGCTTAATTACATGCCCCTCTATAACACTAACAAGAAAGCCTTAAAATCACAATAGATGTCACAGGACAATGCCGTTGCCTTCTTTCAAATGCTAATCCCTTTTCCTACCAATTCCAAAATCACAACTTTTGGACAAACATTATCAAGGAATCGATTTTTTAAAGTACGCACTTGAAATAACGGTGTCTCGGGCGTTTTTGACGGCCAATTCGAGAAGATCTGGATCAATGGAAGACAACCCATTAGGATCTTGTAGCTTCCTTTCTAGAAACTTGGCTAAAGCCGCCGCTTTGTTCGTCTTCAAGGGTCCACCTGGATGAGCCAATCTGTAAGACATAACACACAGACAAGTCGGAATTTCATATCGAGAAATCGAGAGAAGAAGAAGAAGAAAAACCCTAAGGAGTGAAAAAAAATGAACCTCGGGGGCTGAGAGCGAGAAGACGAAGGAAGAGAAGTAAGCGGAGCGAATTTGCTTCCTCTGAGAGCTCTCTTCTCATCTTCGCTCAGCTCGTCAATGGCTCCTCCTCCTCTTCCTCCTCCCATCGCAACTGTGCCTTTTTTTTTACTTCCGACGGCCAAATAATACTCTCCGTCACAGAAACTTTGACGGCCGTTTGAAAAAAAAAAAATAGTTCTGTTCCATCACCCAATTTTAAGGGTTAATTTGCCCTATAACCAAAAAAAATTATTAGTTGAGCAAACTAACCCAAATTTTTAATTTATTTTGCTATTAAAAAACATATCCAATTTAGTAAAGATAATTTAATCAAATTTGAAAAACGATTTTACTAATTACTACCAGCTTCTGATTATTTTTTAGTCTTTATATCAAACTCTTAACTCTACAAAATATTGATAAACTTGTATATATCACGAATCTAGAAATCAAAATCAAAAGATAGACTACGAATAAAGTTATCAGCTAATGTTGAAGTATCTACGCATTGTAATTTCATACGAACATCGGGAAAATAGTTGATTTATTCCCCAACTAATTGCAGTTGACACTTTTATTCCCCAATTATGGTGGTTACACTTTTTCTGAATTTGTTGTTGACTGTACAAATTAAAGATTAAAATAAGTCAACCTTACACAGTAAACAGAAGACGTTAAGTTTAATTTTCAATCTAATTTTCCAGTTTTCGTCTTAAACTCCTTTGACTGATGTTATTCCCCAAAATAAAAATTCAAATCCTAAATCGATTCCAGTTAAACAAAACCTTGTTTAAACAGAGAAAACCAGAGTCATTGAACAAAAACTACATGAAACATGAGAGAAACATCAATCTTAAACAAATAAGAGTTGGCAAATTTCAAGTAGAGATGCTAGATGATGCTAGATGACTGTACAAATTTCAAGTCACGGCTTGACAGATTTCTAGTAGAGACGAAATCCCTCCTCTGCAACAGATTGCTCTCGCGTTCTCATTGGACAAACTTAGGGTTTGCAGAGCAATACAAGCCTTCTCTTTAGCGAATCCACTTCCTGATTCCAAGACGCGTAGGAGGTGATTCAGGAGAGACAAGCCTTCAGCTATCAACACATGTTTGCTGCTATCTACCATCGAGATTCTAGAAATTACAACAACGGTCTTCTCCTTTATACCGAAAGAGCTCGAATCGAGAAGCCGAACCAAAACGGGGACAACTCTCTGAGCCACGGAGATCATCACGTTCTTATCGTCCTCCTGAAGTAGTTCAAGCAATGAGCCAATTGCTGAATTCTTCGATTCGGGTCTACCGATCTGCAATCGGATAACCAGATTTCTCCCCCCTAAACGAATCGCTTCCTTCTTAGAAGAAATCGAAAATATCGAGACGATGCCGTTATCCTGTAGAAGACCGCTCCTGATTAGAACCTCAACATCCTTGACATGGCGATCGAGCTTGGCCATGACCGAATCAAGCTCGCTCTGCGTCTCGAGCTTTCCCTCCGTCAAATCTGGTCCCTCACACCTCGCCGCAACAGAAACCGCGTAATCTAGCGTCTACTTGAAATCTGCCAAGTCTTAAACAACATCAGCTTAAAGAGATAGGGTTTGAGTTTTTATTTTGGGAAAGAACATCAGTAGAAGAAAAGGAGTTTAAGACGAAACCTTGAAAAGTATATTGAAATTAAACTTAATAAAAGTGTAACCACCATAGTTGGAGAATAAAAATGTCAATTGTAATTAGTTGGGAAATAAATCGACTATTTTCCCTACGAACGTCGTATAGATAAATCATTTGGTTAATTGCGTAAATTTCATTCCCATATTAGCGATCAAATTTTGAATATTTTTTAGTCTAAAGATCAAATTTAAATCTTAACTATACAAAATATTGTAAAACTTATGGTTAATCGTACTTCCATTTCCATAGTAACGAAGTTTTTCTTTCTGTCTTCAGGATTAATCATGGTTGGTTGACGACAAAAAAAAAAGGATTTAACCATGGAAAATAAAAGATTAATCATTATTAGTTTGATGTCTTTTTAGAGAAAAAATAAATAATAGTAAAATTTTTGTTTCCGTGTTAACGGCGTCGTTTCAAAGGAATGTAACACGGCGTTCTTGGCCGTGTTTTTTCAGAAGGTCGCCGAGGTTGATGATCGATCTCTTCTTAGAAATTCGACTTCTCTTTTCTGATCCGAATCCCATCGAAAGCAAAATGCGAAGATACTGAGAAAGAAGCTATGCGAGTTGAAGCAAGTGATGTTTGCTTCGATTGCCTCGAGCAACGAATCAACTCAGATTTCTTCTCCGACCAGATCGTCTTCTCTTACGGCCTCTCCGATTCGCCGCTACCTTTTGGATCCGCCGCCGTCGTTAAGGTCTCCTCTCCCTCTATTGACTAGTCATAATATGTATTGTAGAATTCCAATGGTGGAAGTATTGGAATTAGAGCTGCTTCAATGGTGTATTTTGTTTGTTTGTAGGTTTCTGACTCTAACGGGGGATCTTCTGCTTCGACCCAGTTCGTTTTGGAGTATCTCCGGAAGGAAGAACATGGTTGCTTAGCCAACTACGTGTATGATCAACTTTTCTTCTGCTTATTTTCTCCTTAGGCTAAAGACTTGAATCTTTTTCCTATTTGTGATTGAGAAAACTTCCTTTTTGCAGCGATAGATGCCGTGTTGGAGATCGCCAGGGTGGAAATTCAAATGATGCTGTTGAATGTGATGAGTATTTGGATTGTTCACCCAGTGGCTCTCAGGCTACTACAGATGATGACAGAGAGTTAGGCACAGAGAACATTACTTGTGGAAGTGTTGCTTGCGAGGTTTCAGGTAGTTTTTCATGCTGGAGAACGATAGGTGCACTTTTACCAATTGCTCAGATTAGCAAATGTTCTGCCTCTCATCTTCAAAACCTTGCTTCTAGTTTCCTTTCTGAGTGCCCGGAAGATCTACTTTTAGCCTCTCTACATCGCCTGATCGATGGGAAGTCATCTGGGCAAGAAATCCAAAGTTTCCTTCGTCTTCTTGGGTTACCGTTGTTAGAGGATAAAAGCAAGCTCCAATGTCTGAGGCATCCAAATCTATCACCGGTCCTAGGATTTCTGACATCATCTGATTGTTTGGTCTCAGTGCTCCCCAAAGCCCCGTATACATTGGAAAATATTCTATACTACAGCCCCAGTGCTATAAAGTCAGAATGGCATAGAAATTTTATGATATATCAGCTATTGTCTGCCTTAGCTCACTTGCATGGGTTGGGGGTTTCGCACGGGGACATTCGTCCGTCAAACATATTGTTGTCCGATTCATTATGGAGTTGGTTGAAGATCTATGACAAGCCTGATTTTGGGTCTAGAGATGCTAATTCATCTGCTTCAAGAAGAAAGTGGTGTGTAGAGGGTTGTTATTCTTATGGCCTTTATGCTGATCTTAAAATTTCTTCACATGTGGACTGGCAGACCCACTTTGATAAATGGTGGAGGGGAGAGGTAAGCAATTTTGAGTATTTACTCTTCTTAAACAAATTAGCAGGTCGAAGGTGGGGGGACCACACATTTCATCCGGTAATGCCATGGGTCATAGATTTCAGCAAAAAACCTGAAAACGATAGTGACTCAGGCTGGCGGGATTTAAGAAAAAGCAAATGGAGATTGGCAAAAGGAGATGAACAGTTAGATTTCACATATTCGACATTTGAGATTCCGCATCATGTTTCAGATGAATGTCTGTCTGAGCTAGCTGTTTGCAGCTACAAAGCAAGGAGACTGCCACTGAGTGTCCTGCGAAAGGCAGTTCGGTCGGTGTATGAACCTAATGAGTATCCCTCTGACATGCAAAGGCTTTATGATTGGACCCCTGATGAGTGCATCCCTGAGTTTTACTGCGATCCCCGCATCTTTTGCTCCCTTCATCCCACTATGTCTGATTTGGCTGTGCCTCCATGGGCAGGCAGCCCCGAGGAGTTCATTAAATTGCATCGAGATGCTCTGGAAAGCCCTCATGTTTCATCTCTAATACATCACTGGATTGATATTACATTTGGTTACAAAATGTCGGGACAGGCTGCTATTTCTGCAAAGAATGTTATGTTGTCTTCATCTGATCCCACAGTACCGAGGTCAGTTGGACGTCGTCAACTCTTTTTTCGGCCTCATCCAGTGCGCCTGGGTTTCTCCCGCGAGAAGGAACAAAGTAGAAATGAACTGGAAATGCATACGTTTCGTGGCTTTGGGGTGGACAACAAGAGGTCTGTCATCCTCGAAGCTGATGAATATTTGGAAGAAACTGAAGAGGCATCTGCATTTTCTGATCATGCATCACATCTAAGTCCAAAGTATCACCTTCAACAAAACTTGGTTGAGTCTCCTTTGCACAGTGGAAATGCTAACAAAGCCGATACTAGTCTCCCTGGAACTTCAAAAAACAAAGATCTACCATCAAATATAAGTTTGAATTATCTTTTGGAGCATATAGAGGTGAGAGACGAAGCATCCACGGAACTGCAGGAGTTGTTACTGTGGCGGCAAGATTTCTGCACAGGAAACTTTTCCAAGGACATCGCAGGGGATATTTTCTCTATTGGCTGTGTCTTGGCGGAACTTTATTTGATGAAGCCGCTATTTAACTCAGTGTCTTTAGCCACTTATTTAGAAGGTGGTGAATTACCTGAATTGATCAAGGAACTTCCTCCTCCTACTCAGGTACTTGTCGAAGCGTGTATTGAAATAGATTGGCGAAGGTATTTTTTCTCACCCTTTTGATAAACCCTGGTCTTCTTTGATACGTCACTGTGTTTGTGACTCTGTTCTGCTGATAAAAAGATGTGTGGTAAGACATTTTGTCTTTTTTAGATGTGTAAGTGACTATTTTCTTTCTCTTCCTTTCAAAACATGTAGGAGGCCCTCAGCAAAGAGTCTTTTGGACTCTCCGTATTTCTCAGCTACAGTGAAGTCAGCTTACTTGTTTGCTGCTCCACTTCACCTTTTGGCCAAGCGTGGAACACGCTTGTATTATGCTGCAAGTTTTGCCAAACAGGGAGCCTTGAAAGCAATGGGAACATTTGTAGCAGAGATGTGTGCTGTGTACTGTTTGCCACTGGTCACAAAACCTTTATCTGATGACGAGTGTGAATTGGCTTATGTACTTCTCAAGGAGTTCACAAAATCTTTGACACCAATGGCTGTGCAGAGACTTGTATTGCCTTCTATCCAGAAGATCTTACTGGTACGCATATTCTGTTGGTTCCCAATGGAATTTTTAAATCTGAATTTCTGCGTGCTTAGGGTATCAGCTTCTTGTTAAGTTCAATTATTGTCTTCTGACAGAGCATCATATGCTCAGACCACAGGTTACTCGCATTTGAAAGTCTCTCTTCTTCAAGATTCGTTTGTGAGGGAACTATGGAATCGTATTGGAAAGAGAGTATATCTTGAAATGATTCATCCTCTAGTTATATCAAACTTGTATAATTCTCCGGACAAGATTTCGGCTTCTGCAGCTTCTGTGCTGCTGATTGGTTCCAGCGAAGAGCTTGGTGCCCCTGTTACAGTCCATCAGGTCAGACAAGAGTTCCTGTTCTTGTCCTCCACTCATTTTTATTTATACCTTTCCTCGGGTATCTTATGTGTATCTGAATGTCTGATTTGGATGCTGTTTTTTCCCTTAATACAGACTATACTGCCTCTGATCAATTACTTCGGAAAAGGAATATGTACTGATGGGATTGATGTGCTGGTTAGAATTGGTACACTCTATCTGTTGGTTCATGCAACTTAGCTCTATCTAATAGTTTCATACCTAGCTAAATGATTGTTGTGTTGTAACTTTTCAGGGAGACTGTTGGGCGTGAACTTCATTGTCAAACAGATGCTACCATTGCTTGAACATGTTGTTTACTTCTGTATCGATCTTTCTTCAATGAAAAAACCAGAGCCTGTTCATAGCTGGTGTTCTTTAGCACTGACTGATTGCCTAATCACACTCGATGGTCTAGCTGCTCTTATATCAGACGAGTTGCTCATACATGAACTGACCAAAGTACGTTTTAAAATTTTGCACCATCTTTATTATAGTTTTATGTTAAGCACTTAATTTTTTCGTTCTGTTTTTGTGGTTTGTCTTATCATTACATAGGGTCGGTTGTGCCTACATGTAAGAGTTCTTATGCAGAAAAATCTAGAGTTGCGGCTCCTTCAGGTATTCTTGATTTTCTTTCTTTCTTCTTTTTTTTCTTTATCAGTAACTTTGAGGGAGGCTTGAAGGATAATGATGTATAATCAAGATGTACGACCTGGTTTAAGTTGTCATTGAGTGTCTCACTCTAAATGGTGAAAGAAGATTCACTCCAAAAAAGAATATTTAGCTAAATGTCTAAGGGCTCTGTTGTAGAATTCCTATTGGTATTTCCACTGTTAGGCATGCATCAATGCCGTATTTATAAGAGAATCCATCAGTACACCTCTTTACTGCTCACCAAGAACATTTGATTTTCTTTTTAAATGTTGCTTTCTTCAATGTTCCAGTTTGCTGCAACTTCCCTGATGTCAATTTGCCAGCGGATTGGACAAGAGTTGACTGCATTGCATGTTCTTCCGCAGTTGAAGGAGCTTTTCGATGAGTTTGCTTTCTCTGAGAAAAGTACAGATGCATCTGAATCTTTAAACTGGAAGATCAGGACGATGGATCAAAATTTCCATTCAGAATCTCCAATCAAAAGCCATATGGATCTTGTGTGCGTGTTTCACCTGAATCATCAATGAGCAACTTTTGTATGATTCCGTTTTATGTCCTAACGCTGTAGGAATTACAGGTTGCTTCTCTATCCTTCTTTCGCCTCACTTCTTGGTATGGAGAAATTACGTCAGGGTTGTCCAACTTGGCTACTCCTCGAGCAATATCTGCTAAAGCATCATAACTGGAAGGTAACCCTTGTTCATAGAAGAACTCATCTGGGTTTCTGTTGCAATAATATCTGATGTACAGATATCCATTGAGCTATAGACATTTATCACTGAATCTATTGTGATTCAGTGGGAATACACAGGACGATCTTCTCGATATAATACGGAAGCCAGGCCTGTGCTAAACAAGGGCCCTGCATCTAAGCACCTTCCCTCTAAAAAATTGCTTAACGGATCTGGACGGTCGGTTCCCCAGTCCCTGGGGATTAGAAATTCCAATCACTTAAAACCTCATTTGAATGTCCCAGTTGAAGGACAAGAAGCAGTCTTAAACCCTGTGGTGCATGAACCCTGGTCATGGTTTCCTAGTCCAGTAGCATGTTGGGATGGACTTGACATTGGGCGCTTTGCAAATCCCAAAGATGAGCATCGATGGAAAATTCGAGCATCTGTTTTGTCTTCTGTTCATGCCCATCACGGAGCCCTAAGATCTTTAGTGGTTTCTGAAGATGAGTGTACAGTTTTCACCTCGGGTATTAATCCAGGGTTCAAGGGAAGTGTTCAGAAATGGGAACTAGCAAGCTTAAGTTGTGTATCTGGTTACCATGCCCATGAAGAGGTTGGTTCCTTTTATTATTATAGCTTTCTTATGGCATGCCCATATAAATTCTCTTACCTATAAAACAGGAAGTATGCACCTAATTGTTTATTGTATATTTTAGGTTGTTAATGACATCAGTATTCTGTCATCCACCGGAAAGATAGCATCTTGTGACGGAACTATACATGTGTGGAACAGCCAAACTGGGAAACTAATATCTTTGTTTTCGGAGTCACCTACGGATCAAGATCAAGCTTCCTCATATCCGTCATCAAAGAATAATCCCAATCAGTGTAATAGACATGCGTCACATGGATTATCAAGTGGAATTTTCGATGGGAACTTGTATACATGTATGCATTATTTAGAATACATGGATCAGCTTGTTGTCGGAACCGGATCTGGTGCCCTCAGGTAAAATAGTATCAATTACACTAAAAATCAAAACAATTAAGCACTAGGGATAACATGCAACTACTTTTGCTCAATTCCACTCTACGATTCAGGTTTATCGATCTAGCACGAGGCCAGAAGCTTCAACTTTGGAGAGGAGAACCTGTTGAATGTGGATTTACTTCTCTCGTATCTGCTCTTTGTTCAGGAGGGTCTCAGTCAAAACATGGAGACGGAGCTTCAGTATCACCTTCTTGGATTGCCGCTGGTTTTAGCTCTGGCCAGTGTAGGCTATTTGACTTGAGGGAAAGTGGTGTTATTTCCTCCTGGAGAGCTCACGACGGATACGTGACAAAGGTGAATTGAGCTTTTTTTCCCCTCCCAAGCGAATATAAATTCCTAAAACCATTATGTCCTTTGTTCTCATCTACAAACATTTTTCTTTCTTGCAGTTAGCGGCACCTGAGAGCCATTTACTTGTTTCCAGCTCTCTTGACAAAACTTTACGTATCTGGGACTTGAGGAAGTGAGCGAAACAATCATCGTGGTTTTTCCTTTTCTTGTAAGTTTTGTTTTTGTTTTCCCGCGACATCTACATGTAATAACAACAGATTTATTATCCTTCTGGTAAAACAGGAGCTGGACACCACAGCCTTTCGATGTCAAAGGACACAACGACGGTGTTTCAGGTTTCTCCATCTGGGGCAAGGACGTTATCTCCATCTCAAGAAACAACATCGGGATTTTCTCACTGTCAAAGTCTCAAGACGAGGTAGTTTCTCACTCCCTATCGGGATTCACATGATGAGTTAAAGCAAACACGCCTTGATCGCTTTGGCTAGAAGCCTAAACTAAGATTAGAACTATATCAGTGAACCAAATTTTGTTTTTTCAGTCAGTTTATGAAACAGAATCGTCGAGAAAACGAGATAAAGTATGTGAGAATGACTGGTTTTGTTCAATTGACAGGAAGAGCAACCGCAGCAGCAAAAGCGGATTATACCACAGAAACTGTATATGGTGGAAAAGGGAGAAAGAATCAGATCGGATTTATCGACCATTTGTGTTTTACCATTCTCCAGATTGTTCATCGTTGGAGCACATGATGGCTACTTGAGAATCTGTTGTTGAAATTATATACATATACCATATAATTGTTTTTACAAAGTTTGCGGCCTCTGTAATCTGTGTTATATAATTTGATGTTTTTGGGTAACGCCTAGGACACAGAGGAATGGTTTGTCAATGGCTAATGAGTATGAGTAATGAGTGATTTATTTATTTTTCTACACCTTTGCTACGGGAAAATAATGACATGAGTGAGTTGTTTTTATCTGTTTCTAAACCAGAGAAACTGTTGTTGTAGCCATTTTCTCCTAAAAAACAAAACTGTTTGTTTAGGACTAAAGGCTAATTGGAAAACCACTTTAATATTTTTGCTATAATCGGTTAAATGTCTAGATAACCAGTGATAAATTTGAATAAGCGGACGTATTCGATTATACATTAATTTGAATAATTGCTCAATCTAATGATTCTAATCTAAGCACAAGACGTCAAAATCAATCGGATAGGGATTTCTAGAACATTGGCTGAAACTCATAATTATAAAAAGATGGTGTAGTAGTGTGGTTATATAATCCCTTTTAAAAATGATGAATATTAACAGTTAAATCATATATATATATACCTATCGTTCAAATAAAAAAATTCGACCCCTAAAACTCGACAATTTCCAAGACATAAAGATACCGCTTTGTGTTATACAATTCCAAACACTTTAACACATATGGTAAACGATTTAAAGCCATAAAAAAGTGTTGCAAGTTTGTAACAAAGTAATTTAGATGTAAAAAAGAACAAAATTTAACCGGTAACAAAAATAGTAGCAATATTAGACGACTTTAACATAGACATTCTGTGTCTTCAAGAGCTTTCGTAAACATGCTGAGAAATAGAAGAAAAAGAATAAATCTTTGCTTACCCCAGAAAACAAAAACCATCCATTTTTGGCTTTTTTCAAAGCTCAAACTCTTCGTCCCTGAGGGCCAAAGCAGCAGCTTCTTCTTCATCATCATCAACAGCAAAATACTCATTCTTCTCCTCGGGCCTAAACATATAAAACATGATCACATAGAACACCAAACTCACAATCTCCTCTGCTGCAAAACTCACCCACTGGTACTTATAAGCCGCGATGGTTTTAAGCGCAAACACCACGATCCTCGTGAAGTAGAGATACCCGATTACGACAATGTAGAATTGTCTGAACAATGTCAGCTTTGACAAGTTTCTCGCGGCTTTACCATCGGTTTTCGAGGTTTCTCTCAACGATCGAATCGACCATACGATTGGGAAGATAATGGCACAGCAACAGATGATATCAACAAGCAAAAACACTTGGTTCCATGTAACCCAATCCTTGATGAAAGGTCCGGTTTCACCGATCACAATCGAAGCAATGTTGGCTAGTACCTGAAGTGGGATCACAATGATCAACACGTTCTTCTCTTTCTCCTGCAAAAACGGCTTCAAAAACGACCATCCTGTTCCGATCAAGATGATCACAGTGAAGAGAAGTACGACGCGGATGAATTGGAAGATGTAGAAGAGGATGTCCCAACCATGAGGCGTCCCTGTGATCTTGACGTAATGTTTGTCTTCAGCTGCACAAATCAGATTTAGGGATTTGATTAGAAGCAGAGCTGCCATGAGAAGATGGATCCGATGAACGACTCGCTTGTTTGTCCAGCAAGCGTAGCTCCAGAAACCGAGGAAAGCAACGTAGCAGAGGAAGAAGAAGGAGTAGAGAGTCGGTAACTGGGTTGATCCGGCGGGTAAATAGTCCTTAGATCCGTTGGGATCTTTGTTGTACATCTCCGTACGAACCGCCATGGAAACCTTAGTTTCAGGGACGCAATTGGCGAAGAAGAGAGAGTATTCGTTTGGGGAAGTGACGGGGTAAGACTGGTTGAAACGGGAATTCGGCGGAGGATATAGATCTCTGAAGGTGAAGAGATGTGTGACGTAGTGCGAATCTAGAACGCAGAATCTAGGGTTCTGCTGGATCTCGAGGAGTACCTGGAGAAGAGATTCTTCGGAGAGGAGGAAGAATCCGAGACGAGATGGCTCCGGATTCGGATCTGAGGAAGTGGAGACGACGGATACGGAGGAGACGGAGACGGTGACGTGGCCGCTGTGCGTGAATCCGAACTTCTCGAAGAGGATCATCGGACGAGCGTCGTCGGAGATAACAAGGGATTTGATCTCAGCCATAGAAGGGGGAACCACGGCGAGGAAAGCGGCGGCGAAGAGGAGGACGAAGACGGTGAGGGGCATTTTCGTCATTGTGTGGTCGATGGACAGAGAGACGTGCAGGATCGGATAACCGTCGGCGAGTTTGTTTATTGATTTTTATACCCTTCACTCACACTTGTCTCAGATCTGATCAAATGTATATTATAAATTTTTTTTTTTTTTCCTTGATCTACGATTATTATAGAGTTAAAGTTGGAAGCTCGAACAGTGTATACAGTTAAGCCTTTAATAGGAATAATAAACAGTAGGACATAATATTAGGAAATTTGATTTTAATTACACATTTCACATTCCAGATTAATTTTTTTGCTATATTTCTATTAATTATCGAGTTTGGAAATATACATTATCTTTCATTTTAATATTTTTAAATGAATTATTATTTTGGTCAATATGACGACCCGAACGACATTTTGGTTTATTTTATGGGGTCGGATTGGATCGATCTCATGACCCTAACGATATTTTAGTTTATTTTATAGGGTCGGATTGGATCGACCTGATGATCCGAACGACATTCTGATTTATTTTCTGGGTCGGGTTTAACACATTGTTTTCCAATCTATCTGCATTGTAAAAAAAAGTTAATCAATTAAAAGTAGAAATCAAAATTAAATTACCCATAAAAATAAATAAAATAAAATTGAGAACGCTGATGCAAAACTACTAATTCAGAAGCCTAACATTTATTTATTTACTTTGATTATTTTATTATTTGATTTTCAATTAAATTTTATCACTTATTTTCAAATTATTAGTTTTCCTATTCTATTTGAATTAATATTACTTTTTAATCCATTTTTTTAATTTTGATGAATTTATTCTCATGTATTAATTGAATTATTTTGACTATTTTAATATTTTATAAACCTCACAAAAATGAAATATAAAATTATATCTTCCGTAAAAATAAATAAAATAAGATTGAAAACATCGATTTGAAACCACTTATAGAAAAACCTACAAATTATTTATTGATTTTAATTGTTTTACTTTTTTTTATATTAACTGAATTTTCAAATTTTTTTTTTCACATATATATAAATTATTAGTTTTTCCTATTCCTATTTAAATTATATTTACTTTTTACTATGTAACTACTCATATATCTTTCTTTTAACTCTTGACAAATCGATTTACGTATTTTTATTCGGGTATGTAAATCTAAATTTATTTGAACTCAAATTTTTTTTACACGTGTATTAATTAATATTCTAATGAGAAAATTTTGAAACTTAATTCATCTTAATAAACGTAAAGGAAAAAAGGAGAAACAAGAATGGTTGTACGAAAAAAACAAAACCAAAACATAATAAAATCAATATTTAAAAGAATAGACCATGCTTATCAACTAATTATTTTAATAAATTATTTATTAGAAACTAATTAAAAAATTTTGATAAATAAAAATATATAAGTTTAAAACGAAATAAGATTTGTATGATACATGTCAAAATCTAATTGGAAACAAAAATTTATAGGTGTCAAAATCCGATCGATCGGCTGACATGTGTTACAATCATGTTAATTATAAAATTTGACGTATCAAACTTTATTATATTTATATAATAAGATATATATATTTTATGAAAACGAAATCATTTGTCGGGTTTTTTGCGTTTACAATATCAGAATTTGCAGTAGACCGATATCAGACGGTTTGAGATAAACATCTTCTTCTACAAGCAAACTGCAAACTACACGTCGTTTCTCTCTAAGACTTTAAGTACATAACCTACAAATACAAAACCTGCGAATGGCGTTTTCTTGGTCCAAAAACAACCTACATTGCAAAACGTAGACAAGCAAACGACAATGCAACAAAACAAACAAACAACTATACAAGCAAATGGTGTGATGGGAAAACAAACTTTCTCAAACCAAACGATCAACACTCTCTCTCTCTCTCTCTCCTTATTGCCAAAAAAGAAAAGAAGAAATATCACTTAACACAGAAGATCTGGAGAAGAATAACAAAGACTTGCTTCACATAAAGCTCGAAAACTTTACGCTAATGTACACCTCAGTTATTTCCAATGCTATCCAGCTTCAGGCTTCAGGTCATGGTACTCACTTTTGTCAGTGTCTGTGCTGTTCCTAGGAGGATCTGAATCTTTTGTTGTCCCGTTCTGACTCCTTCGTCTTCTTCTATCCTGAAATTCTCAAAATTTGGTAAAAGCTTTCAGCACCAAGCTCAACCAAAAGATCTATCGGGTTAATAGACGTAAGTGTGTGATCTTTTTCTCTCTTCATACCTCTCTAGGAATTGGGTATTCCTCGGATTCAAGCATACGGGCAACTTGGCTCATCCTTGGTCGTTTCTCAGACATTGGATCAACACATCTCAAAGCAGTCAAGAGTGTTCTTTTTAACGCACTTGTAGATGGTTTTGTTTCAAGGTTTGGGTCAATCACTTCTTCTGATCGTCTTTGTTGGACCATCATCTTTAGCCATTCCACCAAATGTACCTACAAAATGAATGGAAAAAAAATTGTCAGAGAGCTTTCGTGAGACACGAGGGATCAAGTTTATGTGTCTTAAAGATTCTTATGAATAAAATTTAGGGATTATACCTCTGGTGGTGGACGAGCATAATCTACCGGATATCTACCAGTTATAGCTTCCAAGAGTACAACCCCGAAGCTGTAGACATCGCTTTTCTCATTCAGAAGCCCGGAATTCGCATACTCTGGAGCAACGTAACTGAAAGCAAAAAAGAAGTTAGTTATTTCCCAACATTAAAGTCTTCAAATATATTATGCGAAAAGTTGTAAAGAGAGAGACCACAACTTACCCAAAGGTACCCATAACTCTAGTAGTTATAAAACTTTTATCAGCGCCAAGCAGTTTCGCAAGTCCAAAGTCAGAAATTTTAGAATTGAATTTGTCATCAATCAGAATGTTGCTAGACTTTATGTCTCTGTGCACCACTTTTGGCTCAATTGCCTCGTGAAGATACGCAAGCCTGCATCACCGCCCGTCGCATCAGAAAACAAACTCAAGAAAAAAAAAAACATAAAGCTGTGACAAGACTTACGCTTTGGCTGTTCCGATAAGAATTTTTAAACGTGCCTCCCATGTTAGATACTCGTGATTTTGATTGTCTCCGCGGAGCCATTGCTCCAAATTTCCGTTGTTAACATACTCGTACACCAGCATCCTAAATTTGAGAACCAAGTGTTACCGCAATATCCATACCTCTGAAATTAAGAAGAAAACCTACAGATCATATACAACAGAACATACATACCTCTGCGTTCCTTCCATGCAATATCCGAGAAGACGGACCAAGTTTTTGTGGCGAACGTGACCTATAGCTTCAACTTCTACTCTGAAGTCTTTGTCAGCTTGCCCTCTAGGAATACAAAACATCACCATTAGAAAAAGAGATTATTCAGGTAATGAAACTTGAAATTTTGAATCTTGACCATCTATTCTGAAAAACTTACAGATTGTTGAGCAACTTTTTGACAGCAACAGGAGTACCATTCACAAGATTACCACGGTAAACAACTCCATACCCGCCATCACCGATGATGTTATCTCTCGAGAACTGATTTGTAGCCATCTGAAGATCTCTAAGAGTGAACCAATGTCCCCATCCGAGGTGAGAAAACTCTGGAAGACCAGACAAAGGAGATGGAGCTGTCAAAGGATTACCAGAAGATACGCTCGAACCGTCTTTTTTCTCCAAGTGATTAAACGAGCCTGACCGGCTACTACTTGCATCGCCATTTTCTGACTCCGCTATTATTCCCTTTTCGGGTTCTTTATCCCCAAACTTCTCACTAATTGAAGGAAATCCAGTGCCACCATTGCTTGACGAAACCTCATCAACTCTAATCTCTTTAATCTCTTCAGGAACACTAGGAGGAATCTGACGGCTAACGGGGATTTGATTAGAAGAAGATCTAGAGGTTTTTCTTCTGAAAGTAAGCCATAGCGATATAGCTAAAACTACAACGAAAATCGCAGAGAGAACAATCACTATTATCTCCCATAGCTCCAAACCATTGTAATTCCGAGATAGTGTGTCGTTTAAACCAGATCCCATCTTCCTACCTCTGCTTTATTCACCTGCAAAAACCGTAGAATTTAGAACTCTAAACACTCAAAACTCATTTATAACCATAACTTTTTTCTCTCTGAACAAAATGAGCCAACCATGACCAGAAACTTCTCAAAGTATTAAAAACCCAGAAACACCAAAGCTTAAACCAAAAACAGAACCATGTCAGATTTGAGTTACTCACACATAGAAATCTACCCAAACCCACATAGAAAATGCACATAATCTCTCTTTAGAATCCAAATTGGAGAAGGAACAAGCAAAACGACAAGAAATTGAACAGAGACTACTAAGAACAAAAATCAGATTCATACAACCAACAAAATGTGCCTAAGTCCAAAAGAAATCGCCAGGTGCCAGATTTTCAGTTCTAAGACCAAACGCCAGCTAAACACTAAGCTGGAAAGAAAACTAACATGTGAAATAAAAAGTTCAGCAGCTAATCAAGAAAGATCTCTACCGACAATCAGAAAAAGCCGTCGCATTGTCTGATTAACAAGACCAAGAAAGAGTCAAAGAAACACGAGAGCTTGCAATTAGAAACTAGGGTTCCGAAGTAAAAAGGAACCAACCTGGTGGGAGAAATTTGGGAGATTTCAGAGCGACATTGAAGGCAAAAAGGTCAGATCTTGAGCAGCATTGACTGGAGATTTTCCTGCTTTGGATCTTTGTAGGGATCTCTCTAACCTACAGACAAGACCCAAGCAGTGAAAAATAAATAAAAATCGAAGACCAGACAATGTGAGTGGGAAAGATTGAAGCTTTACCATGTAGCTGTGTTCCAGAAAATAATATTAAAAAAAAACAGTAAAGTGTAAAAAAAAAGGTTTATCCAATTATTTATTCTGGCTTTTATTAGCTTGCAAAAAGTGACGACCGACGAAGACGAACGAACACAAGGTGAAGACTTTTTTGGTTTTGTGATGGACAAAAAAAAGAAAGATTTTCTCAAAAGTAAGAAAAAAAAAAAAGTGATTTTGCTTGTAACTGACAGACTGTAACTGAAGGGAATGTCAAACTAATCTAATTAACATTCGTTGACAAAATAATTAGAACTCTTTTTTGTGTCTTAAATTGTTGAACGAATGTGTCGTTTGGGTCTGTCTGATTATAAATAAATGTCACCGTTTTGTATTTATTACCAATGTATAAAAACGTGTGATCTTTTGTTTTACCTCATATTTCACTTTGAAATAGAGTTGAGTTTAGTTGACAAAAAAAACAAATAATAAAGTTAAAGTTTTTTTTCAATGTATCATTCTGTTCTCTACTCCATTTTATTTCTATTTTATTATTAATATTAATAATATTTAATGTCAATAATATCATTTATTTATAAAATTTAAGAATTATCTTTATTTGTTTTAGTTTTTTTGTAAAATTTACATACATTACGATATTATTTAATTCTCCCATTCCATATATTTTTAATTTTATTGTTAGTTATGTTATCGTATTGTTCTTTATATTGTATTTTCTATTTAATATATGTTATTGTTGACAAATAATTTTGCTTGAGTATAAAATAAAAGTATATTAAGTTTGTAAGTGTTTTGCAAATAAAAAAAAATTAATTTGAAAATGGAGTAGTGTTTTATATTTTATTGTTATTTTGGAGTTAAAAATGGATTGGAATCGGAAATAGTTTTACTCTAAAATAAAGTTTAGAGTGTGATAAAAAATATAGCTGGAGATAATCTAACAGTTTGTTTTTGTAGATAATTATCTCATTGAAATTTTCAGATAAATAGAAAGAAAAAATAAACAAAGAATGAATGAAAAAACGAAAAGAAGTGGAAAAATAAAATAAAAAATAACGAATAGTCTACTTTTTCGATGTATTTGGAGAAATTGAGGATTAATGATAAATTTTTTTATATATTTCACATAATTTAAAATTTAAAACTGATTATTTAGATACTGCGTATATTTATGTTTGTAATTTTATTTTTGTAGAACACGTTTTGCATGTTTAGATTTATGAACTGTTTTAAGTAATTCCATTTAGCTAATAAAAAACATAATATATATATATATATATATAATGTATAATATTTTTATAGGTGTGTTTCCAAATTGGATTTTTGAGACACTCAAAAGCTTTTTTCCAAAATTTGTGTTAGTACACGAACCACGAAGTAGTATTTTCAAAACGAATTTTTAGACGCAAAATCAAAAATTTTTGTTTTTTTTGTAAATTTTATGTATCATATCAGTTTTTTGATTTTTGTTGTTAGTCTATTCGTATAAATAGACTCTGAATGATAATAGTGCGGTGCGGAATGGATTAGATGCGGAATGATTTGAATAGTAACAAAAATACATATGTATATATATTTTTTTTTTACTATTCGAATCATCCCACACCTATCCCATTCTACATTGGAGTGACACCGTTCGAAACCTTAATATATAAATATTTTGTTGAAAACAAAAAGAAAATTTGGCTCAATAGCTCAAATTTTTTTAATAATTAGCTAAGAGATAAACAATCTACAATATTACATATTATATTATTCTCAAGTATTCACGTCCATTCATTTTTTTTTTCTCTCTCTTTGAAATTTACCCCCTTTTTCTTTCTCATATTATTTGCTATCAATTTTTTTACACAAATTTATTTACTCTTGTAATTCTAATAAAAAAAATCTGTATTTTTTGGAATATGCTTCGATTTGAATTTTTCAAAACGGACAACGATTACTCGATATAAAAAAATACACCAGTCTATATAAAATAGTCAGAGTCATGCATATTTTATATAGACATACGTATGTTTCATATAGAATTCATAAAATAGACTAACTTTTTCAAAATTAAGAAAATACATCATTTTGAATTTAAAATTTATTCAAAAGATTTAAAAATTAAGTTTTTGGGTTAGGATTTAGCATTTTAGGTTAGAATTTAGTATTTACAACATACCGATTACTATAAGAGAATTCTTAATATAATCTAATTTATAAAACCAAACTGGAAAAAAAAAAGGAGAAAACCCAGTCTAATTGGGCGGCTCGATTCATGTTGAAGAATTTTAAATTAATACTCCATGACAAATTGATGTAAATCATAGTGATGTTCCAGATAACGTAAAATTAAGTTAGACGCAAATTTTACTAACTTAATTTTACTACTTTGATTAATTAATCCTGCAAAAATTCAACGATCGATGTTAATACAATATTTTCTCTTAATCAGTATAATAGTTATATTTTAATTTTAATTTCAAGAGTATTACGTATAGTTAAAAATATTGAAAGTAAACTTACGAAAAATAAATTATATCACTGTTTTAAAATACACCATTTCAAATAGATAATTTAAAAAAAAATATTTATAACCGGTGTTAGTCAGCTATTCAATGGATCGTCTTTAATTTTATTAAATTCTAAAAAATACCATAAAATAAGTTTTTGTTCCAAATATACTATCACTAGTTTTTTTCAAAAAATATTACTAAAAGTTTTTTGTTTCCAAAAATACCACAAAACTAAAACTAAACTTTAAACCCTAAAAACTAAATCTTAAACCCTAAATTTAAAATACTAAACCCAAATCCAAAAATTTAAATTATAAACCTTAAAATTTATTTTTAGTGTTCGTGGTATTTTTGAAAAATAAAAACTTTTAGTGGTATTTAAAAAAAAATAGCGAAGATATGTTTTAAAAAAAACTTATTTTAGTGGTATTTTAAAGAATTTCTCATTCATTAATCATAAATTTTAAAGCTATTTTCAAAGTATACGCAGTTTATTTTTGTAGATTGTTTTAAAATTTTGAATCGTTGCAGAGGACGAAACAGATTAATTCGCTTAGAAATCAGAGCGTTCTAGTTGAAAGCCATATAACAATCCACCGTAAATCAAGCTTTTTTCTTAAGAAAATTGATACCCGACAAAGAAAGCAAACCATTTTCTGGTCTATAATTTCCTGTTTTTACCACTTCAGACCAAAATTAGTGAATGGTGAACAAAAACGGTTTTTGTTTACAAATGGATTAGTCCGTTTTGTCCATTACAAACCTACAACGATCGATTCATATATATTTGACATAAATCTGTTTAGAGGTATTAGTATTAGGTTATAAAAACACGTAGTGGAACCTGCCAATAAAAAATTGAGACGGAAAAGTAACTGAAAAGTGTGTACTAAATACAAACCCAACCCCCACTATGATAAACTTCTAAGCAATTATTGTTCTTTGCGTATAAGAAAACACATACGAAAACTTGTATAACCCCGAAACATTACAAACATGCAATTTCTGATGAAATCATAAAAATATGTGCTTGATATTTCTCGTTAAGTGCTATTTTCATATCCAATGTTTGTTATTTCCGGATGATTAATAATCTTATATAGACTAATATTGGGTTGAAACAAACGACTAATTTCACTACATTTGGATTTGGTTTTGTTGGGGGGATATATTTGAATTATTTGTAAATACAGGGGCCTTTTATTGAAAACTTTTAAAGAAAAGGACAAAATCTGTAAAAGAAAAAAAAGCACGAAAAAAAATAAAAAGGGCAAAGCCATTAACATTGGGACTTTCCCTCTATCACACGCAAGTAACAAAGCTTTAACGCACCTCTCATCTCTCTCTCTCTCCTCGCCGTGAAGACTGAGAAGCAGAAGCTCTGATTTTACATATTTTAGATCCGTAAAGCTCTTCCCGAAGTGATCGAGAAAGAGAGATACAATCACCGATTTTGTCCTTGGTTTAGGCAAAATCGGAGAATCTGAGTGTCGAACACTCGAAATTAAACTGGTGTGGTTTTTCTCGTGTAATTTGATCTCCGGTACGATGTTTGGCGATTGCTTCTACTGGAACCAAGGAATCTCCGAGTTGGAATCGGAATCGTCCGAGTTAAAGCCACTCTCGTTTCCGTCTCCTCTTCCTCGGTGGCCACAAGGTAATTATTGCCATTTTAATCTTGGGTTATCAACTTATAATATCCTTTATTGTATTTACTTTAGGCTCCTAGTTTTAAATTTACTTTCGTTTCTAATTTTGGATTTTCTTCCTTTAATTAGAAATCAATCAAATTATGCTAAGTATTGCATCAAAGATCCAAGCGGCATGTTACAGAACACATATTTTATGTTTGTATAATTTACATTAATTACAAAGTATAAATTCTTGAGTTAGCTTTGGTTCAAATAATTGATTAGTCATACATCAATATCAATTTGATATTTAATGTTTACATTTCATCATATGGCTTATTTTTTGTTAGAACATTCAACATGGGTACGTGTTCTTTGTTTGACCTTTGATTCAAGAATTTGTTCCATGGTCAAATTTCTTGCACTAAAAACATTAATGCAACTGAAGAACATATCTGAACGGATCAACAATAGTTGCTGGCTTTTATGCGAATTAAAATCCCTCATAATCTTCATGTGCATTGTTAATTAGAAGGTGGGTTTTGTGAGCTTCAATGACCATAGAAAAATACTTAATAATGCTGAACCAATAAAGATAGGTTTGGTATTAATATTCTATCATGGTTTAGACATGTTTTGATTCTTTAATTATTTATGTCTCAAGGTCCCAACCACCCATTGGATAAAGTTGAGTAATGGTTGATAATGATAAGTTAATAATTCAGTCATGGTTATGATTTCACTACTATCTGTTAGTAACGATTTGCTATAGAAAGCTGTCAAGTTATCTGAAGTTGATTTGAATCAGATATGGAGACTCTGTTTATAATGTTGGTTAGACTTTGTTTCAGGAAGAGGTTTTGCTACCGGAAGGATAAATCTCGGTGAAATCGAAGTGGTGAAAGTCACCGAGTTCGATAGAGTTTGGAAATGTGGCACGTCGCGAGGCAAATCAAGATGCGCCACATTTTACAAACCCGTGGGGATACCAGAAGGTTTCCATTGCCTTGGTCATTACTGCCAGCCAAACAATCAGCCATCGAGAGGCTTTGTTCTTGCAGCTCGGGCTAACAAGCCCGATAATCATGCGGATGATGACCGCCCTCCCTTGAAAAAACCGGTGAATTATTCTTTAGTTTGGAGTTCAGATTCAGATTGCTACTTCTGGCTACCAAATCCTCCGGTTGGTTATAGAGCCGTGGGGGTTGTTGTCACAGACGGATCAGAGGAGCCTGAGATTGAAGAAGTGAGATGTGTAAGAGAGGATCTTACAGCGAGTTGTGAAACCGGTGAGATGATACTCGGCATGGGATCTTTTAATGTTTGGAGCACTAAACCGTGCGAGAGAGGGATTTGGTCTCGGGGGGTGGCGGTAGGGTCATTCTTTTGTAGCAATAATGATCAGTCTTCTGATAATAAAGCCGCGGTGAACATCGCGTGCTTAAAAAATATCGATCCGAGCCTACACGGGATGCCGAATCTTGACCAGGTCCATGCGCTTATTCAGCATTATGGACCGATGGTCTACTTCCACCCTGAAGAGACTTACATGCCTTCGTCCGTGCCATGGTTCTTTAAAAACGGAGCATTGTTGTACAGGCTTGGGAAATCACAAGGCGAACCGATCAACTCAGCAGGCTCGAATTTGCCTGCGGGTGGAGAAAACGATGGGACATTCTGGATTGATCTCCCTGAAGACGACGAGGAAGTTACAAGTAACCTAAAGAAGGGAAATCTAGAAAGCTCAGAGGTTTACGTCCATGTGAAACCAGCACTAGGCGGGATTTTCACCGACATTGTGATGTGGATTTTCTGTCCATTTAATGGCCCGGCCACCCTCAAAATCTTGCTTCTCACCGTACCCATGAACCGCATTGGAGAACATGTCGGTGATTGGGAACATTTCACATTCCGTATAAGCAATTTTGACGGCAAGCTTTCCCAAATGTTCTTCTCACAGCATAGCGGTGGCGGATGGATTGATGCCTCG
This sequence comes from Pseudoturritis turrita, assembly GCA_900406555.1. Taxonomy (NCBI): domain Eukaryota; kingdom Viridiplantae; phylum Streptophyta; class Magnoliopsida; order Brassicales; family Brassicaceae; genus Pseudoturritis; species Pseudoturritis turrita. Next base: position 186,156 of record OVBL01000949.1, on the reverse strand, counting down.
GATCTTGAGTTTGTTAAAGGAAGCAACAAACCGGTTGTGTACTCTTCCAAACACGGGCACGCAAGTTTCCCTCACCCGGGAATGTATCTTCAAGGCTCGTCGAAGCTCGGGATAGGAGTGAGAAACGATGTTGCGAAAAGCAAGTATATGTTGGATTCTAGTCAAAGGTACAAAATAGTAGCAGCGGAGTATTTAGGCCAAGGAGCAGTTTCAGAACCGTGCTGGCTCCAGTTTATGAGAGAATGGGGACCAACTATTGTCTACGATTCCGCAGCTGAGATCAATAAGATCATTAAGCTTCTTCCTCTGATTTTGAGGTACTCTTTTGAGAATCTGTTTCCTATTGAGCTTTACGGCGAGGAAGGTCCTACGGGACCAAAGGAGAAGGATAATTGGGAGGGAGATGAAATGTGTTGAAAGCCTCTCGCTGAGTTAAGAGGTTTCATAACCTGTTGGGCCATGAATGAAGAAAGTCTTTTTTTCCTTGCATGGCTCTTGGAAAACAGAGCTCCTCTGTTTCAGTGAAGCTTTTGTGTACATATGATGTAAAGTCTTGTTTGGAATGGCTAAAATCGCTGATGTGTGCGGCTGGAACTAGCCGCTGCCCCCAACAGCGAAATATAATTAGCTTTTCCGAGTTTATAAATGATATTATTTAATCAGAGATGATCAGATGAACAATCCGATTTACAATTTTGTTCTAGTTTGTTTTTTTGTTTTATCAATTTTACGGAAACTTGAAAAACGGTAATATCATTTATAATTCGGGTTTGTTTCAAGTTAAAATTTTGAGAGATGCTCTAAAATACAGTGATTAATGTAATTAATATTACATTTAGCTAAAAAAAAATTATATAAATTTTAATTTATTCGATTCGAACCAAAACAAATTGCTTTTAGTTTTGATTTATTGAAAATTAAAAATTAAAGAAAAACAATCAGTTTTACAAACAAAATTTGGTTCTATTTTAGTTTAAACATTTTGATTTTTGGTTTGATATAATTTTTCCATCGCTTTTTATTTTATTTTTACCATAAAATTCAATCATGAGTAACCACGCAATTATTTAGGGCTAGATATTGAATTTTTTATACCAAAATATCCCTACTTCCCTGTGATTGCATATATAGGCTCCGAATGGTGACATATTTTCCCGCACCGTCCCGCACTGAACAGTAACATAAATCTATATTTATATATATATATGTATGTATATATTTTTGTTACTATTCGGACCGTCCCACACCTATCCCGTCCCGCACTACAGTATCACCATTCGGAGCCATAGAGTTGGTGTGTGAAGCTTGGTATATATGTCAGAAACCATAATGTCTATCTTCTCGATATCTTTCTTTGGATTCTGATTGTAAGTGTTTTCAAATAAAAGCAGTGTAAATTAAAAAAAAATTAAAAAGAGAAAAATCAGGCGTCGCTTTGGTAAGAAAAGATAGTCTCCCATTTATTGTTGTTCTCTGAACCGATTCAAGCACCATTAGAGAGCTCAATTTTGAAATTACAGAATCTCTCCGAAGAAATCACCATCTTGTTGTTCTCATATACCGGCGATAGCGTCATTGGAGCCGAAAATTACTAGGTTCGCGGAATCTATCGATTTGCTTCCTATTTCGAAATATAACATCAGAGAGAGTTCTGCAAAGGTATGTTAAATAGAGGTTTTTAGCAACACATACTTCTCTTAAATCTCTGACTTATGAACAAATATGTGTGTTTTTTCCCAGATGACGGAAGAGATACTTCTCTTAAATCTCTGACTTACGAACAAATATGTGTGTTTTTTCCCAGATGACGGAAGAGATACTTCTCTTAAATCTCTGACTTACGAACAAATATGTGTGTTTTTCCCAGATGACGGAAGATATACTTCTCTTAAATCTCTGACTTACGAACAAATATGTGTGTTTTTCCCAGATGACGGAAGAGAGCTTGCCTGAAAGAATTTTTGCCGTCGGGAAGAACCCAATGGAGAGAGAGTAACCTCGTACCATAAAGCTTGGCGGATAAAATTAATCGTGATCACGTTTGATGAAGAAGAGATCAAATCAACATAATCAAGTAATAACACTGAACCAACATGCCACTGATATCATAGTTGGTGTTCTCGGCGACATAAAAAAGCAGTATCTGTTGGAGTGCACCAACAACAGAACCGAATATATAGATAAAATTTAAAATATGTCTAAAAACCAAAAGTTACCCGGGTTATGTTTATATTTAGACACTAACCATTATATTAACCGTACATGTTTAAACAGGTATCCCAACCAACAACCAGACCCAATGGAGAGCCACTCTAGTCAGTAGTTGCTGAGGACTTTGTTGGAGAAACATGGGCAGATGAGAGTGACTCTACAGTGCACTCTAACGGAATCAACCGGGTAAGGGGAATCATAGTCACATGTTCCATTTACCAGCACTGTTTGATTTGGAGAGAGAAATGGAGAAAGATAAATTGAGTTACTGTTAATCCAAAAGTTAACAGTCAATAATTAAGTTACCAATTTAAACAGGAAGCTAAAGGTAAAGAAAAGTAAACCAAAAATAACCGCCAGAGCTCAACAAGGGTTTTGATCGGAGAAGATGATGACCCTCCGTCGAAACTCATCAAATGATATGACTCTTAAGAGAAATGGAGAAGGCTAAATTGAGTTACCATACTAATACAAAAGTTAACCGTCAATAGCTGAGTTACCGTGTTAGAAGAGATAAACGTACATGTTTATATGGTACAATAAATTTTTTAACATGTTAAAATATTTGTTATTGAACCATGTATATATGTAATTTTTCATGTAGCTCATGTAGCTCATTACTATGTATATATCGTGTTTTATACAACCATGCATATATATTTTAATATGGTACAATAACATATGACCAATAGAGAATTACACGCGAATTCATAAGTCTATATATTGTCATAAATAATTTAACATACTATAACACGCGAGTTCTTAACTTTCACTGATAACTCAATATGACCGGTAAACAATTGAATTACAGAACTAAATAGAGAATTACACGTGAGTTCTTAACCTTCACTGATAACTCAATTTATAATGGGTAAAAAAAAAACGCGAATACATACACCCGAAACAATGAATATATGTATATCAAAGGTAAATCTTCAGTTTATACACATTTAACAACCCTAATGACTCAACACAATTTTGTGGTTGGTGATTCATCTGCGTAATTACTAGTTTATGAACAGAAGCCTAAAATATCTTCCTCAAAAAGATTTGGGATATTAATGCCAGACGCATACAATCACTCACCTATAACAATTCGGAGGGCTTAAACAATTTTTACTCCCCGAGTAATAACAGTGATTTTAGTTTCCTAAAATTTATAGTTACTTTGCCAACGTAGTTTTCCAGCGAATTAATTGCCTTAATTCAGTCCAAAATATAAGAAACTTTATTTTTTTAATGCATAAAGAGGTACAGATAGAATCCTAAGTGATCAAAGTTGTCATGTTTTCAATAATAATCATCCATAGAGGAGGAATATGTGGTCTTAGCGTGTGACAGTTTCTGAAACGGTGTCGTTATAAAATTCAACATTTGATCTTTTATCGATTGGATATGTAGAATATGTTGTGGTAGACTTCGTCGTAGGTTATAAAATCCTTTCGACGGCGGTGAAAAGAAGAAAGAAAGGGAAGAAGTCGAGAGAGACAGAAAGAAGAAACATCAAATGCGTAAAACAAAACCAAACGAAGAAATTTCAAAATCTTGTTTCAACGTATACTTTCCAATTCAATTTTCTCGGGAAAATTAGATCCGAAATGATTATGGTGAGACTGAAGGCGAGTCTCTTGGTTCTCTTGTTCTCAATCGCGCTTGTTTCGATTCAGCTAAAGGTTTCGTTTGGATCTGAATCAAGTAAAGAAGCTTATGTGACACTTTTGTATGGAGATGAGTTCTTATTAGGAGTTAGGGTATTGGGTAAATCAATTCGCGAAACTGGATCCATCAAAGATATGGTCGCTTTGGTCTCTGATGGTGTCTCACACTACTCTAAGAAGCTACTCAAGGTTTCGGACTTCTCTTTTCTACACCCATGTTTGATATTTTTCTCTCCAAAGATCTAAAATTTACGAGTTTGTGCTTGGAAACTTGTCTTTTATTTAAACATGTTTGCTTGATTCTACAGGCTGATGGATGGAAAGTAGAGAAGATTAGTTTACTGGCAAATCCAAACTTAGTACACCCGACAAGGTTCTGGGGTGTTTATACAAAGCTCAAGATCTTTAACATGACAGATTATAAGAAAGGTACAAGTGTTTTGGTGTGTTTCTTTGGATTTGCTGCTTTGAGAACTTAAATCTCAAAAGCTTTGTGTTTGGTGCAGTTGTGTACCTTGATGCTGATACTATTGTGGTAAAGAACATTGAGGATCTGTTTAAGTGCTCCAAGTTTTGTGCAAACTTGAAGCACTCCGAGAGGCTAAACTCTGGTGTCATGGTTGTTGAACCATCCGAAGCTCTTTTCAATGATATGATGCGCAAAGTGAAGACTTTGTCGTCTTATACCGGAGGAGACCAAGGGTTCTTGAATTCCTACTATCCAGATTTCCCAAATGCTCGTGTTTTCGATCCTAGTTTAACCCCTCAAGTCTTGAAAACCAGACCAGTTCCCCATATGGAGAGGCTTTCGACATTATACAATGCTGATGTTGGTCTTTATATGCTTGCTAATAAGGTATTTTCTATTTGGTTCTGTCTTTGTTTTTCTGTTAAAATTCTATGGCTTACTATGAAATTATTGTGATCTTAGAATGTCTATGGTTAATTTGGGATTGGTTGTGATCGGTTTAAGGTATATTCGTCTTTTTCTTTAGCTGTTTCAGTTTTAGAATCTTAAGTTTTCTCATTCTCTCTGCAGTGGATGGTCGATGACAGTAAGCTTCACGTTATTCATTATACTTTAGGCCCTCTTAAGCCTTGGGACTGGTGGACAGCATGGCTCGTGAAACCTGTTGATGCTTGGCAAGTAGGTCTTCTATTCTCTTTGGTTTTAAGTTTTCTTTCTACTAAGTTTGCACTAAGTCTGATTTCGCCGTGAACAACTTCAGAGCATTAGGGTAAGGCTTGAGGAAACTCTTCCTGGAACTGGAGGTGGCAAAAACCAAAACGATGAACTTGTCGTCAAATTCCTTTTCTTTTCACCTCTTTGTGCTCTTTTGTTCTGCATTTACCGATCCATTCAGGTTAAGATTACTTTGTTGTCTTCACCTCCTACCTTCATCTTTTTTGGATCGTAATCCTTTTAATTTCTTCTGTTTTTCTTGCAGGGTCGTGAGGGTTCACTGTGTTGGAGCTCGTTATGCAATCAGATTAGATATCTTTATTACAAGGTTAGATCTAATGGAACACTTGGTTATAGCGGTATATCTACATTGTCGAACATGAATCCCAGCTATCAAGTAAGTTTCATCATTACATCACGTGTTTAAATTTCTTAAAAATTTGTATCTCATGTGAACATTTTTATTATTGCTTTGTCTAACAGCTCCACAGTGTCGGCGCACACTCCAAGGTTCCTCAACACTTAGGCGCAGTTTCAGTTGTAGTCTGTTTTACTGCTGTTCTGATATCCATTGGAGTTTCCTTTGTGATTGTGCCGAGGCAAATCATGCCATGGACTGGCTTGATCTTGGTGTATGAATGGACTTTTACTGTCTTCTTTCTTTTATTTGGTTTCTTCTTGCTTTTGGTGCATCAACAAGGCAAGAAAATCGCAATTCAAACAGAATCTTCGTCCTTGGATGATTCCGGAAAAGGTATGGACATGAGAAGAAAAACCATGATAATTGGTATTTCGTACCATTCTCTACAAACTTGAGAATTAAGAAGTAGTGATTTACATCATTTTATTCTGTCTCAACAGGTCATCAGCGAGCAGGTGCGTCTTGTGACGTTACTACTTTGTATTATGGATTAGGAATGGCTTTTTTCGCTATTGCTGCTGTTTCTTTGCCTTACATTTTAGGGATCACCGCTTTATTTACGAGGTAATTTTCTTGATTAACTAGCTGGGAATGGTTCTAGTTTTGATCAGTCTGATTCATTCCTTAGGATTTGAATTTAGTTGCTGGTTTATTGTTACATATTTGAGCAGGTTGGGTGTAATGGTGGGTGTAGCCATAATTCTAGCTGCCTTCATGACATATGCTTCAGAGCACCTCGCGATAAGATGGTTCTTGAAAGGTCTAGAAGATCGCCGTGACACATCGAGATCAAAGTCCATATGTTTCCTCTGCTGACACAACAAAAAAACACACACCTGAGAAAATCTGTCACCGCTGTAACTTGCAGAAACAACAGAGCATATGAGATCGTCTTGTGATTGTTATAGCTTTGTAGCTTTGTTCTTTCTTTGTCATCATGCCTCACTGTCTCTTCTCTTTGCTGACATTTGTACAGATTATGTAATTAATACTGAAAGAGCCCATGTGTGCTTAAACAGTTTCTCATAAGATTCTATCAGAAATGTTGGTAGGTAAATGTGTGCAAATGCAAGACGAGGAAGGGAAACAAATTTTGATGTAAATGTGAATGTCGACAAATGGTGGGATTCCGTGCCAGCAAATGTTTCAAAGATTGTACATGAACACTGGAATAAAATGACAGATGCTGAGAAGGTTCCTTACGTTACTCTTGTTGAGAAAATCATACTAGATTCAAAAATTGAACAAAATTTAAAAATGGAAACAAAATTGCTACTAAATCTTTCATACGAGAGATTCATGAATCATAAAAGTCACACTCAACACTTTTGAGCGTACGAAAAAATGGAAAGAGGCATGAAAATGAAGAGAGCCTATCAATCATAACAGAAGAAAAAACAAATCCAGAACACGAAGAGAGCCTATAACCAGATTCAATGAAGATATCTAGGAACTAACTAGAAAAGAGAACAAACAAAGGGTAAAAAATGATGAATGTAGCCGAGACTTACTTGGAGCTGCAGTTGCTGGTATCAGTGTTTTCATGATCGATTCTGCAGACAAGTCGCTAGATCAGTGAAAAATATGCCGTGAGGAGGAAGATTCTGAATATTGAGAGAATAACAGAAATGGGGGAAGTAAGAGGATTGATAATGATTTGTGGGCAAGATTTTCGAAATGTGCAAAATGAAGGAGGCGGGATGTTCACTGCCACGTCATATAACCGTCTCTGGGGATTTGCTACAGCGGTCTATACTGAGCTCACTGGTCGAGTCTCCTTCTTTCTCTCTCTTCCATCCGCATCCTTTCTCCTCTCTGACTACTTAATGATTCTTGAAAACAAGATATTAAGTGAAAAGAAAACGGATACCAATTGGATTTCAAACTGCAACTAGATTTCAAATTTCTGGAATAAAATTAATTCAACAAAAACAATCAAAAAACACATGTATATATAATTTTTTTTAATATGAATGTTAATTTCATTAAAGAGAATGAGGGTTTGTAATTGATGACAAAAATTTGCTTTGCCCAACCTTAAGATACTTCTTTTGCCAAAACTTTTAAAATAGAAGAAAATCTATGCATTAGCTCGCCGGTTCTTTGGGAGAAGGAAAGCTCACATCCATAAGTTTTTGAGTTTTGCTCATACATTTGTCTTTCTTTATTTTGTATTTCGGAATTATGTTCAAATCAATTAATCTTTGTATAGATTCATAATTCACATGTCCTAATCGTTCATGCCAAATATTAAATGACTTAGTCAAATAAGCAACTTGTTTTTTCCATTGAAACTTTGAAATTTGTTACATTATTGGTTCTGAGGACTGTCATTACACATATTTTGACTAGTCTTCCTTTTTCATAACCTTTTCCAACAAAAATATCATGCTTCTTAATGATCAGCTTGTCGGACTCGTAGTTGATGGCAAATCCATGCTTGCCCAATACGGTCCTGAAGATCAAGTTCTTCCTCATGTCTGGCACGTGTTTCACGTTGCTCAGAGTGAGTTCCTTACCAGAAGTCATCTTCAACACGACTTTGCTCGTGCCTTCGATCTTGGAGTGAGACATGTTCCCCATCATGAGTTGAGAATCAGTCTTGCTCTTTTGATAGGTGCTAAACATCTCCCTATCAATGCAGATGTGGGTAGTGGCGCCGATGTCATACCACTATTCCTTAGGGTTTTCTTCAGCCATGTTTGCTTTCGTGACCACCGCACACATATCAACTTCGGTCAGGTTTGCTTGAGCTTTCCCCTTAGCCTTACTGCGACATTTGAATGCCAAGTGGCCCTTCTTGTTACAGTAGGTGCACCTCCCTGCGAACTTCTTCGGGAAGACCAACTTTTTGAAGGTATTGGAGTTTTGAGGCGGGATTTTGTTGGTCACAAATTTGTTGGGAACAAACTTGCGTTTTCCCTTCCTCTTGTACTCAGCTACATTTGCATCATAAGTTAAAAATCCATTTCGGATTTGTGTTTGAACGACTCATTTTGCAGCCTGAATATTAAGTTTGACAGAGTCAAAGACTTTTGCTTGTGATCAAGATAGTTCTTGAAGTCCATCCAATTAGGAGGTAACTTCTCAATGAAGCAATTCAATGTGAAGGTTTCACAGATCTTCATTCCTTCATAGCCATCTCCTTGATGATCATTTGAAACTCACGAACTTGCTCAATGATGGGTTTTGAATCCACCATTTTGTAGTTCATGAATTTCGCAGCAGCGAACTTTCCAGAGCCCACATTGAAATATTTGTACTTTCTTTTCCAGAGCATCCCAGAGATCTTTGGAAGTTGCAGCCTCACTGTAAATGTTGTACAGCTGGTCCACCAGGCGGTTTTGGATGTAGCCTTGGCACAAGTAATCCCCATGGTTCCATGCCTCAACACTAACCAGAGCTCGAGGATCAGTATTATTCGAAGGCAAAACATGTTTGACCTCAGTTACATACTTTTCCAGTTTCAGTGTGGTTAGAAAAAAATGCTTCTTTTTCTGCCACGACTTAAAATTGGTCTCATCAAACTTGTCATGTGTGATTCCTACGCTAATAGCACTAGGCACATAAGGGGCTTGCAGTGGAAGACCATTCCCGATTTGGGGCATCAATGCACTGGATCCATTATCCGAGAGAATGTTGTCATCACCGGTAGTCATTTTTGATCTATATCAGAAAGATAAACGGAATCAGTATCGAGAGGTGAATAAAGTTATAGCTTTGTAAAATATTTTAATTACTATATGATTATGTGTAATTCACCAGAAGGTGTTCCCAGAAAAGATTCTAGAAAATGTTTCGCGAAACTCACCCAAAGACCTTCACGGAAATCGTTTCCAGAATTGTACAGATTAAAAAAAAAATCAGAACATATTGAAACCTTCCGCAAAATCGTTATAAAACGTTTGCAGAACTGTTTCATATATAAAATTTTCTTTTTTTTAAATCGTTTTTTGAAACCGTTTAAGAAACCGATCGTAATTCTCAATCCGATTCAAGCGATAAGCAGGAAGTGGATTTTATGAATTACGATTATAGGAACCGAAAAACCGGATTAAAGAAATGCGAATTAAGAGAAGAGATCATACGATTAAATAAAAATGATTAGAGAAAAACACAGAGGCGAGATATGATATATATCCTTAATTCATAAAATCTCCCGCAATATGGCGGATCTGTGAGATTCTGAATCCCAGGATACAACTGTGTGAGACTATAGTCGCGACATTCGATTATAGAATCTACGAACCAAGAACTACGCTATACTCTCGAGAAACTCATTGAGAAAAGAGAGAGAGAGATAGAGAGATTGCTGGAGTTTTTCTTTCTGTATGTTTCAGAATGAGTGAGTAAAGAATGAGAAGAGGTGAGGCTTGTATATATAGCCAAGAGAGAGAGGTGAGATGCTTCGTCTCAATAAATGAGAAGCGGAGATCGTGGGCAGTAAACGCAAGGCGTGATATCAGGGTGTGGAGCGCAAGATACTGAGCCGTTATGAAACTGAAAAAAGGAGAAACATTTTGAATCTTTTGTATTAAAAAAACGTGTTGACTTTTGACCAAAAAATATCTGATCATCTTAGAGCCCAAGAGCCCCAAGTGCCAAATATGAAGCCCACGATCCACGTGTCCTAAGTGCCAAATATGAAGCCCACGAGCCCTCGAGCCAGGTGCCGTGCCGAGTCGAGCGAGCGGCGGTGGCGCACGCGTGTGGCTTAGCCATCTCTCTTTCTAGGTGCACACTTTTGATATTAGAAGTGTGTTCACTCTCTTATATATTACATTATTTTTCTTCATGTAATCAATGTGGGACAATGTTATAAACTTACTTAACCTTATGAGTTAAATTAACTCTTAGGCCCAAGTAGTTTGTCATTGGTCCATTTCTCATTCACATTTTACCAATTTTATCTTATCAATTATTTGGCCCATAAAATCTTAATTGATTTATTAAAAAATTGGTCCAACAGTTTTAATTTGGAAAGTCTTGATATTGTGTGTATTTCACTTTCCTTCTCTTGAGTATTTTATTCTCTAATGTTCTCCTTCCAAGTGGTGTTGATCTCTTTCCTTATTTGAGAAAAGGAAAAAGTCGTTGCAGGTTAAATGCAAAGAGACGTTGGTGGTGTCTCTCTATAAAAAGCTAGACAAGTTTTTTTCTAAGTGACACTTGCTCTTTCAGTTTAAACAGAGATACAGAAAACATAGTTCTTATTGTGTAGCTGCTGAGTTTGGAAGAGATTACTTTGGGAAGAGATTGCTGTTGGTGTGAGGATCACAAAGCAAAGACTTCCACAAGAAGAAGACATCCATGATTAAGGGGGAGTAAATTGCTTTTACTTAATTACCTTAGTTCATGTTATTAGACAGATGCATTAGAACTTGTGTTCAAGTTTTAGTCTATCTTGATTTTGTCTTCTTTAAGTGATCTAATAAATTTCTTTTGCAACCGAGGATTAGTGGTGGTTTGAAAGAACCAACCGATACCTCGTTAAATCTGTATGTCATCTCTTTATCTTTTTACTTATTTTATCCTTTTCGCACTTTGATCAATAGAAACTAGTCTCATAGAAATTTTACATATATGTCTCATACTTCGGTTTTTATTCTTAAACATATTCCGACCCGGTCAAATTTACAAAACTAATTTCCTTTCTAAGTCCACGTTCTGACCCGAGTTTTATTATAAGGAGAATCTCCGAATTTTTTTTTCCTCCTGATCTAAATACTTAGTTGAAAACTGAGTTCAACAATATGTTTCCCCTGCTGACACAACAATAAAACACACCTGAGAAAATGTGTCACCACTGTAACTTGCAGAAACAACAGAGCATATGAATATGATATGTCTCTGCGATTGTTATAGCTTTGTAGCTGTGTTCTTTCTTTGTCTCGTCTCTTTTCTGAAATTCTTACAGATTATTATTATTAATTAATACTGAAGTGCCCATTTGTGCTTTATGTAAGAACCAAAAAAACCGAATTAAAGAAATGTGAATTAAGGAGAAGATTAAATGATATATATATATATTAAAACAACGATTTAAAAGAACACATAGTCGAGATATGATCTCTCTCCTTAATTCATAAAATCTCCCGCAGTGTGGCGGATCTGTGAGATTCTGAATCCCAGGATAAAACTGTGTGAGACTATAGTCGCGACACTCGACTATAGAATCTACGAACCAAGAATCTACGCTATACTCTCGAGACACTTACTGAGAAAAGAGAGAGAGAGAGATTGCTGGAGTTTTTATTTCTGATGTTTCAGAGATGAGTGACTGAAGAATGAGAAGAGATGAGGCTTGAATATATAGCCAAGAGAGAGAGGTAATCAGCTCCTCTATCATAAAGACAGGACGCATATCATAGGCAATAATCACAAGGCGTAGTGTCAGGACGTGGAGCGCAAGACACGGAGCCATTAAGATTTTGCAAGAAAGGAGAAACGTTTTGATTTCGTTTTTGATTTCAAAACGTGTTGACTTTTGTGTTGACATTGACCAAAAAGAATCTGATCATCTTAAAGCCCGAGCCACGTGCCACGTGCCGAGCCGAGCGAGCGGCGGCGGCGCGCGCGCGTGGATTGGCCATCTCTCTTTCTAGGTGCACACTTTTGAACATAGAAGTGTGTGTCCTCTCTTATATATCACTTGATTTTTTATAATCTAAGCAATGTGGGACAAATGATAAAACACACTTAAACTATTAGGTCCAAGTGGTTTATCATCTGTTCATTTCTCTTCACATTTTACTAATTAATCTTTTAATTAATTTGGCTCATGAAACCTTAATTAAAGTTGATTAATATTGGTCCAACACTTTATTCATCAATTCCACACTAGATCCTAGTGCTGGGATTTTTATCCGAACCGAACCGAAATTTTTGGTTTTCGGTTCTGGTTCGGTTACTTCACTCTAATCGATCGGACCAATATTTAAAATTGATTCGGCTATCGGATAATTCGGTTCGGTTTTCGGGTAACCGATTGGTTTTTCGGTTTATTTTTTTTTAAATCGATTTATACCAAACAATATACCAAAATTTAAATAAATTTTTAAAATTCCGAACCGAACCGAACCGAACTACCCGAATATACTCTAAATTATCCTAAATTATTCGATAATACCTGATTTTAAATAAAATTACAAAAATTTCGGGTAATTTCGGTAAAAAAAAATACCCCAACTAACTGATATCCAAACCGAATCGAATCGAAATTTGTTTCGGTTATTTTCGGAAAATTATTACTATCCGATTATCCAACTACCCGAACCGAGTTATCCTAACTACCGAAGTCGTATGACTAGATTCATTAAGCGTACACACATTTTGAACCGAACCGAACCGCAAATTGAATTTGTTTAACCGAACCGTACCGAGATCTTTCCAATATTATTTAACCGAACCGGTTTTCTACCATCGTCGTCGTCAACTCTCACTCGAGATCTCTCTGAGGGCTTTTTCTGTTTCGATTTCTCAGTTTCTGTTTCGATTTCTCAGAAATCCATAGAATCGCAAGAGCTTCAGACTAGAGACCTAAAATTACTTCGTTGATTGACATTACGAGTCGATTTCTCCTCTACGGATTGTATATCTTAGGTATATACATGGCTTTGTTTTTCTTTCTGAGTATTTTGTAACCTAATTTTTACAGTCGATTCTCTTTGATTAGCAGGTGATACAATGCGACTCGCAACTTCGATTATCAATGAACATCGCCTGTTTTCATCGTCTTCACGGTCATGGGTATCTCCCATTTGCTTTTCAGAGAAGAAGAAGCCAGACTACTCACCACCCGAATCCTCAATCTTCTCACCTGTGGAAACAAACCCTAAAACCAAGTTTATCTCTCACGATTCTGCTGTCAATTTGATCAAACGCGAGAGAGATCCTCAGCTTGCGCTTAATCTCTTCAACAGAGTGTCTCAGCAGAAAGGTTTTAACCATAACAATGCTACATACTCTGTTATTTTGGATAACCTCGTCAGGCACAAGAAGTTTCAAGCTGTTGATGCCATTCTTCACCAGATGAAGTACGAGACTTGCAGGTTCCAAGAAGGTGTGTTCCTTAACCTGATGAAACATTTCTCGAGGTTCGATTTGCACGATAAGGTGATTGAGATGTTTAACTTGATTGGAGTGATTGCTCGTTTGAAGCCGTCTCTCAATGCCATAAGTACTTGTCTCAATCTCCTTATCGATTCAGGGGAGGTCGATTTGGCCCGGAAACTCCTCTTGTATGCCAAACACCATCTTGGATTGCAGCCGAATACTTGCATTTTCAACATTCTAGTGAAGCACCACTGCAAGAATGGGGATATCGATTCTGCATTTCGAGTTGTGGAGGAGATGAAAAGATCTGGAATATCGTATCCCAATTTGATCACTTACTCAACTCTAATGGACTGTCTGTTTGCACACTCAAGGTCTAAAGAAGCGATGGAATTGTTCGAGGATATGATCTCGAAAGAACGGATTTCGCCTGATCCCGTGGCTTTCAATGTTATGATTAACGGATTCTGTCGTGCAGGGGAAGTTGAGAGAGCCAAGATGATTATAGACTTCATGAAGAAGAATGGATGCAGCCCAAATGTATACAATTACTCGGCTCTCATGAATGGGTTCTGTAAAGAGGGAAAGACTCAGGAAGCTAAACAAATCTTTGACGAGGTGAAGGAAACCGGGTTGAAACTTGACACGGTTGGTTACACCACATTGATGAACTGCTTCTGTAGAAATGGTCAAATCGATGAGGCTATGGAGTTACTTGGAGAGATGAAGGCATCCGGATGCAGAGCTGATGCATTAACTTATAATGTAATACTCAGGGGCTTGTCCAGCGAAGGTAGGTTAAAAGAAGCTCTTCAGATGCTGGATCAATGGGGTCGTGAAAGAGTTCATCTGAATAAAGGTAGTTATAGGATCATACTAAATGCGTTGTGCAAGAATGGTGAGCTCGAGAAAGCAGTGGAGTTTCTGACTTTGATGTCGAAGAGAGGGGTTTGGCCACACCATGCTACATGGAACGAGTTGGTGGTTCGGCTTTGCGGATCCGGGAAGACAGAAATTGGGGTTCGAGTTCTGACTGGATTTCTGGGAATAGGTTTCAAACCAGAGCCTGAGTCTTGGGGAGCTGTGGTTGCATCGATTTGCAAAGAGAGGAAGTTGTTGCATGTTTTTGAGCTGCTTGATTCTTTAGTTTCTTGATAAAGCCCTTTATTGATATTAGTCTGGTTACATAATTACTCTTACAACCACACATCACTATGCAGAATTAAGAACATAAACTATTTGTTCGAAGCGGAAGCTATCATAAGGGAAAAACTTTGACCCTTTTCCCCAATATTGGCATTGTCCATTAGAAAAGGTTTGGAAAGCTATGCAAGAACAGTTTCTCCAGCAGCTTCCATGGCAGTCACTAAGACCAGAGCTCAAACTATCATCAAAATAACCATTATCCATCATGTATCCTCTTCTCGGTTCGAAATACTCCGATCCTTTCCTACAAGCCGTCGGCTTCTCCGTGATGCAGATCGCTGAACTGTTCTTTAAATCCGTCTTGCAGGGTTCGCTGATTTCAGAAATCCAGTTGTTGCTTGTGTTGCTCCTGAGCACGTTGGTTACAGTGATTTGGCCTAGAGTATCCAAGAACCAGTTGGACAAGACCGACCCATTACTTTTCTTGACTGAGTAACTGAAGTACTTGATGTACTTGTCTGAATCAAACTTGAATTCATAATCAATGTATCTTCTGGATAGCTCTAAGGTTAGCTGAGAGCTTCCATTGTTCGTCAAGATTCCGCTGGACCAGTAGATTTCACCATGCCGCCAGACCAGTAGCTGGTTAGCTCCTGACGGGTCTAGTCCTAGTCTGAATGCTCCTGAGGCTGGGACTTGGTTACCTATCCAAGAAGTAACTGAAACTTCTTTCTTGGTTTTTAGATTAAACCCAATCTTCATCCCGGGAAGTAATACATTGGTGGGATGGTCAAAGCTTTGCCATAGAACCCGACCCGAGACTCCTCCTGGTCTGATCCCTCGGATCACGAAGTTCCCGGAATCGAGTAAAGTGGCAGAGACATTTGCGGCCGACGAAAGCTGCCCCACCGGTTTTTGGTTCACCATGATTGGAAAAGCATTTGCCTGTGTGATCTTGAGAACCCCATTGGTATCAATGGATAGAGATCCGGATGAATCAAAAACCGATTCGGTTGGGTTTCCCACCCAAACTGGATTTATTGGACCCCTTTGAGACCAGATACCAATATACCTAAGACCAGCTGAACCGAGTTCGAAAGTAGATGATTCTGTAGGTGTAAAGAATCCGAGAGTGAAGACGTCACCCGCGGAGATCAACTGCTCCCAGTCTCTGAGCTGCTGCCCCGGTTTTAAAGTATCGGTTTTGAGTGGTGAAATGGCAAAGACAGACCCAAGAAAAATCGGTAGGAGAATGAGAATGAGAGGAACAAAAATGGGTGAAAGAGCCATTAGTTGTTTGATTGGTTAAGTGTTTGTTTAACTTTAGGCTCCCACATAAGAGAGATTTATAGCACCTTTTGTCCCTTTCAAACTCTCAAATCTTTCTATGACTTTTGTAGAACTTTGAATAGGTGATGCAGAACAGTCTTTGGTCTCTGCTTGTAACATAAGAAGTCCCATATGCTTTAAAGAATATGATGGAGACTACCTAAGAAATTTCTTTCATAGAGTGTTTTATCAAAGTCTCTTTCAGATGGCAACAGACCAAAGATTGGGTTAAGGTTGAGGTCATATCCTTGTCCTTCGGACAGCTAAGTAGTTATAATCCGTTTAGTCCTACTTCAGTTTACTATGGTTTATAATGTTAGATTAAGGTTTGCAATGGTAAACCATGGAAAGCATTGGTCATATTTTCTCACTTATTTTTTCTAAAAGAATTTTCTAATAATATACTTTTAGCGATAAATATACAATCACACGATGTAACGAATAAGTTTAACATATCGAAAACCTTAAACTCAAAAACAAAATTCAACCTACTTATATTCACTTTTTGGCTTTAGTCATTACTAAGTAGATGGTGGTCTAGTGGTTTTGAGAGTGAATACTCAAAGTCACTAGTTCAAACTCTACTTGTGAGAGTGATTTACACTATTATCAACGACTGGTTCTGAGCACGAAAAATTATGGATCAAAGTTTAGAATTTCTACGGTTTTATAAAAAAAAAAAAAATTAAATAAATCACTGAGACAATCTTTAATTGGTGTGGAAAGTGGAAACTCGTCGTGGGGTCAACGACCTAAGGAATAATTTTCCAAGTCTTGGAATCTAAAACGTGTATTGAAATCTCCCACACAAACTTATTAACGAATTTTCTTCACCTTTCCTCTTTTAATTTCTTTTTAGGGAATCGAAATATTTTGAATTTTGATTCATACATCTCTCTAGGATTATGACTATTTTCCATATAATAGTTATGGTTGATTCAAATGGATGATTTTACTACTAAATCTACAGTGTTACATTATAAGTGTTTTTATATATTTAGAAGTTCGAGTGCATTTGATGGTTTCTGTGATCCGCTATGTAGTATTGTAACAATCAAAATCTAAAAGAATTTGTATATTTTGAAGTTTGAACGCAAATTTTTTGGTGTAAGAATTAAGCATTTAGCCAACCAATAAAGTAAAAATGTTCTCAAAAATTTGGTATAATCATTCGAAATTCTTTTTATTTACCTTTCATTACAATTTTTTAAGTTTCATGAGTTTTCTAACTCAAAATCAATTTACAATGAATGAATTGGCTCATATTTTTTATATATCTATATAAATTGGTCATATCATATTTTTGATATGGGATATTTTTCACACGTTCTTTCGAAATAATCGTCCGTCTAATCATTAATCTCGATAATATTCCATTATAAAATTAATTTCGAGTTAAATTGGCTAAACTAATTTTGGATCAAACTGATTTCGGATCAGATCGATTGGACCTTTTTCGGACCGGATCGATTTTGGTTCGGATCGAAACAATATGTGTTTGGACTCTGATACCATGTTAGAAATCATGGGTTTTTTAATCAAAACCAATTGACAGAAGGTTGATTAGTTCATGTCTCTAATATATTACTTAGGTCTCATTTTAATTTTCAATGTAGAATTTCTAACACAATTTTCTTTCATTTTTTACTGCATTTTGTTTTTCTGAACTACAGGCGACATAATATTTTAACGGCGATTTTATATCTAAAGATTCAACAAATAATTTTTTGTTTGACAACAATTCGACGCAATTTAGAAAGCAAAGAAATTTTGGTCTCACAGTCTCATCTGTTGCATATACTCTTCTTTTTCCTATGAATGCAATAAATTACTAGATTTAACCAACAACGACATATAGAAAAAAATTACATATTCGACCCCCTTTTTCTTTTCTCAATTCTCCCAACCCAAACTATATACACTTTAATTTCAATCACACCTAGGATTAAACCCGGGACCACCATAGTAAAAATAAGTTCCCCACTCATTACTATACGAACTCTTAATGTCGTAACATTCGGTGTTCTCGGCTAATATCTTGACGTCACGCACCGGTACGAGACTGTTGTCCGAATCCACAATCTCCAAATTCCGGAAGTAACTTGCTTTTCCAAACCCTTCGTCCGGAAAATGACCCGAACCCATTTGGGTCGTCGTGTGCCGGCCTGAAGCACGTGTGTTCACAACCTCACCGCCCCATTCTATGGTGGTCGCGTGGTCGGCCAAGTGCGTGAATAGCTCGGCTGGCCAATACCCGACCAGTGTGTTGTCACCTAAGCCCATCCACCAATTCCCCATTTTTGGATCCTACAATTACAATTGAATTTCATTTAAACATTTTGTTTAGGAATAAATGAATTCTCTTTTTTTTTTATTAGCATGATCCAAAAAGACATTTACTAAAATCTAGAATCTCAACATTTATAAAATAAATTGTATTGTTCCCGTTTCACAAAAGTATCGTTTTAAACTATTTTTTTTTTTTTTTAAAAACTTGTTGTTTTAGAATTTCAATATATACATATTTTTTTAAATATAGTTTCCCCTAGTTAAAAAAATCAATAAAAATTACAAAAAAAGAATTTTTAAAAATCAACTTGTTGTTATAGAAATATAATAAAATATTTGTCTTGTTTTTTAGTTCGTGTGAAAAGTATGAGAAGTCATATTTATATGAAGCAGAATGAGCTAGTATTTATGAATTTGTTTATCACCGTGGTAAAATTAGTTTCAAATTTGTCTAGTTTAGGAATCATGATTTTTAGAAATAAAAATCAGTTTCAAAATTTGTCATTCACAATCTCATCAATCCTTGTTTTTTTACTCCATTCAGATTCAAATTTCATAAACAAAATTCAAGATGTGACATTCATATTTTAGTGTACGTATATATGCGCATATATATATGTGTGTGTTAGTTATATATATAAGATAAATAGAGAGAGAGAGAGAGAGGAACCTTCCAAATGAGAATAGTGATATCAAATTGATTTCCTTTGAAAGTAGAGAGAGGAGAAATGGCTGCTCCAATGGCAATCTTGTTATTTGTTTGGATAAATCCAGAGCATAGAAGATTGTAACATCCTGTTGCTTGATACGAATCACTCTAACAATACAAAATTATCATTAATTTAGGATAAGCTCAAGGATAAAAAAAATGCTTACACTAAGACAATGATCAAGTACCAATTTAACATATACATTTTCATAATTTTACAACCAAATAAATGTGTATATGTAATCACCCCTTTTCTAGCTTTTGGGCAGAACCAAATTTAATGATTTGGAGAGTAGTACAGAAATTGGACTGGTATCAATCCAATTAATGCAATAATAAATGCTCTACACCAAACATTATCATGATGACTCTGTTCTACCATTAAGTTCAAAATGATCAAATACTACACATTAAGATTGCCTGTAAGAATATATTACAAATCAAAATTGCCATCAATTTTTGTTGTTTTTTGGCTTAAATTACCTTCAGTTTACCCTATCATAATTTTCACAGTAGTGTCACTGAATTTCTAGATGATAATTAATATTTCAGAAAGGAACTATATATACAAAAAAGAAGTATAATATTGGAAGTGTGCCTTCAAAGCAATATTTGGTAATTCTGAAAATACAATCTATATACCATAACTAGAAACTGAAACTACACCTAGAATCTGAGATTTAAAGTAATTTGTGTTTTAATGAGTTTTTAGATAATTTTAATGATTTTGTGTGATTCTAAGGAATTTATTATAAAATTTTCTGCAATCCCACATAAAACCATGAGATTTGGTTCTTTGTATTTTTAACTAAGAAATCCTCTGAAATCCCTTGAAATCATTAAAAACCAAATCTTTCATATATTTTCAATAACAGCGAATTTGAAGGTATTTTTCCAAATCACTAGTTCAATAACACTAGATTTTAATAAACTTTTTAAAATATATGATTCAATAACATAGGATTTGACAAATTAAAATAAATTACTTCAAATGCTAGATTGAATACACCTAAATCTTATCTTTTTTTTTTTTTTGCTAAGTTAAAGTCTATCTTCTACTCAAGGATATTCAGTTTATAGCACGATTAATTAATATTAGGTTTAGACACTTGATTTCAAAACTAAAAGTGCTAACAATTTTCTTTTGCATCATAACATAAAACCAACAAATTAATGGAAAAAAACAACATACCGTCCAATAAGTGAACAATCTAGGTCTGTTGTCACCATACAGCTCCGGACTGACCTGACTAGTAGAATAATCAGAGCTTTAGACATATAGTCATTTAGTTAAACATTCCATACTTATTTTTTTCTTTTGAACTTAAAATTATAATCTTACGAAAGAGTAAAATAGTAAAAAACCGTACCTGCCAACCAGCTTCGATGCTATTGAGATCAGGACCGACGAAAGATCCAGAGAGAATCCAAATCTGGGAGAGACTAAACTCATTCACTTCTTCTATCTTCGGATCCCAAACGTTTATGGTCGCCTTTGCTCCATACATCTCCGACGATGTTTCCGTATAAGCGATCGCATGCTACACATATCGTTCCCACCAAATCAGTATTTTTATTTTTTATTTTTTTTACTACAAGTCTTATGCTTCAAGATTAACTAACTTTTCTAATCATAATTAGAATCCCAATATATGCGAATGGAAGACCATGCTTTTCTTTGATAACATATAGTTGTATATTTCAAGAATTATTATAACGAGACCGGATCTTAAAAACCATTGAATGCTTATGTTTTATGTATTTTATGAATTTAACTAATGAGACTGACATTGGAAGCTGTTATATGGGTCCATAATCAATTGATTACACTGACAATTCACCTTTTTTTTTTTTGGTCACGACAATTCACATTAACATTTTGTTTTTTTTTTTTTGTCAACAATTCACATTGACATTTATATATAATAAATAAATATATATATATATATATCATATATTTATAAAATTACAAAATACAAATATATTTATGGGATAAACTGAGACAAATTAATATACTACTAAATTAGTTCTGAGGAAAAAATACTCGTTTTTCAAGCAAAATATTTAATCAGTTTGATTATTATTACTTATTAGGTATATATTATCCTTTTGTCAACCAAAAATATTGTGGTACACCTCAAGGAAGAGAGAAGAGAGGGTATGATCCAGTGTACCTCATGTCCATTAGTGCCGAGGGCATCAGGCTTTTCAGTCCGTCGATCAAGGTGAATACTCCTTCGCTTTTTGCCAAAGTCAAACAGAGACTTGGCTCTGAGCACATCGCTCATTGTGTTGCGTCGTATTGGAACAGTGCCCTTGGGGCATCTCGTGCCGTTCACGTGCCACAATTGCCATGCACCTTCCAATACATTCGATGCTGCTTCATCGCTTCTCTGATCTGTTCCCATCATCTTCGGCATTCTCTTCGGTGCTTTCTGCATTATTTTATCATATTCAACTTCTCATTCGTTATAAAATGACTTTACTACCATCAAACTAATTCTAATTAACTTTATCCAAAAAAAAAAAAAACTGATTCTAATTAATTTCTCCTATTTACATCTTTTATATTCATTTTAAGTAAACTATACATATATGATACAGAAAAACAAATATAAAGAAAAACAATATGCTTATATAATTTGTCACCTCGACTTCATCAACAATTCATGTTTTAAGTTATTTACTTTCTTTTTTCATAAATTTTATAATTTGAATTTATCTTAACTTGTTCAATGTATAAGATTTAAAGTTATAACTATTCTATCTGATGTTAGTAGTAAATGTGTTAAACTAAGATTTGCTAACATAGTTATGTAACTTATGTTATAGCTAGCTTTACTAATAATTAAACATGAGATGAAATTACAAATACATAAATGCTTGTTTAATTGAATAATGTAAAAAAAAAATATACATATAATTGAATAGAAGAAAAGTTGCGTGGTCAGAATTACCTGAATCTTGTGATGCTTTAAGAGTGGATGATCCAAAGCTGGCTGCTTTCTTTTGGGCACACAATCTATTGCATCACCATCTGGACTCTGTAAATTATTATTTTATAACAGCAAAAAAGGTAAATATTTCACATAATGATAAAATTTAGACAAATCTAATACAAATGCATTGGAAAAATGTACATATATTATATATATATATATATATATATAACCTGGATGGTGAAGACAGGATGCTTGTTGATTTTGTTTAAGTGCTTTTGGATCCTCTCAAGTCTCAAGCTACTAACTTGTCTATATGGTTTGGTGTTGTTAAAGGCAGAGACATGTGTAACCTTCTGGTTCAGAAAGAGACTTATAGTAACAGAGAAAATTAGAAGAAGACTTCTCTTGGATGCAACCATCGATCTATCTTTTTTTTCTTGTATGTATCACATTCAGTGTCCGAGAAAGTGAAGAAATAGGAAACTGAAAGGAGGACAGATTCTTATAATGTTAAGAGAGGAGGAGGACCATTTCAAGAAAATGGAAAGAGATTTTTCAAGAATAACAATAGCTAGCCCAAAATATAAGTATGTATATATTTGTGAGTGTGTGTTATAAATGGGGAAGAAGAGAAGTGGGTGGAGAGATATTATGAAGTATAAATATGGAAATGGAAGAGAAGAAGCGAAAGCAATGAAGTTCTCGAGAAGAAGATCAAATCAAGATTCATCATTGCCCTGCATCGGTTTCATTTTTATATAGATATAGATTTAATTCTTGTCTTTTCTTTCTTATAATAAATATAAAATACTATAAAATAAAAAAAGGAGAAAATGTTCATTTTATACATGTGTGTGTGAGAGAGTAAAGCAATATTGATTAAAATAAAGTTAAGGGAAATAAATGAAAGAGAAGCAAAGGGAAACTATAAATACAATAGAGAGACCTACCCAACTAACTAAACCTTTCTTCCCTTTTATGACACTCCTTCAATGTTTTCATCTGTCAATACAAATTGTATAACTTTTATATAAAACATTAATAACCAAAATCAATTTCCATATTTTAAGCGAATTTGTTTTGGTTTAATTTAGTGTGGAACCATTTGAAGTGGGATCATTTTCCTTTCATAGTAAAACTGTGCTTATATAAAAAAAAAAGTCTATAAGAAATATGGTTAGTGCATAACCAATATAATATATTTTTTGTTAATAGTCCAATATAATATTAATATACAAATTTCTATTTAACAAAACTTGTTTTGCTATGATGTATAAATAAAATATCACGTTACAAAGATCTAGTAATTAAGGTTCTAGTGGATATGCACGAGGCAGATCAAAATTAATCACATGAATATAATAATATAATCAGTTCGAACGTTTTATAAAAATTCAGTAAAAGTTTAATGGGGACGTTTTTTTAATATCTTTGCTTGAGGGTCTCTCAATCGATCCAGCTTTTTTAGTTACATCATCTGAAATTTGGTACTTTGTCCCACGTGGCGTCTTTTAATTGCGTAGCCATACACAATTATAATTAACATCATTATTTATTTTGCGTATATGCCTATAAATACACACTCTGAATGCGATGTCTGAACCAATTTCAACAGATGAATTATGAACATACCAACTCAATTCAAAGTTATAATCAATTAAAATTTTGTCATTTTGCTAAATCTTATATTCCCTTTTGTTTTTGTGCAACTTAATAATATTTAATCTCGTTGACCAAAAAGTATATGTTATTTAATATTTGACGATTATCAAAAATAATATATTTTTAAATTTTTGTTTTAAAAATAATACCACTAATTTTTTTTCTCAAAAATATCAATAAAAAATTTTGTTTTTCAAAAATAGCACAAAACTAAAACTAAACTTTAAACCCTCAAAACTAAATCTTAAATTTTCAAAATTAAATCATAAACCCTAAAAATTAAATACTAAACCATAAGCCAACAATTCAGATTATAAATCTTTAAGAATCATTTTTGTGTTTGTGGTATTTTTGGAAAGAAAAAATTTTCAATGGTATTTTTGAAAAAAAAACTAATGATGGTATATTTAGTTTAAAAACTTATTTTAGTGAAATTTTAAGGAATTTTTCTTTAATCTAATACCCATTTCATTCCAAAACAAGCATCGTGTTATTATAAAATTGTTATACATCGTTCTAAATTTTCAGTAGATAATTAAATTTTTTTATAATTTAAATTTTTGGATTTGAGTTTAGTATTTTGGGTTTGAGTCTAGTATTTAGGGTTTAGTTTTGAGGGTTTAAAATTTAGTTTTAGTGTTGTGTTTTTTTTGGAAAACAAAAATTTCTAGTGGTATTTTTGGAAAAAAAAATAGTGATGTTAATTTTGGAACAAAAACTTAAAAGTGTGTTATTTTTGAAAATCCTTTTTATTAAATTGAAATGCAGAATATTAAATTTTAGTGTTATTTAGAAACTAAAAACATAAATGTGCTTAAATCTAAAACATTTTATAATCTAGCTATAAGACATTAAAATAAAACATTTTATCTTAATTTATTAATAATAACGGTCCTAAAAATATGTCTCGAATGGTTGGATTTCTTTATCATTACTTTTCGTTTTGTATTTTTTCATTTATAACGGTTTTTAATAATCTTAAATTTTGTTTTGGAATGTCGCATTTTTTTGTTATCATAACTTTTTATTTGTACATTTTTACCTAAACCCGTTTTTAAGAATCATAGAAAATGCTTGGGAGGATCACATCTCTTTTTCTTTTTTTTTCGACAAAACTATATATTATCATCATGAACGTGACATTACATAATCTTTATGTAGATAAAGAGTCAACCAAAAAGGAGGATAGTTACAACTTGAGTAGAAAATAGAATTAGGAGGTCCTTGCTGAGCTAAGCAATGAGCAACTTCACTTGAACTTCGTGCAATGTATGTGAATTTGTGTCGGTGATAGGTTGATGCCCACCGTGAGATGTCGAGACTCAGATTATGGATAATGGAGAGTTTGGATTCACCATTAAGATGTTTGATTAACAGTTGACAATCCCCTTCAGAAATCATGTCTTCAAAGCCCAAAAATAGAGTGTTTTGAATTGCTAGTAGAAGAGCTTTGCCTTCAGCCTCAATCGGAGAAGATACTTCCCCTAATCTTGCGCATCCCCAATATCTTACTACGCCAAGATGATCTCGCACCATCCAACCTCCTTTTGCCTGTCGTGATGAATGATCATAAGCTGCATCAAAATTGCATTTGAAAGACCCAATGGGTGGAGTAATCCACTTGACAACTTCATCGGTTTCCCGAACATGCCTGTCAAATACGAAATTGTTACATTCCCCTTTAGTAGCATCAATCCATTCTTTTACCTCCGCTACAGCTAACGCGGCATCTTTGTCAGGCTTAGGAACCTGTTTTTTGAAGATGAGATTATTCCTGGATCACATCTCTTTATCATCATTTTTTGTTCTATATATTTTCACGTAATAACCGTTTTTAACAATTTTAGGCAATATTTTGGAAGTTGTGTTTTTCATCATAACAATTCCAAAAAATAGCCTAATAAATGTTCTGTCACAAAATAAAAAAGAGGAATTCTTTAAAATACCATTAAAATATGTTTTTGTTCCAAACATACTATTATTTAGTTTTTTTTTTCAAAAATATCACTAAAAGTTTTGTTTTTCCAAAAATACCACAACCACTAAAAAATGAGTTTTAAGGGTTTATAATTTAAATTTTTAGGTTTGAGTTTAGTATTTTGGGTTTAAAATTTATTTTTTAGGAGTTAAGGTTTAGTTTTTAGGGTTTAAAGTTTAGTTTTAATTTCGTGGTATTTTTGGAAAAATAAAACTTTTAGTGGTATTTTTAGAAAAAAAACTAAGTGATGGTATATTTGGAACAAAAACTTATTTTTGTGGTATTTTTGAGAATTGTCCAATAAAAAATAAGATTAAAATAATTTAAAGTGAGTAAAACCTAATAATTTATATTTTTTGTTATTTTATGAATTTTTGTATTTCTAATTTTTTCTTCAATCCCCGTTATCCAGTAAAATCAAGTTAGAATCCAACTAATGACATAAAGTAATAATAGTTTTTAACGGAAATAGAAAGTGACTAACAATAGCGAAATAGTGAAAAGAAGTAAAAGATAGCGATACAAAAAAATGAGAATACTGTACTGCTAATTGTTACCACTTTTGTTATTGGTAACTATTAAAAGTAAAACGGTATATCAGTTATTGTTATGGTAAGAGGTTACCAATCAAATCTTAAAATTAAAATTCTAGGCAATACTCTATATATTTTTTTTGGTTTTATATATATATATATATATATATTTAAGATGTATATTTGTGATAATATTCCTTGATGAGTGCTGGAAATACACTCATCTCCACGTGCATGGGTGAATTTATATGATATGAACGTTGTAAAAAAAGAAGTTAGATACATTATCATAATATTGCATACAAATTACAAAAAAGAAAGGTTGTTGGATTAGATAAGATTAGAATAAAAACAAGTAAGGCTAACATATATATATATATATATATTCATCCGATGGTCAATATAAACAAAAATTAATGGTCAAAATGAACAAAAATTATTATAATGTTTCTGTTTTTTGAACTCTGCTCAAATCCCAACTGTAGATGCTTCCGCTTCGTCTGATTCGTAACATTAAATAAAACATCATGTAATCAGTATGAACCTTCCTACTACGTCACCAGAAACAGGTTATTAACAACAATATATTATTTTTATGTATAAAGGAGTATATATAATACCTGTTATGTTTTACGTAGAACTTCAATAATACTATTTTTTATGTGTAACTAAGTATCTACTTAAATATGTACTTTTGGTTAGATACAATTTTAACCGGACCGAAATCTATACAAAATAAATATGTATTAGCAGTTAAATTTTAAATTAACTTAATATAATTAAGTAATAAAGTGGTCACCTGAGAAAAGGATGTCAACAGTTGCTTTGAGCTCGTTTCGGTCCACCTGCGTTCATTTATGCTGCATCTGTTGCTGGTTGAATTCGTTCGGTTCCATCCTCAAGAATGCTAGTCTTCTGGAGAAGCTTAGTTGTTTGATATGTTCGAGGTTCTTGGTCGTTGGCACTGATCAGTTGCTTTGAGGAAATTGTGGGAGAGTTCCGGTTCGTGAGCTTAGTTTTAGCGGCTAGGTTTTTTAGTCTTTCCATTGGATCCCTTTCTTTTTGGTTTTAGCTTATCCATTGGATCCCTTTCTTTTTGGTTTTAGCTTATCCATTTTATCGCTTTCCATGTTTAAGGTTTTGTTTCCAAGATATGTGTGTTTGTTCTTCTGGTTTTGTTTCTGGGAATATCTTTGAATCCACCGGCTTTGTGGCTTTGTGTATATTTTCGAATCGTATATTTAAATAAATATATAATATCAGATGGAAAAAAATCACACATTGAGACAAAGCAAAGCAAAACTCATTTCGAGATTTGGCCTGTTCGTTTACTTGTAGTTGTCACAAACACAACGACATAGTAAAACTATTTGCGGCGAAGACCAACATCAAAACTAAAACGACAAAAATGTTTAAAACGAATTTTGAATTTGTAACAACGATGGCAAAAACTAGATTATACATGAAACGTGTCTTCAAAATATACCAACATCTTCATATCTTTGTTGATG
Source organism: Pseudoturritis turrita (assembly GCA_900406555.1). Lineage (NCBI taxonomy): Eukaryota > Viridiplantae > Streptophyta > Magnoliopsida > Brassicales > Brassicaceae > Pseudoturritis > Pseudoturritis turrita. Next base: position 158,529 of record OVBL01000949.1, on the reverse strand, counting down.
TTTATATTTAGCAGCAGTTTTTTCAGAGTTGTTTTTTTTTTTGTCTCCGCCATCATACCCGCTTTGCTATGTTGTTGTTTGTGTCGCAGAAACTTGTAGAGGAACCCATCCGTTTAATATAAAGTGAAGATACTGAATAATTATTAATTAGCAAATTATTTGATTTATTTGTTGTTAGCCATAATTTTGTTCATTTTACAATTTATATTTTTTCAAAATAAAAACATGAAATATCCTTATCATTCTGTATTATGTCAAGAATTACTGAAATAATAAAAAAAAACAAAAAAACTATCAAAGGAATAATCATTTAAGCCGACCGAGAAAAAAGGGAAGCACCACGAAATGGTACATTATTAACAGCAGTATGTTTTATTAAGTTTATGGTGTATATAGTAACCATAATACCTTCCATTCTCTCTCTCAAAAGTTTTCATATGACAATTATTTGTCAGTGTATAAAATTATTAAATTCTCAAAAGAAATCAGATATAATATACGAAAAAAATTCTAAAAGTCTTTTCAAAATCCTTTCTAAAATTTATTTTGTGGTATTTTCTAGATTTTTTTCAAAAAAAAAATTATGATAGTTTTGAAAATAACTTTTTTTTGAAAATAACTAAAATGGTATTTTCAAAACATAATCTCAAAAAAATATTTCATGAAAAACCATAAGACGATATAGTCTATATCATATAGATAAGGATACATTAACCATGTAATAAAAAAATAAAATAGAAGATATGAATGATTATTAATTAGCAAATTATTTGAATTAATTGTTGACTTTAATTTTTTTCATTTTAAAATGTTTATTTTTAAATTTATATAATTTTATAAAATAAAAAACATGAAATATCCTTATCATTCAGTATTAGTTAAAGAATTACTGAAATAATGAAAACAAAAAAAATTGATCAAAGGAATAACCATCTAGGCTGATACCGAAGGGTATTGTGAGTGAGAAAATTGTCTGATCCATTGAGATTTAACATTTAAGAAATTAGGCATGATAGCCAGTAAATGCAGTAAAATTAATAAAATAACTATCCAATTCAAACAATTTGAAAAATATGAATTGATGTATAAAAGAAATCGATTTTACCCTTGTTCCTTCTTCTCCAACTAACCTTACCTGCAAAACTTCATTCTTACGTCTCCGTCTGATGCGAACCGAACGGTTCAATCAACAAAACCAAAATCTAAATACACCCATGAAACCGGAGAGACTCAGTTAAGAAGAAAAGAAGAGCATGTTTCCATATTCTCTTAGTTATAAGAGCTCGATCTCCATATTTCTATTTTTTCCATTTGCATAATTATATTTCCATATTTCTATGATCCATGATCGATCAGTTTATTTTCTTTGTGTATTTAAAGACATTAGTATCTAATGATTAGAATAGACTCGAAAATTGAAAAACGTTCTTGTGTTCTTTGTTCTTGTTATCTACCTTTGCTAGCTTTGGGACATTATAGCGGTTTTATTTTTTTTTGTTTTACAATCAACTAGTTTGATTCGGACAACTTCGTTGTGGTATCAAGGTAGCCTCCTCCGTGAAGTGCATGATGAGATCCAGAAATGGAAGGTTGGTATGATGGACGAACTCATGAGTCTCCAGAAGACCATGAATCGTCTAGTGAATACGATGAAGAAACAAAACCAGCCGGCTAAACAAATCGTGGAGATGGCCACTAATGTGCAAATTCCGACAAAGTCTCGACGATTAGTGACTTCTCACTCAAATGATTGGCAACTTCGCCACCACAAACGCCGACGGGCTCGACGATTCCGATTAGGGGTCAACATCACACTGCTCGGGTCAGAAAATCAGGAAAGCATAGCCGATCTAACACCTCTAAGATTAGATATGGAGTTGGCTCTACGCAATCTTGAAAACAGGTTGGAAAAAATTGTTCCAACAGGAAACGACCTTTTGATCGTGGATGAGTTAATCCTTTGAGAGAGAGTGGTAGAGTACCGGCGAGACAAGTTCAATGGAGACAAAGAAACCCACGTCTCTGCTATGATAACGGGAGGAGGAAAACGACACATACAGAGAAAATGAAGAAGAATACTTCACAAACAGAGAAGAGGAAAAAACGACACGGAAATACCAAAATGTTGGTGCATTGGCAAGGACTTCCACCGACAAAAGCCACCTAGAAAGATGCACAAGTTTTCTAAAAAACCTTGAGGACAAGGTTCACGTTGAATGGGGGAGTATTGATGCGAACCGAATGGTTCGATCAAGAAAACCAAAACCAAAATACACCCATGAAACCGGAGAGACTTGGTTAAGAAGAAAAGAAGAACACGTTTTCATATTCTCTTAGTTATAGGAGTTCGATCTCCATATTTCCATTTTCCCATTTGCATAATTATATTTTCATATTTCTAGGATCGATCAGTTTATTTTTTGTGTATTTAAAGACATTAGTCTCTAATGATTAGAGTAGACTCGAAAATTGAAAACGCTTTTGTGTTCTTTGTTCTTCTTATCTAGCTTTGCTTTATGACCTTATCACCGTCACAGTCACCGGATCTCTCCCTCTCACAGTTATGATGGTTCTCTCTCTCTCAATTTCGTCGGAACTCTCGTCGGATTTTTCTCTCGCTCTCTCATCGGAATTGTCACCGGATCTCTTCTTCTTACCAAATGTTGACTATTTAATTTTCATACTTATATATATATATATACATACATATATATATATATAGTTATATTTTTTTTTTCTTTTTTAAAAGGCTGGAATCTATGACTATATAAAAGTTCATGCTATTCGAACCTAAAAACATCTATATAGAATTTTAAGGACCAATCATTATATGCTACAGTATTTAAAATTAAGTTAATTTCTTTTTGTTGTTAATAGAAATTTTCCATTTTTAAAAAAATTGTTTTTTCACAATCTTTTTCATTAAAAATCTCTATGCATTTTGAGAAATGTAAAGTGAAATAAAATAAAATGGAAAAGTAAACATGACAAAACATAAGTATATGAAATAAAGAAGTATATATAATTTTGTTAATACATGGAATTACTAAATCGATAGATCTAAATCAAAACAAAAAATGGAAAATTGTATAATTGAGTGAATAAAGAAAAAAATGTAAATAGAAATTTTTATAAGAAATAGTTTATGTATAAATATGTATATATGTGTGTGTTAAAGTATGTTCGTGACTTTGTGTGTTCTTTTCAACTTTTTATACATGCATATTTTGATTTTTTATATGTGTTACGCTCCGTAAATTAATTTGGATTTTTTTTGAATAATGTACCACTTAAGTTACTAGATTATAATTATGTTAAATCATATTTCTTTGCTTTGGTTTTTTTTGTTATGCAGAGCGCTTTGGAAATTGATTATTGAGGTACATAACCTTATATTTTTGTCATTTATATAATTTTTTTTTTTGAATTTTAAGAGTTTAATCTCTGATCATTTTAAGTTTCTATAAAAAATTTACTACACTCAAATCATTTTTTTTTTTTAGTATTTAGCAAATACTATGCAATACGATGAAAAACTTAATGTAAGTGATGATAGTTAGAGCAAAAAGATATAACAGTGAAAGATAAAAAAAAAGTCGGTGAATAAACATGTTTTTCTGGTAAAACTGGCTAAAAATATTGATGATGACATAATTTGGTGTAACTAACAATATTAAGTTGTTGTAAAACATGTTGATTTCTAATATATGAATGTAAATTAGATAAAAAAAAAATGTATATATATATATTAATTTTTTTTTTTAGAAAGATAGAACTTAATTAAAAAATCAATTAAGCTTGTGGTACTTAAAGTGTTTTTAAAATGTAATGATTACATTTTTCTCACGAGTCTCAATAAAACTATGGCTGTTTCACCTTTCACTTTTGCCTAGCAACTTTTCCGCTTGGTTTTTGACGAGTTTGAAAAAGTTTTAGTATTCAATATTATATAAAAGCTGAAGCTATTTGTTTCAAGCCAAATCCATCTGATTTGGATTTTTTATAGCTTGTGTGTCCATTCAGTTATTGTAGTGGTAGAATTTTAAAAATATTCTACGTATGCAATAGATCATAAGATGTTATGTCATATCTAGTCTTTTTGTACACACGATTATGTGTGTAAATACTATTGTATGCAACTAGATTTTACTTGGAATAAAATGCTTATATGTTAAAATTAAATATATTCTGCTATTTCTGAGATGCAATGACAGAAAATTATTATAGAAATGATATTTAATAAAGTCATTCACAAAGATATATTAGTATTGAATGAAAGGTCGATTTAGACAATAAGAATAAAACATAAATTGTTTATAAATGTAAATAATATATACAATTAATGAATAGAAAATATAAGCGGAAAATGAATTTTTATCTTGTTAATACTAAGTTAAGGATACCGTAAAATATAAACTATGAGTTGGTTATAGCTTTTGAACAAATTGAGAAAATAAGTTCAGTAATCATCAAACAACATATATATACATATCAAATTCAAGTATTTTACTCATATAAAATTATTTGACTATAAATATTACAAAGAACATAAACTAAAAATTATTAAATTTGCATATTAAAAATCCAATAAATCAACAAAATATTTATAATATACACAAATATATTATATTATTGGCCATTGATAATCAATTTATTTTCTAGATTTACACTGCTAAATTTTTTAAATTATATATTTGAAAATTTAAGGATAAAATTCGTTATAAATATTTATATATATTGAATATATATTATTAGAAAATAAATATTTTAATAAAATATTATTAGTCACTATTTTTCAACAAAAATTTATACAAAAAAATCGCGCGTAGCGCAGATCCAAAACCTAGTATTAATTATTACAAATTATGAGAACAATTACATAGACGATTTTACAACGAACAATTTTAATTTTGACATGCGGAACTATGACAAACGGTTTTACTTGCACCACGCTTAAAATCTCCTATAAATCTTATCTCTACTAATCTCTACATTTTTCAGGACTCGAATTTCATATTTATGAGTATAGAAATATTAATAAATATTTGGTTAACCATTGGATTAAAAGCTTCCAATATATATTTAATTTAAGATTCATATTAACCAAATTAACCCTTAACTTTTTCGCCAAACAAAAAAAAAAACATCTACGCCGACAAAAAAACGAACGATCATCTACGTGGCACGACAATGCTTGATGAGGTGGCAATACGACTCGGAGTCAGCTTAACGGTCTACGTGGGCTTTGAGATACATTAAAAATGTAAACGTCATGTATGCTATGATGACGTCATGAAAACACTGTCTGGGTTGGGCTTGTGTCATGATATCCTCTTGGAAATACGAATTATTATTAATGAAAGCCCAAACAATCCACTAGTTACCAAAATTTCGCTACGGATATTGAAAGATTCACGTGGTTGTATTGCACAATTATGCGGACCAAGGAAAGAAAAAATAAATACACTAGTTACTAATTTTTTTTTTTTAAACTAAAATTTTGTGTTGTATTTATTCACTAACTTTAAAATTTCTGTCAAGTTAAAGTGTTATTCGATTAATTATTTCTAGAGCTCAAACATTCAATTAATGAATTAAAAGTACAAATACACATTTTAACTTACTTTAAAAAATCATTTGACTATTTTAACAATATCTTTGTTACACATCATACGATTATATAGAAATCCATATTAACATAATTTAAACTATATGTTACTAAGAGATTAATTGATTCATCCGCTATCACCCACAAATACTATGTTTATGGACGGTTGCGATTGGTAGCATCTGACAATAATCACAGAAATTGTTCCATACTACTCTGTACCGTTTTATATCGCTTGGAACCGCTCTAAATCAAAAACTCTTTTCCACGAACGTTTGAAGTTGCAGGCGGTTGCGTGTGGTTGAAAAAATATTTTTTTAAGAAAATATTATCTTAAATAATAAACTAAAAATTTACTTTTTATATCGAATATTATCATATAAAATTATATACACTTGATATATATTTTAATTAAACTAAAATAAACTTGTAATTATAAAAAAAATTATTATAAAAATACAATTTAATTATTCTATAATCTATTTAAAATATATAATTTTTTATAATAATATATTTTTTATTTCAATTTTAATTTTAATAATTATAAAAAATGTTCCAAACATCTTTAAAAATTTATTTAATTATTCTATGATTTATTTAAAATATATAATTTTAATTTTTTATAATAATATATATTTTATTTTTATATAAATTATATATTATGTGTATTTTGGTAGTTTTATGTAAATCTGCTATCGCACCTGCTGTAAACCAGTTATAAACATCCCGCAAACGCACCCGTTTCCAGCCGCTTTACCAATCGTATAAATTGTCCAATAACGCTAGAAACCGTTATCGTCGATTTCCGCAAACTCTCACAACTACATCTACATCCATTGCGTTTAAACGAGTTACGTCCTAAGTAACTTTTGGACCAATGATGTATTAGACCTCTCTAAAAGAGTGAGAAATTTGATTTCCTAAATTCGATGTTATTTAGAAGGGATTTAATTCCAACAGGAGATATAGAGAGATACAGGATTCGAATTTCTCAGACCTAATTCGAGAATAGGGTCCTGCCCTTCAGATTCTCAGATAAAAAGATATTTTTTAAATCAAATCAATCCGCCGACAAAAAAAAGACAAATCAATACATGTGAATTTAAAATAAAATAAAAACATAATTTTTCTTTGAAGTTTTGATAGTAATATATTTGTAGAGAATTTCGGAATTTAAGGTTCCCGTTTCCATCAGTTCCAAGAGCAAGAAGTAGGGGAAAAGAAGAAAACAAGTGTCGCACTTTTCGACGATGTTAGAGTGACACTCATCCCTAGACTTACCTCTCACCATCCCACACTTGTTCTTCCTCATGCATTTTAATCCCACGACAAATTTGTACCTACTTTATAACAGATTTATATTTACAACGAATTTCTTATCATTAACACAATTTGAAACGTTTGCTCTCTTTTATTTCCGACGTAGAACTTGCATTAATGAAATAGTTTGATTAATCAAATCGGAATGACATAATTTATATATGTAAAATCTAAATAACAAAATGCAGTGCTGCAAGCTAAATAATCAGTTTTGCCATTTCAATTGCGTGAAATTTACGAGAGAGTAAAAAACGGAAATGAATTCTTAGACTTAAAAAAATTGCAAGTAATATAAAATAAACGGGCTAAATCTTATCATCTTCACTAATTCTAAACATTTTGTTTGGAAAAAAATGACAAATTCGTTATTCATCGTTATTCATCAGTACGCATACATCCCCCATAACAATTTTTCATATCTGTATGTAGAGAAGTTAAGCGCCAACGATATCCATTCACGCATTAATGTAAATAGCTCATTCGCATTAAAAAAATATCATTCTATTTCTATAAAAAAAAATGTCGTGCTTCTACGATCCATCTATCTGGTTTTTGTTATGGAATTGGTTCAGTCGGTTCAGTCTAGAGTTAATTTATATAAAAAAAATTAAATAAATTAAAAATTTATAAATCATAAAGTTCATAATTTTTTAATTTACAAATAAAGCTAACAATTTCGTCAATATGTAATGAATCAATACATTTTCCCCTACAGGCCATATTAAACTGTTGATTATAAGCCGAAAAATACAAAATGTTGATTATAAACTCAATTTTAATTCAATATGTGCAATGATCATTATTCATCCGCGTAAGTCAATGTATAGGTTGGCTGCGTATTTCCCCTTCTAGAAGTGCAACTAAAACGATTTTTTCCCTGACTTTTTACCTTTTTGTTTTACTACACAAACAATTTAAACCGATCATAAAACTACATGAATTGCGTATTCCCCCCCCCCTAGAAGTGCAACTAGAACTATTTCTCCCCAGATTTTTACCTTTTTCTTCGGGAGGACGAGATGGAGCCATCGTACGAAAGAGGATTTAATCAGGAGGTAAGTGTAGGTTTAGTTTAATGCCATCTGCCATTTAGGATCGAAGTGAGACGAATAGAAAGACGTTCTTAGGGATAGTGAAGTTGGAACCTCTCTCCCAAAAAAAGCTTACCGAGGTAGGGATCTCTCGGTTCCATTCCTCTCCTTCGCCTCTTCTCTCATCCTTCTTCCTTTCTCCTTCGATAAGTCTCGTCAAATGACCAATTGAGAAAGAATATGAGATGGCAAAAATAGTATATTTTGGCTAGGCTAATCGTGATTCCTAAAACGCGATTACGGTTTACTTAACCTAATTTCAAAGTTAGCTAAACCAATTTTATTTCGTAAAGAGATAATAAGTTCATGTAGTCTTATGATCGGTTTAAATTGGTTGTGTAGTTAAACACAGAGGTTAAAGTCTGGAGGAAAATCGTTCTAGTTGTATTTCTAGGGAGGAATATGCAGTGATTTTCAAACGCGATTTTAGTTTACTTAACTGTGGTTACGGTTTAATTACAAAATTAGCTAAATTAATTTTATTTGGTCAATTTTAAAGAGATAATAAGTTTATGTAGTTTTATGATCGGTTTAAATTGTTTGTGTAGTAAAACAAAGAGGTAAAAAGTCTGGAAGGAAATCGTTTTAGTTGCACTTCTAGAAGAGGGAATACGCAGCCAACCTTCAATATGTAGAACCAAAAATGTGATGGTCTAGTGGTAACATAAGAAGTTGGTTTCTTTGTGTTTTGGGATCAATTTTTTTTTTGGAAGGATGATTATTTTTTAAATCGGAATATCTAAAAGTTGACTTCGAATATCGAAAAAGATTATGAACCGAATATCTGAAATTCCCTCGATTTATTAGAAAGAAAAAGTCAATATATAGAATGAATATATTTTCTCCAAATTTTTTTGCATTTATACATTAATCATCAACATGTTATGAAAATCGATGATTTAATAAGTGAAAAACAAAAACAAAAAAGGATTTAATAAGTAGTGGTATAAAAATAGGTACTTCGAGCCGAAGCACCTAATTAATAGTTGAGCCATGTGTTCGGAGTCGTTTGCCAGGCCGTCGTCAATTTTGACACGTGGTATACAAAAATGACATCTTCCATTCTCGCATGTACGTAAGACTATATATATACACGTCGTCCTCATATTTATTTTATTTTTATTATCTAAATGTTATTCCTATCCAGAAACTTAACGAGTAATTGTTGGAAATGGAAACGGTGAAACTTGTACCCTAAGTAAAACCTAGAAATAGAAAACCCCAGAATCGGTTAGTATTTCAGAATATATTTTTTTAACCTATGGAGTTATACAGAAATCCAGATTTGTTATATCTGGAAACGTTTATTGGTGGTGAAAAATGATTGAAATGGTAGTGAAATGAATTGAATTTTGTTAATAAAAATATTAATAGTGAATCTTTTAACCACAAAACCACTATCACTTTACTGTATTTTAAAAAAAAAAAAAAAACAAATGCATATACGACTGGAGCTCTTAAGAGAATAGTTTTGTTCAGGTTTGTTTGGTAAATGTAAATGAATGTTAAAAGATTATTAAGAAACAAAAACGTTAGTTAGTAGAATATCAAACTATAATAATTAGGTTTTGATTGTGGATCATTAGAAGAACATTAGTAAATGAGAAAAAATAAATGAAAGGAAAAGAGAAAATAAAATTTAATAAAGAGACATTAAACGCATATGAGAAATAATAAATTGTTAGAAATAAATGTTAACCATCGCAATGAATTGATTTTTAAATTTAATCTTATAACAAATTTTTAGAAAATAAAATAATACTAATTTTTAAATGAAATTATTATAAAGAGTTTTAAAATTTAATTTCAATAAAATATAAATTAAAAACATAAAATTGATTTAAATTCGAAGTTTATTTTTAAATTATGATTTCATGTAGAAATATATTTAAAGACATAATATAAAAAAAACTCTTTGACAGACTAGTAGACAAACATAAGCAGTTTATCAATTAATTAATGTGCATTTACAATATTTAATTTAAATTTTGTTTTAAACATAATTCGACTTATTTTTTAATAGTTATTTTGTTAAATTTTTATAGATAGTTACCCAAAATTAATGCGAACATAATATTCTTTAAATTTTATGCAAATTTTTATTGAAACAACATTTTTAATTATTTAGCTCAATTTTGTTTTTTTTAAATATATTTATTCTTTTTTTCTTCCTCACTCCAAACTTGATGGAGAATACTTTTGTTTTACATTTATCCATAAATTAAAGGAACGAAAAAATTATATATACTATATATTACTTATAAATACTTAAATAATGTATTTCTGGGGAAATAAAAAGAAATTCAAGTTTCTTTTAATTTCTTTTTTTTTGGTCACCATTCAAAACTAATAATTTGTTTATTATTCTCTCTTTTAAAATCCGACCCAATATGTTCGGGACATCAAGACTAATTTTTAATAGAACTAAAACTAATCTACTCGAAATTTAAATGTCCATATCTATTGAAAAGGCTTTAACAAAAAAAAAAAAAAATCTATCGAAAATTAAAAATCTATTGAAAAGGTCTTAATTTTCACTTTTAAAGAAAGGGACTTAGAGAGAAACACGTGAGTCATCATCAAGACAGTGGTCGGGGGTCGCTTTCGTGTAAGACGGAGACATTTAATTATATAAACAAAACGAGATTCCTTAGTATACATATATACACACACGTACGTACTCATACACATGCCACGTAAGAATACATACACAGATACACGCATGACGTGTCCACGTATATATATAAACATACGCTTCAATTTTCGTTTTGAGTCTTAAAAATTTAGTTAAAACTAAACTGAAATTAATATCCAACTCTCAGAGAAACACAACCATGGAAGAAGAGCAACCTCCGGCCAAGAAACGAAACATGGGGAGATCAAGAAAAGGTTGCATGAAAGGTAAAGGCGGTCCAGAGAACGCCACGTGTACTTTCCGCGGAGTTCGGCAACGGACTTGGGGTAAATGGGTGGCTGAGATCCGTGAGCCTAACCGTGGGACCCGCCTCTGGCTCGGCACTTTCAATACCTCAGTCGAGGCCGCCATGGCTTACGACGAAGCCGCTAAGAAACTTTACGGGCACGAGGCGAAACTCAACTTGTTGCACCCACAACAAGAAGAAGAAGTAAATAACAACTTGTATTTTTCGAGCCACGGGTCGGGTTCTCGGGCTTATAAGAAGCTCGACACGGTTCGTGGGCTGGACCTTGGTCTCGGCCCGTCAAGTGCGTCACGAGGTTCGTGGTCGGAGAGGTTTAGTTTTTTACAAGAAGACGATGACCATAATAATTACAATCGATGTTTGTCTTCAAGTGGGTCTAATCTTTGTTGGTTATTACCTAAACAAAGTGATCCACAAGATCAAGAAAGCATTAATGCGGCGAGTGGCTCTACGCTAACGTTTTCGACGAAGTTGAAAACGAAGAACTTGATGATGAAACAGAATTATGGGTTATCAAATAATGGAGCCTGGTCTAGGTTTCTCGTGGGACAAGAAAAGAAGACAGAGCATGACGTGTCGTCGTCGTGTGGCTCGTCGGACAATAAGGAGAGTATGTCGTCGGGTCCTAGTGGCGGCGGAGAAGGGAGGCATAGGCCGGAGGTGGAGGAGGGAACAACAGGGTATTTGGAGATGGATGACCTTTTGGAGATTGATGATTTGGGTTTGTTGATTGGCAAAAATGGAGACTTCAAGAATTGGTGTTGTGATGAGTTTCAACATCCATGGAATTGGTTCTGAGAGAGGTTTATTTATTTTGTTATTATTTATCATAAATATCTCCCAAGTTCGATTTAGGATTAGTAATTTGTTTGTACATCAATCGTCGTGGGTTCTTTTCTTCTTGCATGTGTGTGTAAATAGGTTTGAGCATGTTTTGATAATTTTCTAAAGCGATATGTAAAACAAAAAAAAAAGATTTATTAGATTGAAGTTTCGAATTATAACTGTATCTTACAACTAATTACAAGGTTTCATAGTCTTTTTGACAAATAGGTAGAAAGATTATTTAGAACAATTACTAACAAATAGGTAGAAAAGTCGCACTATTAAGTTGACTGGTCAGATATATATATATATATAATGAATATTTGTATTTTATTTGATCATTCGTAGTTCCCTTTGAAAATTCTAACTACTATTTTTAAATGGAAAAAGGCACCATATAAAAATATAGCATCTTGGTCTTTGGTCCAGTATTTTAATCAAAATTAATATTTTTTTACATTATATATGTGGTTCTATACGTTATGAGTAAATGTGAACGTTTTATAAAACGATCCCATACAATTTAACCAATAATAAAATAATTTATCAATAATAAAATAATCCGTAAAATTTAAAAAATTAATTTTACATAAAAATTTGAAAATATCATTTAAAATAAAATAAACAAATTTTTTTTTTTGAAATTTTACTTAACGAAAAAAATATCTTTATAGTATTTTTGAAAAACGAAAATAAAAATAAAAATATGAGGAAAAAAACATTAACGTGTCTTAAATACTTGCTAAATATTTTAAAAAAAAATTTCTTTAATTACTTGCGAGGAAAAGAGTTCTCTCTGTCTCTGACTCTCTGACAATACGTCAAAAAAAAGTCAATCAAAACCCTCCGAGTCAGCCTAAAGGTTCAAACTCTGACCCGTTTGTACCTAAATAAATATCCAAATCCTGAGACTCTGATCGGATAAATAAAGTCTTCTCATGATACCAACCATTGTTTCTAGGGTTTACAAGTGAGAAAGCAAAACCCAATCAATCGAGCGAAGCAAAAATCAAATATATCATCGGTGATCTGACTGCAATTTTCATGGATTCTTCCGGAGAAAGGTAATCCTAGAACAATCGCTTCCTTGTTTAGCCTTTGCAGTTTATGTTCCTGGGAACAGGATTTAGATGATATGTTCAATCACATGGTTCTGTCCCATCTGTTTCCTGTTGGTTTTGCCGATTATCGGGTGTCATTTCCAAGATGAACAAGTAGTGTGATTTCTCTTTGCAAGCGAAAGGGTAGGTTAAACATACATAATTATTCGGAGTTTCTCCCCTGGGAAAATGTAGCGGTTTAGGCTGGCCAGTTTTTCGTTTTCGAATATTGGCACCACCACCACCATCTTTGGAACCCAATTTCTATGCATCTTAGGGATTCTGGGTTTGAAAGGGTGATGAATCTTGTATGATTTCATCTACAATATATATTGAATAGCTGAGAAGATTAGTGTTGGAGTCTTGAGGAGGAGAATGTTATGTTCTTTTTGCCGCTTATAATCTCAAGAACCATCATTCCAACATCAGATTTTATCGAATATATCCCATTTGCCGCATCTCATTTCCTGCGTATTCTAGAGACACATAATCGTTGTATTCAGCTCTCCTTGCCGCTTACAATCTCAAGAATAATCGCTCCAAAGTTACAATCTCCTTGCCGATTTAGACTAGCCGAAATAGTAAGAAGAAGATAGTGTATGGTCCATCTTTCTAAGTAATTATTATTGTTATATATTAGATGAATATGTGCGAGTTTTATCTCTTTTATTGGTCTTGCTGTGTTTTAACGTCTCTCCTTGTAACCCATGTCAACAAAAATTGATAACACATATCACAAAAGATGTGAGAAATCCAACTTTGAGTTACTAAATCTTTTTACATTTAAACATTTTTTTCTTAAAGAATCTACGAGATATCTGAATAGTAAAGTCTTGATAGGGAAGCCGAGATAGTTTCCAATAGATTCAAACGTTTGGAAGATCATCAAACAAAAGCAAGGAGCTTGTAAAATGGCACCGTTTTGGGTTTCTCATGATCGATCGTCTTTGCTCTTCTCTGTTATCTTCACTTCTTTGTCTTCTCCTCTGCCTCTTCTCGTCTTAGAAACCTATCTACTATACTTGAATCTCCGTTTAAGCCGCTTTATGATGCCATTAGATTTTTCACAAATACCTTACGATTCTGCCTGCAGATCAAAAGATTTTACCGACCATCTTACGAAATAAGCTTAGTCGAAACATTAAGGTTGAAAAACGCAACATACCAATACATTCATCCTATCAATGTGTTATGAAACAATCGTCCTACATATGTTATGGATATTTGATTTCTTCAAAGCTCTGAAACAATGAACTCTCCGATTCAGTCTAAAGGTTTAAACTAAATTTCAGTTAATAATATATTATTTACGTGGAAAAGCCCCTCAAAACCCTCCGACTCAACCTAAAGGTTTGCACCAAAATAATATCGAAACCCTCAAACTCAGACCGGATAAGTAGGTCTGCAGATTACCTTCTTGCCTTAATACCGCTATTAAGTCGCGCCGTTGTTTCTAGGGTTTACAAGTGAGAAAGCAAAAACCCAATCAATCAAGCCAACCAAAAATCAAAATATATCACCGGTGATGTGGAGATCGACAGCTGCAATTTCATGGCTTCTTCCGGAGAAAGGTAATCCCAGAACCGCTTTGTTGTTCTTTACTCTTTGCAGTTTCTGTTCCTTGGAGCTGGATTTTGATGTTCTGTTTCAACCATATGGTTCAGTCCCGTCCGTTTTTTTGTCAGATAATCGAGTTTCATTGCCAAGATGAACAAGTGTTGTGGTTTCTCTTTGCAAGCGAAATATGAAGCTGGAGTAGGATGGTGTTTTTTGTTACCTACAACTCTCTCATAATCACTTTCTAAAATTTCGTCCACGAGCCAAGACTGTGTTATCAAAATAAAGTGGAAGAAGCATGAGATTTATTTTGTAGTTTTCTTCTCAAGTGGAAGATGCATGGGATTTTATCATCACTTTTTGGATGAGTTCAACTGATGTATGTATGTGTTAGGAGAAAATGGGCATGTGTCATATAATTTGTACAACAACACACTTTGATTTTAGGACGGATCGACGTGAACACATCAAAATGATGAAGGCTCATTGATGGTTCTACGGTTAGCTTGGATATGTTTTCTTTGAGGATTTGTAAAGTAAAACCAACGAATTCGTGGTTTTAGCTTCCTTTTTAATATACCTTCTAAAAGGCATTGGTGTGTTTTTGAAAATAGATTTGTTAAAGAGAATGTCACAAATTTGTGTTCGGTACTTTTCTTCCATTTTTCATCAACAGATCTCTGCATTTATAACGTGTTGTAGCTTTGTAAACAAGTTATATAACCTGGTTACACGATTTGTTTGTGGTGTGGATGCCAAAGAGCATTGAAGTGAAGAAACAAATTATAAGTTTATTATTATTACTCTCTACTGTTCATGTATCAGACTCTTCATCTCATTGTTTTCTGTAGACAACATATCCAAGAAAAAGAAACACAAAAATATAGTTACCAAAAATTCTTGGGACTCTAAATGTTTTTGAGCTCAAACTTGAGCATACATTATCACTCAACAGCTTCATCACATGAGTTATCATCACCATTCATATTAACATCATCATCATCATCATGGTCATCTTCGTTTGTTGGATCTTCCCTATCATGTTCACAACCAGTTTCTTCTACCATAACCAAAGGCAACTTCAGAGGTTGCTCTGGCAACTCCTTGAAGAATGAATTCATTACCATGAAGCGGAAGACCTGCAATAACCGGCTTTTGTCTCTCTTTATGTCTGCGCTTAGGAGCTTCTCAAGCAACGTAGGTTTTCTCGTCATCACGGAAGATTCTTGAGATGAATTTTTGTCTTGGAACCTTGGTTTCTTACTAAACTTGTCCTTTTCATCATGTCTTCTCTTATTACGTCTATTATTCTGGAATCTTCCCTTTTTGCCATCCTTGTATTGAAATTGTTTGCCATTATGTCCATTGTTGTCTCCTCTATCCCCATTAACTTGTTCTTCTGTATTGGATAAATAATATGAAGGAACTTCTGCAACTTCAACACCTAACTCGGCCTGCTTTGCTAAAACTTCCCGGAGTTGCTGCAATGAAAAAATAAAAGAGCTATATCAGGTAAGAAAATGCTAATTGAAAGAAGAAACATGAGTAGACTATGAGAAGATTATAATAACAAGCCTAATGATATGCCCTCTTTCATCGTCGCCTCAACTTGCCAATAGAAAAAAAACTATGAATCCAATAACTTTTCATACGCATAAATATATGATGTGCGCAAATGCTTTTTTCACCCTCATAACCTCTTGGATATTTAACTAGAGGGGGTATTTTGTTAGTTCTTCAACATAAAAACAAAACAAAAACCATAAAATTAGTGAGATTTCAATTTTTAACATGCATAGTATTGGCAAGCTGATCTTGAGTCAAACGAAAATTCAAGAACAGATTTGAGAATCATGAAGATTACTTGTTAAGAAACTATAATTTTAGTGTCCATATTTTCACACCATATAGCAGATCAGGCTCCTTTTCACCCTTTCCTAAAATCTTTGGCACTATGTGGAATTTCTCTAGTTTCGCCAATTGTATCTATATTAAATGCACTGTATCTAGCATAATTATAAATACCTAACTGTATAAAACATGCCGAATCTAAAGGGAAAACCAAAAATAAAGAGTACCTGACGTCGCATTTTTGCTTCCTCGTCAATGATGCATTTTGAAACATTTTTCTTAACATTCTGCAAATAGTTTACCTTAGCATTTAATATTTGCCCTGAAAGAATGTATTTGACAAATAAAAGGAGCTGGGAGAGGGAGGGTTACTCTAACCTTTTCAACATTGAGTTTTGTTGGATAATTCTTGCGCCGAGCTTGACGCCATTGCTGGATTTCTTTTGAAGTATAGAAGAAAGCAGATGATCTACTCATGGAGAAAAATAACATCAAAAAAATAATATTAGAGACAGAACCTGATGAGCTGACATCAACTTGAACAAAAATGATAAAACAAAAGATTTCCAGTGATCCAAAAGATAATCCTAAACACTATTAGGAAATATTTGGATCACACTGCTTTAAGAACGTAAAATACACGGAATTAAAATGGTTTATGAACCAAAAGAAATGCAATGAGCCAAACAGCAATGTGCTACGATATTGAGCTTAGAACTACCTTTTCTCCTCCTTAGCTATGTTGCCAGCATCAGATCCATCGAGCCCAGTTGCCACCTTATTATAGTTCCCTGTAATTGAAGTCATCAATACAGAGATCAAAAACTAAATAATAAAAGAAAAAACGCCTTCCATATTCTCAATGTTTCAGGAAATTTGGGGCAAAGCAAACAGAAATATTGGCAAAACTTAGGACTAAAGAGGTGTGAAAAATGTTCTTCTCTAATGCTGACTTTATTAACCGATATATTGTTAGTAACTCAACAACAACAAAGTGTAGAGATAACAACTGATAGTGACAACATTCTTTGCCCCAATGACAACTGACATTTCCAAGGGAAACTGAAAGAGTTTGAAGTTTATACCGTTTTGGCCAAAACTCTTACAACACATTAGAAATGTGATTTGATGGAAAAAGACTGACCTTTGCCCATGCGATCCTTGTTGAACCCAAACTTTTTCTTTGCATTATGTGCTTGAGATCTCTGGAATCTACAATAACTCAGAATACATATAAACCAAGATTATAGCAAACAAACTATTGAAAAGCGATCAAGTAGTAGGAACATACCCTTGACCAGGGCCTTTGAATTTCTGATGTTTTGTAAATTTGTTTCGAAAATCATTCCCATTAGAATTGGAACCATTGGTGTTGTTGCCAACAGACTGCCCCTGCGGAAGCAAGTATTGAAAATCACTCAAGACAACTCTCAAGAGCGAGACAGGAGATAAGACAGCAAGCAATGAAATAAGAAGTATCACCTGTGGTCGTGGCTCTGAGAAACCCGGAGGCTGCAACCGGTGATTTTGATGGGAAGTTGGAACCGGAGGATAACTAAGGGGGTTAAAGGAATTAAGCTGTGGCTGAGAAGTGAAAGCAGAAGGTTCAAGAGAAGGCCGGAAAAAATTGGGCTGAACTAAGGGGAGTGAGTGACCCATAAGGTTATTATTAGTAACTGCAAACTGAAGATTCCCCAAGAGGCTTGGAAGCAAGTGGTTGATATGGTTGGGCAAACCAAACTGGTGAAGTTGTTGTTGTTGCTGCTGAGGCATATTGGAGAAATTGTTAAAGAACTGGGGATGTATTGGCATATTGGGCATTGGAATCGGATTGTTCATGTGACCCATCATTGGATTACTCATCATCTGTGGATTCATCATCCCTAAATGATTAGAATTCACTTGGTTCTGATACCCATTACGTTGGTGGTGATTAGAATACCCATTGTTCTGCAGAGACAAAGAGGGAAAACAGAGATATCGATACGAAAATCCTTGATTTTGTGGTAAAAAAAAGAAGAGATTTTGATGGAGTGGAAGAGAAAGAGAGAGATACTTGCTGCTGTTGCGGTCGCTGCGGGTGCGCTTGAGGCCGAAGGGAGTTAAACGGAGGTCGCATCCTCAGTTGTCAAGGATTTTGCTCTGCTAGGGGTTTAGGGTTTTAGGTCTACTTGTGAACGCCGATGGTTAAATCTCTGCTCAGTGACAAATTGAGACGATGGGTAGGTAAGAACAAGCAAAACAAGGTCGAAATCAAGTCGGGACGATAATCGGTAGAAGAGATAGGTTACCTTGAAACGTGGATTTCGTCGGCGTGGAGCTAAGCGAGAAGAAACCTAATTATACTCTGGTCTCTGGTGAAGATCAAGGAATCTGTTCTCTCTCTCTGTCTCATCATGCTCTTAACTGACCGCGAACCAACCGGTACAAACCGGTAATGTGCGTGAAGACGTGGCACTCTTAAACCGAAGTCAGATTGATGGTCCACGTGGCTGACAGTTAGGCTTTTGTCCGGAGTATATTTGATGACAACATTGGTCTGGGTCAGAGTCTTGGATGGGCCTATTGGTAACCCAATCAAACCCAATTACATTCTCCCATAGATCCATTCATAAATTTGAAACCAAAATACATCAAACCATTTATAAATTCAAATGCAAATCAACAAATACATATTTATAACCGTAACACTAACAGTAAACCATGAAGAAATGGTTTTACATGATGTCGCTAGCAGATTTGTTACTTTTCTTCTTTAGAATCAATATTATGATGAGATCCTCGTTTTTGGTTATTATCTTTGGGATGAAACTTCATAATTGCCTAAGAATAATGATGATCTCTGTTTTTTTATTGCGTTGGTTGCGTATTTCCCTTTTAGAAGTGCAACTAAAATATTTTTTTCTCAGACTTTTTACATTTTTTTTTTATTACACAAACAATTTAAACCGATCATAAAACTACATGAACTTATTATCTCTTTAAAATTGACCAAATGAAATTGGTTTAGTTAATTTCGTAATTAAACCGTAACCATGGTTAAGTAAACTAAAATCGTGTTTTAAAAATCACTGCGTATTTTCCTCCTAGAAGTGCAACTATAATGATTTTCCCCCAGACTTTTACTTCTTTGTTTTACTACACGAACAATTTAAATCGATAATAAAACTACATGAACTTATTTATCTTTTTACGAAATAAAATTGGTTTAGCTAATTTAAAAATTATGTTAAGTAAACCGTAATCGCGTTTAGGAATCACGATTAGCCTAGCCGAAATATATCTTTTTGTCATCTCATTTTCTTCTTCAATTGGTCATTTGACGAGACTTATCGAAGGAGAAAGGAAGAAGGAGGAGAGAAGGGGAGAATGAGAGGGGACTGGAACCGAGAGATCTCTACCTCGGTAAATTTTTTTTGGAAGAGAGTTCCAACTCCACTATCCCTAAGAACGTCTTTCTATTCGTCTCACTTCGATCCTAAATGGAAGATGGCATTAAACTAAACCTACACTTACTTCCTCATTAAATCCTCTTTCGTGCGATGGCCCCATCTCGTCCTCCCGAAGACTTTCATGGCAAAATAGTATATTTCGGTTAGGCTAATCGTGATTCCTAAAACACGATTACGGTTTACTTAACCTAATTTCGAAGTTAGCTAAACCAATTTTATTTGGTAAAGAGATAATAAGTTCATGTAGTTTTATGATCGGTTTAAATAATTTGTGTAGTAAAACAAAGAGGTAAAAATCTGGGGAGGAAATCGTTCTAGTTGCACTTCTAGGGGGGGGGGAATACGCAGTGATTTTTAAAATGCGATTTTGGTTTACTTAACCGTGGTTACGGTTTAATTACGAAATTAGCTAAACCAATTTCATTTGGTCAATTTTAAAGAGATAATAAATTTATGTAGTGTTATGATCGATTTAAAATATTTGTGTAGTAAAATAAAGAGGTAAAAAATCTGGAGAGAAATTATTTTAGTTGCACTTCTAGAAGGGAGAATACACAGCCAACCATTTTTCCACTAATTTGTTGCTTCAATATAAACCTAAATTTCTCGGATTCCGTATTCGTCGACCAAGATACTAAAATATTCTATGATTTTTATACTCAATTCCTTCACTAAAGCGGTAGTGAAATATTGAGCATCATAAAAGGTCGTAAAACCCTTCACTAATATTAGAGGTTTGACTTGGGTGAAACCAAAAAATCGACCCATTCCGATGAACCATGAATAAGTCGTAATTATTATATTTTTCTATAACATTATCACAATTAATGTACTTATTATATTAAAACTTATATTCCTCTATATGAAATTTTACGTAAGTTCGTTAAAATTTAATTTTATAATTTAAAAACATGATAACGATCGACATATATGTCTGGATGAAGATAAATTTATTGAACTTTTCTTACCTCGAATTTTTTCAGTGAATAAATCGAAAGATATACAATATTAGTTGACTAGCATTTAACGTTAAATGCCTTCTATTCAGAGTTAGGGCGGATTTGTGATATGGAATTCGTACCCGTTCCATCTCTATTCAGAATATAAGTGGAAAATGTTATTTTTTTGTAACATAAAAGAAAAATTGTGGGTAAAAATCATCAAAATTTTAATATCCGTTACTGAGGTTTAAAACCAATATGATATTTTATCAACTTATATATATATATGAACCAAACTTCTTATTACATGACAGTTTATTGTTGTTCTATATAAGCTGTCATACACAAGGCTCATGTGAGTTCTTGTTAATAATAAATGGTTTTGTGTCCCAACGCTTTCGTTCCTTCTTGTGAAACTTGAGGTGGATATAGGTGGCATTAAATAAAATTTGTAGCATTAGAAAGAAAACTAATCACAAGAAAAAACAAAATAAAGTATATTGGTTATATATGAGATGTAGGAGGTGATTGGGAAGGATTTTGAAGGCTGTAACTTAATTTTTAAAAATTTAAAGTCTATATATATATTTTTTGTTCTACGTTTATTTTTTTTTTTAAAGTTGACAATTGATGACTTTTAATTTTTTAAAGTCACAGCCATATTTAAAAAAAAAAGTCACAGCAATTTTTTTTTAAAGTTTATTTTACAGCCACAACCAAAAATAAAAATCCAAACTAATCACCCTGTAATCACTAGTTTTGTTCGTAATTTAATTTATATCATACAATGAATAAGTGTAGAAACCAAATAAGGTCTTTAAGAAAATTGTTCGAGTAGTCAGTGAAAAAACAATAGCAGAAAAAGGATGTGAACTTATGTACAAATAATATACAAAAATGTACAATATTATCATTCTTTTGGACCACAACCACAAGTACTTTGATAATTATAATAAACATTATGCATATAGTCCTGTTCATTTTAAATAGCAACTGTAAGAAACTAAAAAAAGTAGAAGCACTTTTGGCTGTCATAACACGGGTTGAATACATTTAAATAAATAAAATGAAAGTGAAAATAAAAAATCCAACTATATAAATTCCAGTCTTCCTTCATTTCTCAATTCTATAATTATCATTTTTTTCACAAAGACATTTCAAGTTGACGAAAAAAGGGAAAAAAAAGGGTGCCCTTATGGTGATCTCAACTAGAAAATCCGAACCATTGGTTATAGCATTCGTTTCTTTGTTGCTAGTATTGGCTATGTCCGGTCCGATGGTGGTCGAGGCACGTGCTTTTTTCGTGTTCGGCGACTCGCTCGTGGACAGTGGCAACAACAACTATCTGGTGACGACTGCACGTGCCGATTCTCCGCCGTATGGAATTGATTTTTCAACTCGGAGACCAACCGGGAGGTTTTCCAACGGTCTCAACATTCCAGATCTTATCAGTTACGTTCGGTTATTAATCTCATTAACCGGTTTAGAGTAATCTTGGTTCAATATTTCGGTTTATATACAAAGATTTAAACCAAAAGACTTGTAATAATAATCAACAGATATATGTGAATTTGACTGATAACCAATATAAATTTGATAATAACCAATTAATATAATTGTTAGGTGAGGCAATCGGCAACGAAGAGGCACCCTTACCATACCTGAGTCCGGAGCTAAGGGGCCGGAGGCTTCTTAACGGTGCCAATTTTGCCTCCGCTGGTATCGGAATTCTCAACGATACCGGCTTTCAATTCGTAAGTAGTCAAAACCGGGTCAGACCTCTAATCAGTAATTATATTTTCCATTAATTTTACGATTATCTATAGGTATAAGTTTTTGCCTTTTTGGTATGTAGATAAACATTATAAGAATGTACCAACAACTCGACTACTTCCAACAATACCAACAACGTTTGAGTCGCTTGATTGGGAAACCGCAAACGCAGCGGCTCGTGAATCAAGCGCTTGTACTAATCACTGTCGGCGGCAACGACTTCGTCAACAACTATTTCTTGTTGCCATATTCCGCTAGATCCCGCCAGTTCGCCCTACCCGACTACATCCGGTTACTAATTTCAGAATTCAAGAAAATACTTATGGTAATAACAACAATCTTACAAAATAAAATTGATTTCATTCATATTTTCTAAGCAAACTAAATTCGAACATTTCCATATTTTTTGGGGATTGGATACCAAGGTTAAATTGGATTAAATCAATCTCTTTCCTACATCTAGCATTTGTAACATCGAGCACATTCACTTTTTTTTTTTTTTGAATACTAAGAGGTTATGGGTCTAGGCCCGTACACCCCCTCAGGCCAGGGACCATAGTATTTTATATGATTTCCTTCCAAGTGCCACTTGAACCAGCGACCTCTAGGCTTTGTCTGAGATTCTTTACCAAACAAGTTATTATTAACGTTATATTAGCTATAATTAACTTGTTAAATTATATAATTAACTTATTTACATTTCTATAATTAACTTGTGTGTGTTACTTTTAGCGGTTATATTCGCTTGGAGTGGGTCGAGTTCTGGTGACCGGAGCCGGACCACTAGGATGTGCACCCGCCGAGCTGGCGAGATCAAGGTCGTCCAATGGGAGATGCTCGGCCGAGCTACAACGAGCGGCGTCTCTATATGATCCTCAGCTACTTCAAATGATAAATGAACTTAACCGAAAGATTGGAAAAAATGTGTTTATTGCCGCAAACACTAACCAAATGCAAACGGATTTTCTAAGCACTCCGCGAACCTATGGTAATTAAATTTTAGTGTTCCCTTCTAATTATTTACTTTGGTCAACAAGAGTGTTATAACAATTATTTATTTTTGTTGGATGTAATGGTTATTAGGATTTATAACGTCGAAGGTTGCTTGTTGCGGACAAGGGCCGTACAATGGGATGGGGTTGTGTACGGTACTATCGAACGTGTGTCGGAACCGAGAGTTATATGTGTTTTGGGACGCGTTTCATCCGACCGAGAAAGCAAACCGATTGATAGTCCGTCATATCTTGACCGGTTCCACCAAGTACATGAATCCCATGAACCTTAGCTCTGCTCTTGCCCTATGAGCCACACATCTGATAATCTAAAGTCGAATTGATAAATTCGGGTTCGTCTATTTGATTTATGTTTATTCGATGTACAAGTTGTATGTATCGACTATTAAATACAAGAGCATGAAATAACTCAGTTAGTCTGAATTTAGCTTGTTTCTTTATTTGTAGTTTTCAATTCAATTTGTTTTGTTTTGTTTTTTATTTTCTTATATTTTTCTGATTAGGGTGGTTCATTCTGATTACGTTTGTTTTGAGTTACGATTCGATTTTAAGTTGTTATGGAAAGATTGCAAAAAAAGAAAAAACAGCCTATTTATGTTTCACTTGAAAAAAAAGTTAATATGTCTAATAACCAAATAAAAAACATAAATTTGTTATAAATCAAAAGGATTAAGAGAGAATTGTGTATCTTATTTCATGAATAACCAAGAGTATATATAGGGATACAATAGCTTGGAGAGGAAGTATAACTTGGGAAACAAGTGTAGAACATTCTAGAATATGGACCTATAATGGGCATCCATATAATGAGTTCATAACACTCCCCCTTGGATGCCATTATAGTAAAATTATTCCTAATGCGCATAAGATGCTGTCTCATTAAAAATCTTACCAAGAAAATCCAATTGGGACAAAACCATGGTTAAGGAAAAAAGAGTGCAACGCGCTTTTACTCCCCCTGATGAGTGCATAACTTGAGATCTTTGTGACGACGCACCCAAATGATGAACTTGTTTCTTGAAAGTAGCAGTAGAACATGTAAATCGCCATTCTTCTACAGCTCATGGGTCTTTGAGATGATTCATCTTGATCATTCTCTTTGTTTCTCTCGATATCAAATATATATGACATTGCCATTCACTTGGGAGATTGATAGACCTTGATATATCATTATAATATTCTTTTTTAAGTGTCTACCATTTGCGTGGTTTTTGATGTCTCGTTAAAAACCTTGTCATAGAAAAACCCTATGGGATAAAAACTATGATAAGGGAAAAAAAATACATCCACGCACATCATTATATTTCTCCCCCTCGGAAACATCTTCTTCAGGAGATGAATTCCGATCATATATACTATCTCTTTTGGAATTATTATAAGCATAGTCTTAATAAACAAACTTGTATGATTCTCATATAATCTCTCAGATCATTGAACTTCTGGTGCATAACATCCTTTCTCATAGAAGATCATTTCTTGGTCTATTTGAATTTGTTTCTTATCATACAGAATCTCATCTTTCAACCATGAAAAAATCGGTAAATTTCCCAAACATCAATTTAAGTATGGTAGTTCTGGACCAACAATATGTGAGCCTTTTTATCTAGAATCCTGCAAAGATCTCTCAATATCTCATCTCTTTCGCTAGATGCTCAATTTGTAATTCCAAGCAAAATTTATCTTTCAAAGATCTTTCATCTTGGATTATTTCTTCAAATATTTCAGTGTATACAAAATCTCTTCAGGAGTTCCAATGATGTTCAAATCATCAAATCATTTCCCAAATCTCCTTATAAATATGTATGAACTAATGAGATCATTCTTATAGCATTTTCTTTATTAAGTACTCACTGAGGCGATTATACCACATACGCCATTATTATTTCAATCCATAAAGAGATCGATTTAATATTATGCAGTGATATTCAGGTTTTGCCCGAAATTTGTACGAAACGGATTCTACCCGAAATTCGCACGAATTGATTCTGCCCGAGATTCGTACGAATCTGATTCTTCACAGAAATCTGGTATGCCCCAAATTTGCACGAAATGAGTGTGCTTCTGGCAGTTTAAATCCTTCTGGGACGTTCATATAAATATCATATACAATGGTCTTTATCGTATGTTATTGTCATCGTACTACTCGTGATAACTCTGCCGGAGTTTCGATGATGTTCAATATAAGAATTCCATTTGATCAATATCTTTTCATAAATCTTCATGGGTACAAATTTACATGATTACACCCCCATGCTACATATTTTCTTTTCATTCGATCGAGTAGAGTTCCGGAGAACATAACTCTGATATCATTAATCCTTAAGGGATTATATCCTTTATATTTATATCCTTCGAGGATTGCATGTAAATGTCATTATCCAGTGTTCCATCTCTTATTACCAGACTTATAAGATAGCTAAAAGTATTGCATCCACCACAAGAGAATACATCTCTTTTTAATACATTCATTGTCTTTGTGATAATATTTGTTCAACCAAATGTGATTTATATCTCACAATTTCACTATTTTTATTATTCTTTAACACAAAAACTCATTTGTCTTCCACTGGTTTTACACTTCAGGTGCATGGACTACTGGTCCAAATATTTTTCTGCAAGAGATTATACGTCTATTTCTTCCTTTCCATTTTGGCCAATCATTACTTTGTTTACACTTTTCAATAGACTTTTCTTATGATCCTCTTTCTTATTCATAATATCAACTACTCATAGCATGCAAAAATATTACGACGTCGATTTGCTTTTGGTTCCATCTTATTTCATACATGACATAACTAGCTAGATCACTTCATTGTCAGGTACCTGAATTTCTTTCTTTGTCATTGATAGCTCTAAAGTTTACCCTAGAAAAATCCCTGCAAGTGCACAGGACTGCAGTTATAGTATAAAGGGTTATCGTATCCCTAGAGACCTAATGTTGCGCTGCAAATTCTCAGTATCGAATCAAGCTAAGTAAGTAAATAATGTAACTAACGAAAATAATTAAGAAAGTCGGTTGAAAAACTTGTTGAAAGCGGGTTTTAATCAATGAGACAAACGTTAGGCCTTGGGAAATTCTTTGGTAAATCTGAATTGTAGACTAAAAGATCGTTAGGATATTTATGAAGATTCGTTCTCGAACTCGAAACACAACTATAAAATCAACCAACTTTCGCTGTGGAGATTATCTATGTCTAGACCCTAGAATTCCAAATTTCTTTGCAAATTCAAACAATTTAGACAAGCATTAGGTTCATGTTCGATTGTTCACAAAATCCCTAAGCCAAATTTCTTTGCGAATAGGAATTTTGCTCATCTAAGATAGTTCAGGCAATCAATAATACTTTCGCATCTATTAATCAACCTAAATTCTGAATTCTAGGTGATCAAGCTAGAATTAGCATTAAATACAATCTAGATGAAGAACTATATGATTATCCTAACAAAATCTATATAATCTAACAATTCCTCTTCAACCTTTGAATAATCCTAAACCTAACAAGCAAACTACTCAGACATGGTGATTGAAACAAACATCATGATAAGAAAAGAATGCATAAAAGAAATAAGCAAAGATACAAAAGAGGAACAAAATCTCTCTCTAAGTCTCAATAAAATAAGAAGTGCCTCCTAACAATGGCTTTAAAAACCTAAATATAGTCTAAAACACGAATGGGGCTAATGTGCAACTCCTGGAAATTTTTGGGTCAAAGATGCAATTTCTGAAAACTTGAGGTGCAGATTCGCAGAGAGTGTCGATCGACACTCTGGAAGGTGTCGGTCGACACCAGTGGAAAAATGTTGCACTCTTCCTGATTCATCCGTCTTCCGTTTCCTCTTTGTTCGGTTTGACTCCAAATACTCCCAAAATGCTCCAAAGTCGCCTAACTCATGTAATAACCTGAAAAGACTCATAAAGACTCTAAAAACACTTAAAAGACTCGATAAAATAACGGATATCATGGTCAAAAACTGGTAAAAATCTTGATATATCAACTCCCCCAGACTTAGCATTTGCTTGTCCCTAAGCAAATACAAAGAATAAAGTCGAGGTTTGAAAATCACGGGAACTCACAACTCTCCAAAACGCCACATTGACAAAAATTTTGAACCCACATATCACAGAATCGAATTAGATAGTATGTCAGTGTACTTACCACAAGCTTAGCAATCGTCCCAAGATACGGTTCAGCATTCCTTAGAGAAATTCGACTTCACCATTGTTGACTCCTTTAGTTATTTAAGCGTGCGGTCTCATCGAGGGAATATCGATCAAAGAAACCACAAACTCTTCTCTTCCAAGCTTCTGAACACACGGAAAGTGTCGGTACAACTCCTTTATTTTCTCTTCCCTTAGTTGATTTTCTCCCTACTTTTCTAGGGTGTCATTTCTATTTTTTCTATCAACTTTTTTTTATAGCTCAAAAACAGTGCTTCTCACTTTTCTGTTCCTTGTGAGGAGACATTTTCGTGAGATGCTCGCCTTCCTAGTCTTTTCTACGGAACTCGGGCTGCTGTCCTTGAGCTGCTTTCCATTATCTTTTTTATAGGGAAGATCAAAAGGAGATTGCACCAACTTCTCTTGACAGTCATTGAAGAGGAATCAGGTTCGATGTATACCAAGCCCCAAGATGAGAGAATTAAAGTTTATTAGGTGCGGAGTCAACGCTGGATCTTTCGAACTCTCCTGAAACATGAACTTTCTCCGGTAAATCGATCCACTCATAGTGTTCTACCTAGTAAAATATGCAATTAACTGCTGTAACAATGGTCCTTCAAGTATCAATGCAATGTGGTTAGTTCCAAAGAAAAGCTCATAATTTCCAACAAAATTTTTGACTCAATAAACAACTTGGACTGACTCAAAGAGGAAAACAAAAAAATGATGTTAGTAAACGATAAACACCCTCCCCCAGATTTACTTCACACCGTCCCGGTGTGAAAACAAATCAAGAGAAAGGTAAAACAGACTAAAAAAAATGAAAAATAAAAGAAGAGAAAAACTTACAAGTGGGTTGCCTCCCACCAAACGCTTGTTTTAAGTCATTAGCTTGACTTGGATGCCATTTAGGCGTGAGGTGGATCTGCGAGGGGCACTGTGTCTCCCTCATCCCTTAAGAACCTTGCATGTGATGGCTTTGGATGGTTCTCCTTTGCAGCTAGTATTCCTCCTTCAAACTTCCAAGGAACAACACCAGGAAAGAGTTTCATAGTATTCTGCAGCATCTCTTGAACAACAACCTCTCTTCTCTCCCTCAACTCTAAGGGGATGATAATTCTGAACTTGGAAAAAGGTTTTGAGGTCCCTTTGCACCTCACTTTGGGGTCAGTCAGGTCTCCATCACATCTCAGAGAGACTAGAGTCGAATGTGGAGCACATGGGATCTTTTTGCACTTGGAATTTGCTGGTTTGTTGACTTCATGATGTGCAAGGGAAGGAGTCATCTTGAGGACGTTTTGGACCTTCTTCGTGTCATCTCCAGGGTCTAAACTCGGCTTCTCTCCATCATTGACAGTCATACAAGAAGTCTCTTTGACATGAACTGCAGGGTAGAAGACATTCTTGTTGATCTTGGAGAAAGAGATTCGCTGATTAGGATAATCCACAATCGCACCCACAGTTGCAAGGAAGGATGCACCAAGAATTAATGGTTTATTGTTGTCATTTTTCATCTCCATAATGTGAAAATCCGCAGGGACAAGACAATCTCCTACTTAAAGCATCAGGTCAGGAATGAAGCCTTTTGGAGTTGTAGAAGAAGCATCTGCAAACTCGATAGATATATTTGGAGGTTGTAGATCCAAAATTCCTAGCTTCTTTGCAACAGTCTGGGATATGACATTCACATTAGCTCCCGTGTCACAGAGAAAATCCTTTAATTCCATGCCTTTGATGGAGCATGGAACAACGAACTTTCCTAGATTCACTAACTTAGGTAACTTCCTCAATGATGGTTGACCATGTTTCCCTTTTGCCTCTGGTACTTTGTCACTGTCATGGTTAATAGCCAATGGGTATGGTACCTTGGGTTTGTAGATGCGTTCCATGGAAGTTTCAGGTTGATTTCTGGCCTTCAGAACGGTGTCGGTCGACATTGGAATGGCCTGGCTCGACACCAGCCCATTACTAGTCGATTTTGGCACGTTTGGTATGGAGTGTCGGCCGACACTGGCAGGTGGTGTCGACCGACACCCTAGATGGTCGACACCCACGTTCCTCTGGCTCGATTCTGGGTCGTCTATATGGGGTGTCGTCCGACACTCCCCCTTGGTGTCGTCCGAGGTCGATTTTGGCACGTCTGTAGGGGGTGTCGTCCGACACTCCCCCTTGGTGTCGTCCGACACCCTGTCTGCAAGATTAAAATCATCTTCCTCTTCAACTTCTTCAAGCAAAACAAAATCCTCTTCATTCACACCCTTTCCCAACACTGGTTTCACCTCTTTTCCACTCCTCAGAGTGATCGAATTGACATATTGTCTTGGGTTCATGTCGGTCTCTCCTGGAAGAAAACCTTCTTGTCTTTTCACTGACTCTGCGGTCTGAGCAACCTGGGTATCCAGCTTCTTCACATGGGTATTGAGAGCCTCAAATTTCCCATTCAAATCTGTGTACATGGCATCCATCTTACCATTGAAATCAACCGTCATCTTCTGTTGACCCTCAAGAAGCCTCTCAAACATAGACTCAATCTTGCTTGACTCCGGTGAATTTGGTGGTGGTGCTTGATAAGTTGAACTTCCATAAGTCCTGGTGTAGCCACTGCTATGAGCCTGTTTCGGGTACGACTGATTGAATTCAAGACCTGTCGGATTACCTTCAGCATTCTTGTAACCTCCTCCTTGAGCATTGCTAGTGAAGTTCCTGTTGTTCTGACCATACTGAAACCTCTGACCTTGATATCCTCCACCAATGTAGTTGACATCTTCAACTTCATCTTCTTCAATGGCCTCAACTTCAGCAGCAAAGTGAACAGCCTTCTTATTTTTACCCAGTAAGAGACCATGCATTGAATCCAACTTAGCCTGGACCTCTGCAATCTGACTACCCTCTAGACTTCCAGCTTGCTTTTGCCTTTCATAATCTGACATCTTCGTGCTATTGCTCGAAGCCAAGTTCTTGATAAGAATCAAGGCATCCTGTGGGCTTCTCGTCATGAAATTCCCATTACTCGCAGAATCCAGTGACATCTGATATCTCCAATCAACCGCTTTGAAAAAGGTACTGAGCAACTGAGCTTCACTGAACCCATGGCGTGGACAGTCTCTCTGATATGACTGGAAACGAATCCAAGCTGCCTTGAAAGACTCCATAGGACCTTGAGAAAAGGTAGATATTCTAGTTCTCAGCTCTTCAGATCTAGCATCGTCATAAAAATGGTTCAAGAATGCATTCTTCGTCGCTTCCCATGTAGTTAGTGAACCTGGAGGAAGTTGTGTCAACCAGCTAGCGGCTTCTCCTACAAGGGAATATGGGAAAAGCTTACAGAACAGGTAGTCATTGCTGACTCCATTGGCCTTGATGCCACCAAGTAGATCCTCAACCTTCTCGATATGATCTATGGGATGCTCATTGGAGAGTCCATGAAACTGATGCTGTCCCACGAGAGTGTAGTACTGAGGCTAAATCTGAAAATCGTGCCTCTCAAAAGCAGGAGGTCTGATCGCAGATCTGTTGGCATAGAACTGATCAGGCCTGTTGTAGTCCGCAAGTATCCTGACTACTTCGCGCCCTTCGAGTTGGAATTGCGCTCAATTGTTGTTCTCATTCTGATGCTCAAGTTGTTCCATAATCACATTACCATCAACACCAAGCTTCTGACCTTTCGCATTGCGTCTGTTTCCCTCTTCGTCAAACAATAAACCAGCTTCATCCCGAATAAGTACTATCGGATTGACCATCTCGGCTGGTTTTTTCGCTTTCCTGTTCGTACGCTCCAAGTTTGCTAGCTCTTGATTACTGAGATTGACTAGCTTTTGATCTTTGTTGCTTCTGGTTCTGCGATTAGGCATACACCTGAAACACAAAAGAGTAAGTGATAGAGCGCGTAAGTAAAAAATATAAAAATAGAAACTTAGACGAAATTCTACTACTAAAAACTCGTAGGCAACAATTAAGTACCCGGCAACGGCGCCAAAAACTTGATAGCTCTAAAGTTTACCCTAGAAAAATCCCTGTAAGTGCACAGAACTGCAGTTATAGTATAAAGGGTTATCGTATCCCTAGAGACCTAATGTTGCGCGGCAAATTCTCAGTATCGAATCAAGCTAAGTAAGTAAATAATGTAACTAACGAAAATAATTAAGAAAGTCGGTTGAAAAACTTGTTGAAAGCGGGTTTTAATCAATGAGACAAACGTTAGGCCTTGGGAAATTCTTTGGTAAATCTGAATTGTAGACTTAAAGATCGTTAGGATATTTATGAAGATTCGTTCTCGAACTCGAAACACAACTATAAAATCAACCAACTTTCGCTGTGGAGATTATCTATGTCTAGACCCTAGAATTCCAAATTTCTTTGCAAATTCAAACAATTTAGACAAGCATTAGGTTCATGTTCGATTGTTCACAAAATCCCTAAGCCAAATTTCTTTGCGAATAGGAATTTTGCTCATCTAAGATAGTTCAGGCAATCAATAATACTTTCGCATCTATTAATCAACCTAAATTCTGAATTCTAGGTGATCAAGCTAGAATTAGCATTAAATACAATCTAGATGAAGAACTATATGATTATCCTAACAAAATCTATATAATCTAACAATTCCTCTTCAACCTTTGAAGAACCCTAAACCTAACAAGCAAACTACTCAGACATGGTGATTGAAACAAACATCATGATAAGAAAAGAATGCATAAAAGAAATAAGCAAAGATACAAAAGAGGAACAAAATCTCTCTCTAAGTCTCAATAAAATCAGAAGTGCCTCCTAACAATGGCTTTAAAAACCTAAATATAGTCTAAAACACGAATGGGGCTAATGTGCAACTCCTGGAAATTTCTGGGTCAAAGATGCAATTTCTGAAAACTTGAGGTGCAGATTCGCAGAGAGTGTCGATCGACACTCTGGAAGGTGTCGGTCGACACCAGTGGAAAAATGTTGCACTCTTCCTGATTCATCCGTCTTCCGTTTCCTCTTTGTTCGGTTTGACTCCAAATACTCCCAAAATGCTCCAAAGT
Organism: Pseudoturritis turrita; assembly: GCA_900406555.1. Classification (NCBI taxonomy): domain Eukaryota; kingdom Viridiplantae; phylum Streptophyta; class Magnoliopsida; order Brassicales; family Brassicaceae; genus Pseudoturritis; species Pseudoturritis turrita. The sequence continues at coordinate 125,879 of OVBL01000949.1, read as the reverse complement.
CGCCTAACTCATGTAATAACCTGAAAAGACTCATAAAGACTCTAAAAACACTTAAAAGACTCGATAAAACAATGGATATCATGGTCAAAAACTGGTAAAAATCTTGATATATCAACTCCCCCAGACTTAGCATTTGCTTGTCCCTAAGCAAATACAAAGAATAAAGTCGAGGTTTGAAAATCACGGGAACTCACAACTCTCCAAAACGCCACATTGACAATACTTTTGAACCCACATATCACAGAATCGAATTAGATAGTATGTCAGTGTACTTACCACAAGCTTAGCAATCGTCCCAAGATACGGTTCAGCATTCCTTAGAGAAATTCGACTTCACCATTGTTGACTCCTTTAGTTATTTAAGCGTGCGGTCTCATCGAGGGAATATCGATCAAAGAAACCACAAACTCTTCTCTTCCAAGCTTCTGAACACACGGAAAGTGTCGGTACAACTCCTTTATTTTCTCTTCCCTTAGTTGATTTTCTCCCTACTTTTCTAGGGTGTCATTTCTATTTTTTCTATCAACTTTTTTTTATAGCTCAAAAACAGTGCTTCTCACTTTTCTGTTCCTTGTGAGGAGACATTTTCGTGAGATGCTCGCCTTCCTAGTCCTTTCTACGGAACTCGGGCTGCTGTCCTTGAGCTGCTTTCCATTATCTTTTTTATAGGGAAGATCAAAAGGAGATTGCACCAACTTCTCTTGACAGTCATTGAAGAGGAATCAGGTTCGATGTGTACCAAGCCCCAAGATGAGAGAATTAAAGTTTATTAGGTGCGGAGTCAACACTGGATCTTTCGAACTCTCCTGAAACATGAACTTTCTCCGGTAAATCGATCCACTCATAGTGTTCTACCTAGTAAAATATGCAATTAACTGCTGTAACAATGGTCCTTCAAGTATCAATGCAATGTGGTTAGTTCCAAAGAAAAGCTCATAATTTCCAACAAAATTTTTGACTCAATAAACAACTTGGACTGACTCAAAGAGGAAAACAAAAAAATGATGTTAGTAAACGATAAACACCCTCCCCCAGACTTACTTCACACCGTTCCGGTGTGAAAACAAATCAAGAGAAAGGTAAAACAGACTCAAAAGAATGAAAAATAAAAGAAGAGAAAAACTTACAAGTGGGTTGCCTCCCACCAAACGCTTGTTTTAAGTCATTAGTTTGACTTGGATGCCATTTAGGCGTGAGGTGGATCTGGGAGGGGCACTGTGTCTCCCTCATCCCTTAATAACCTTGCATGTGATGGCTTTGGATGGTTCTCCTTTGCAGCTAGTATTCCTCCTTCAAACTTCCAAGGAACAACACCAGGAAAGAGTTTCATAGTATTCTGCAGCATCTCTTGAACAACAACCTCTCCTCTCTCCCTCAACTCTAAGGGGATGATAATTCTGAACTTGGAAAAAGGTTTTGAGGTCCCTTTGCACCTCACTTTGGGGTCAGTCAGGTCTCCATCACATCTCAGAGAGACTAGAGTCGAATGTGGAGCACATGGGATCTTTTTGCACTTGGAATTTGCTGGTTTGTTGACTTCATGATGTGCAAGGGAAGGAGTCATCTTGAGGACGTTTTGGACCTTCTTCGTGTCATCTCCAGGGTCTAAACTCGGCTTCTCTCCATCATTGACAGTCATACAAGAAGTCTCTTTGACATGAACTGCAGGGTAGAAGACATTCTTGTTGATCTTGGAGAAAGAGATCCGCTGATTAGGATAATCCACAATCGCACCCACAGTTGCAAGGAAGGATGCACCAAGAATTAATGGTTTATTGTTGTCATTTTTCATCTCCATAATGTGAAAATCCGCAGGGACAAGACAATCTCCTACTTAAAGCATCAGGTCAGGAATGAAGCCTTTTGGAGTTGTAGAAGAAGCATCTGCAAACTCGATAGATACATTTGGAGGTTGTAGATCCAAAATTCCTAGCTTCTTTGCAACAGTCTGGGACATGACATTCACATTAGCTCCCGTGTCACAGAGAGAATCCTTTAATTCCATGCCTTTGATGGAGCATGGAACAACGAACTTTCCTAGATTCACTAACTTAGGTAACTTCCTCAATGATGGTTGACCATGTTTCCCTTTTGCCTCTGGTACTTTGTCACTGTCATGGTTAATAGCCAATGGGTATGGTACCTTGGGTTTGTAGATGCGTTCCATGGAAGTTTTAGGTTGATTTCTGGCCTTCAGAACGGTGTCGGTCGACATTGGAATGGCCTGGCTCGACACCAGCCCATTACTAGTCGATTTTGGCACGTTTGGTATGGAGTGTCGGCCGACACTGGCAGGTGGTGTCGACCGACACCCTAGATGGTCGACACCCACGTTCCTCTGGCTCGATTCTGGGTCGTCTGTATGGGGTGTCGTCCGACACTCCCCCTTGGTGTCGTCCGAGGTCGATTTTGGCACGTCTGTAGGGGGTGTCGTCCGACACTCCCCCTTGGTGTCGTCCGACACCCTGTCTGCAAGATTAAAATCATCTTCCTCTTCAACTTCTTCAAGCAAAACAAAATCCTCTTCATTCACACCCTTTCCCAACACTGGTTTCACCTCTTTTCCACTCCTCAGAGTGATCGAATTGACATATTGTCTTGGGTTCATGTCGGTCTCTCCTGGAAGAAAACCTTCTTGTCTTTTCACTGACTCTGCGGTCTGAGCAACCTGGGTATCCAGCTTCTTCACATGGGTATTGAGAGCCTCAAATTTCCCATTCAAATCTGTGTACATGGCATCCATCTTACCATTGAAATCAACCGTCATCTTCTGTTGACCCTCAAGAAGCCTCTCAAACATAGACTCAATCTTGCTTGACTCCGGTGAATTTGGTGGTGGTGCTTGATAAGTTGAACTTCCATAAGTCCTGGTGTAGCCACTGCTATGAGCCGGTTTCTGGTACGACTGATTGAATTCAAGACCCGTCGGATTACCTTCAGCATTCTTGTAACCTCCTCCTTGAGCATTGCTAGTGAAGTTCCTGTTGTTCTGACCATACTGAAACCTCTGACCTTGATATCCTCCACCAATGTAGTTGACATCTTCAACTTCATCTTCTTCAATGGCCTCAACTTCAGCAGCAAAGTGAACAGCCTTCTTATTTTTACCCAGTAAGAGACCATGCATTGAATCCAACTTAGCCTGGACCTCTGCAATCTGACTACCCTCTAGACTTCCAGCTTGTTTTTGCCTTTCATAATCTGACATCTTCGTGCTATTGCTCGAAGCCAAGTTCTTGATAAGAATCAAGGCATCCTGTGGGCTTCTCGTCATGAAATTCCCATTACTCGCAGAATCCAGTGACATCTGATATCTCCAATCAACCCCTTTGAAAAAGGTACTGAGCAACTGAGCTTCACTGAACCCATGGCGTGGACAGTCTCTCTGATATGACTGGAAACGAATCCAAGCTGCCTTGAAAGACTCCATAGGACCTTGAGAAAAGGTAGATATTCTAGTTCTCAGCTCTTCAGATCTAGCATCGTCATAAAAATGGTTCAAGAATGCATTCTTCGTCGCTTCCCATGTAGTTAGCGAACCTGGAGGAAGTTGTTTCAACCAGCTAGCGGCTTCTCCTACAAGGGAATATGGGAAAAGCTTACAGAACAGGTAGTCATTGCTGACTCCATTGGCCTTGATGCCACCAACTAGATCCTCAACCTTCTCGATATGATCTATGGGATGCTCATTGGAGAGTCCATGAAACTGATGCTGTCCCACGAGAGTGTAGTACTGAGGCTAAATCTGAAAATCGTGCCTCTCAAAAGCAGGAGGTCTGATCGCAGATCTGTTGGCATAGAACTGATCAGGCCTGTTGTAGTCCGCAAGTATCCTGACTACTTCGCGCCCTTCGAGTTGGAATTGCGCTCAATTGTTGTTCTCATTCTGATGCTCAAGTTGTTCCACAATCACATTACCATCAGCACCAAGCTTCTGACCTTTCGCATTGCGTCTGTTTCCCTCTTCGTCAAACAATAAACCAGCTTCATCCCGAATAAGTACTATCGGATTGACCATCTCGGCTGGTTTTTTCGCTTTCCTGTTCGTACGCTCCAAGTTTGCTAGCTCTTGATTACTGAGATTGACTAGCTTTTGATCTTTGTTGCTTCTGGTTCTGCGATTAGGCATACACCTGAAACACAAAAGAGTAAGTGATAGAGCGCGTAAGTAAAAAATATAAAAATAGAAACTTAGACGAAATTCTACTACTAAAAACTCGTAGGCAACAATTAAGTACCCGGCAACGGCGCCAAAAACTTGATAGCTCTAAAGTTTACCCTAGAAAAATCCCTGTAAGTGCACAGAACTGCAGTTATAGTATAAAGGGTTATCGTATCCCTAGAGACCTAATGTTGCGCGGCAAATTCTCAGTATCGAATCAAGCTAAGTAAGTAAATAATGTAACTAACGAAAATAATTAAGAAAGTCGGTTGAAAAACTTGTTGAAAGCGGGTTTTAATCAATGAGACAAACGTTAGGCCTTGGGAAATTCTTTGGTAAATCTGAATTGTAGACTTAAAGATCGTTAGGATATTTATGAAGATTCGTTCTCGAACTCGAAACACAACTATAAAATCAACCAACTTTCGCTGTGGAGATTATCTATGTCTAGACCCTAGAATTCCAAATTTCTTTGCAAATTCAAACAATTTAGACAAGCATTAGGTTCATGTTCGATTGTTCACAAAATCCCTAAGCCAAATTTCTTTGCGAATAGGAATTTTGCTCATCTAAGATAGTTCAGGCAATCAATAATACTTTCGCATCTATTAATCAACCTAAATTCTGAATTCTAGGTGATCAAGCTAGAATTAGCATTAAATACAATCTAGATGAAGAACTATATGATTATCCTAACAAAATCTATATAATCTAACAATTCCTCTTCAACCTTTGAAGAACCCTAAACCTAACAAGCAAACTACTCAGACATGGTGATTGAAACAAACATCATGATAAGAAAAGAATGCATAAAAGAAATAAGCAAAGATACAAAAGAGGAACAAAATCTCTCTCTAAGTCTCAATAAAATCAGAAGTGCCTCCTAACAATGGCTTTAAAAACCTAAATATAGTCTAAAACACGAATGGGGCTAATGTGCAACTCCTGGAAATTTCTGGCTCAAAGATGCAATTTCTGAAAACTTGAGGTGCAGATTCGCAGAGAGTGTCGATCGACACTCTGGAAGGTGTCGGTCAACACCAGTGGAAAAATGTTGCACTCTTCCTGATTCATCCGTCCTCCGTTTCCTCTTTGTTCGGTTTGACTCCAAATACTCCCAAAATGCTCCAAAGTCGCCTAACTCATGTAATAACCTGAAAAGACTCATAAAGACTCTAAAAACACTTAAAAGACTCGATAAAATAACGGATATCATGGTCAAAAACTGGTAATTCATTCCAACTTATTTCTTTCTCCAGCTGTTTACTTTCTCCCCCTAATGTTGGAAAAACTGACTCATTACAATGAGAGTCTGCAAATCGAGCCTTAAATAAATCCTTCTGGGATGGCTCTAGATACTTAGTCGTCATTCATATCCAACATATATTCTTATCCTCTTTTGAGGTTCCATCTTAGAACACTGTGGTGGAGCATTTTGGACGTTCAAACATTTTCATATAGGAAATTTTTGGTTTCTAACCCAAAACCAATTATGATGGGGAGAACTATCATTTACTCATTGGCTTGATGCGAATCAATGCTTCTAAAACATTTTGTGTATGAACATGATCTTCTGGATGTTCAACACTCATTCCAATGGACATGTAATAATCATGCTTTAAACATAATTTCACCAGCATTATCAAATCCACTTGCCTTTAGATAAAAATCTGGAATACTCTTGTACTTTAATCAATTAAGAAAGTAACATCGCAAACTCTAAGTTGCGGATTGATAACAAGGATAAATGCTGCAATATAGTTGATGTATCCATCGACTTTATGCGTCCATCGAGTCAATGCGTCCATCAGCTCGATGCGTCTATTAGAACCATAAGGTATCTAAAAATTCACATGGTGGGTGATCAGTCCATAACCATCTCCTTGTATCCGTTCAAGAAAATTGATAGAATCCAAATTATTTAAACTGGTGAAAGACATATTATCATATTGCTTTTTGTGCAAAGAATCTTTTGGTTCTTCACTGAATGTCCACATAATTTTTCTTTCATTTATTTTCGCATCATCATTAAACCAGGATGACCAATCCGGTTAAGCCAAATATTTATATTCTTAGTAAACTTCTGGTTTACTTTTCATTGCTAATCACTTACTCCCTTCAGGGGATATCATAATCAAAATTATATTTTTTAGTCCATGACAATCAAGCATGGATTTTGATGATGAAGCTTATGTCGATAAAGCAATAAACGGGATAATGATAGAAATTCTATAATATAGTATAGAAAATCTAGAGATAATTTAACTAAAAACATATAAGACATGGTACGAGATCAAGAGGTTAGAAATCGAGCGTACCCGAAAAATCCAAAGCTAGCGATGGGAGTTGTCAGAGAACGGAGGTCGAGGCAATCACTTTAGTAGTCACTTCCTTGGTGAATTTTATTTGTCTGTTCATCATTATTGAACCGTAATGGTCTAACCGACTCATGCCAAACATTGAAGTATTCGGTAAACTTCTGGTTTACTATATTATTTATTTCCATTATACTAGTCTTTGTGTAGTACAATCTAGTAGAGAATGCATATAATTTCTCCAAGATACTTTTACTACCTTGGGTATACTCGTGATTTGAAGGTATTCAACATTTTCTTCACTTATTGTCTCAACATTGTTGGACTTGAAATCTCTTTGATTTACTTTATAAACAATTCATCAAGTTTATTTTGAGTGTGAACATATTCTTCTGGATGTTTCACTTACTATGGATGTGGGATTCTTTCATTCTCCCCCTCGAGATGATGACGCTTTAGGTCAATCAATCTCGAATTGAATCCCACCTCAGAATCAACAACATACCCAACTTGGGTTATGTATTTTATCTTACATTCTTTTAACTTTTCAGACTTGGGAGAGTATAACACATAAATTATTTCAAAAGGCGTTCCCATAGGCAATAATACATATGCTCTTCCGGAGCCTTCAATAAACTTTATACTACCAGATATAGTACTCACACTAGATTTTCTCTTCGTCAGATGAGAGAAATATCTCTTGTTTGTTCCCATCTTTATTTTCTCTTTCTTGTGAGAATAGGGATTCTTCAAAGAAACTCCTCGACCTTGACCATATCCATATCACATCCATATTCACGACCACTTTTATAAACACTTTTTCTGCTAGTGTTATTAGTGTGGTCCTTTTCTTTCTCAGTATATGATGTCATATTCACTTCAGGGAATAGCTCATTATTTTGTTCAGCCTTAAAGAGACAAGATATAAGTTCAAGATTCTTTTTCACGGTATTTTGTCTGCAGGACGATATTATTTGCGTGAAAGGTAGAGTATATCTTTTCTAGCATCTCTGTATTAGTAATATTCTTTCCACATCATATAAACTTTTCTGAACATAGCTGAGTTGTATCCACTTACAAACTCCAAGTCTTGTAGTCCAAGTCTTGTAGTCTCATATGTAACTAAGCTTAACTAGTTTTACGTAATATCACATTCAGGTGATCATATATTTTCTTAAGAATTGTTCCAAAGAACTTAGTGAACATAATCTTCTGGATATGTCACTTGTAATGAACTTTAATAATCAAACAGTGAAACATAATCTTCTGAATATGCAACTTATTGTCTATGTGAGATTCTCTAATTCTCTCCCTCGAGATGATGAAACTTCTGATTCATCCATCTCGAATTGAATCTCACGATGAACAAAGATATTATTAAAATCATCTTATTAAATCGAGACTAAGTAATAATCCTTATTAATACCATCACAATTCACTAGTTTTTCTATCATGTCATTAAACTAGGTTTTCAATCAATCAATTCACCAAACAAGGTCAGATGACAAATATGTGCAAATATCGTGATCATGAGAACAAACAAAGATGATGATGGAATTTTTATGTGCAAAATCCGGGTTAAATCATGTATGTGCAAAATTTGAATTTTAATTATTTTGTGCAAATATCGGGTGAAACTATATGTAGATCTGATAACAGAAAAATCCGTGCAAAATCCGGACGAAACAAAATTCCATTGTAAAAACCCAATATATAAATATTTTTTCTTTTAATCATCAAAGAATATATATATATATATATATATATATATATATATATATATATATCATATAATCACTTCATCACAATTAATAATTTTGTTTTATTAACATCATCATAATAATAGATCATCTATGTTATTAACAAAATAATTCTTAAACCAACATGCTTATACTTAAACAATTAAGACGAATCAAACATTTTTTTTTCTTCTTCTGATTATTGTTAAAATCACCATCAACAGAACAATAAAAACATGACTCTAAATAATGAGGAAAGATGTGTACTATATAAAGCAATAAAACATCTATCGATAGTTCTTAAATTAATATATATGAGAACAGATTGTTAAAACCATAATAATCCAATTATCAAACATATACACAGATCAATACGAAGCATGGGAAATCAAAGCAATAACTAGTTGAGATTATTAAGGAACGAAGAATCAAACATGCATCATAAAGCAATAACGAAAACATGTGACGATTAATAACACTTACCTCGGTGGTACATCAGTAAGTCAACGAGAGAGATGAAGACAAAGACGTTGTCGATAATCAGAGGAGAGATTAACGGGTGTCGGCCAGAGTGGAGACGGCGTCAGAAAAGGGAGTATAACGTCGATTAGGGTTTTGCTCAAGTGGCTAGGATTTCGTGCTGATAACGTGTTATAAATCAAAAGAATTGAGAGAGGATTGTGTATCTTATTTCATGAATAACCAAGAGTATATATAGGGATACAATAGTTTGGAGAAGAAGTATAACTTGGGGAACAAGTGTAGAACATTCTAGAATATGGGCCTATAATGGGCATCCATATAATGGATTCATAACAAAATTAATATTATAGCAATATGAAGTGCCTTATTCAACAAGTAATCATTTGAAAACAAATGGACCAAAATGCCTCTTAAAATGAAGACACGTCATCTTCTCTTTTTCTTTCTCTATTATTTTGTCATGTTTTGTATAAACCAAACTTCTTTTACACCATTTCATTTTTTGTTGACCCTACTCTCTTGATATAAATTGATAAATTTTCTTCATCATACTTAAAACACATTTGTTTTTAACATCTGACATGGTTTTAACTTTTTAAAAATAAGTATGAATTACTCAAAAAATGAATATATGATTTCAATTTAGAACATTTCGTACTATATAGAACACATAAAATATAGAAAAAATGTTATTTTGTTTTATAGAAGACATAGAAATGAATATTATTATGTTCTATAGAAGATATAGAATAGCTAGTTATTTTGTTCCATATAGAATGTGAAATATTTACTTAGTATTTCAGGGATTTCTAGTCCTCTTAAATAACCACTGGAGGACCTGCTACTGCGCAATCAACAAACACATGAAAGTCGGGGAAAACACGATTGGGATATTTTCTGACGGCTCTCCGACGCTTAAGTCAGAAAAGAGCAAAATAGGGAGAAGAGAAAGGTCCACGTGGAGTCGTGGAGAGCAAGGGAAAGATAGTCGGAAAACCAAAAAGAAGAGAAAAGAGTGACTCCAGATTGAACAAGGGATGGTCCGTGGAGTATTTGAACGTTTGGCAGTAAGACTAAGAACTCCCATAAATGGACCTTAGTCTCTAGAGAAAATAGGCTTTGCATATGATTTCTGGGAGAAGTTTCAGATCCGTTTTATGAAGAAAATATAATAGTATTTATAGACTTTTACCTACCCGAGCTTGGATACCGGGTTCTGCGTCCTTAGTTGTGTCGGGTTTGATCTTCTGGGTTTGACCCGGTACGAAGCACTCGAGTGCTTTTCACCTAACTTTCTTGTCTCCTTGTACCACTTGGCCGACAATATGGTTCTACATCACTGGACCTGATCGTCCCGTACCGTTGGCAGCGTCTGACACGGCGGGTCTGATGTCGGGGTGCTTCCTCGGAATCAGTTCCTTTGTATTTTAATCGTTCTCCGAGTATGGACCACTTGCTTTTTATCCTAGCATGCATAAGGTGAAAGTTTTTACCCTTTGCCGAAGATTTAAACGAGAGTATTCGAAATAATTTGAACATAGCGCCTGAGAAAGATATCCATACCTATCCCGAGTTCCTAATACGGGAACTCGGGCTCCGAGCGTCATCTCCGGGTGCTGATAAAGGGTACATGTTCGTCTGGCCACTCAGTTCCAGACTTAGATCATTCCGGGTAACGGGACGCGAACCTGAGGCGGGGATCAGTTTCAGGTGGCCCTACCCATCAAGTTATTTGGGCCATTGTTGATTCAGGTCCAAATAATTCTAGAGTTTTGTTCAAAGATAAGCTCGGCCAATAGAGCTAAGGGACCCGTCCGAACCTTGGGATACGTAGCATCAGGCATTTCTCAAAATTCTTATCTCTGGCAAGTTATGGAGTAATATTTTTTTGGATTTCCGATTTTTCATTTCGTAACTTGAAACCCAAATTTTCGATTTCATTTTCAATTTTGCATTTTAAATTTGATTTATGATACAATTTCGATTTGTAATATGATATATATATATATATTTTAGATATGATCTTTTAATTCGAATGTGGATTTCAATTTAAAACAAAGAAGTTTTTGTTTTTTGTTCTGCTTTTGTTTCTCATTTTTTAGTCTTTTTTAACTGGTATGCTCTTAATTTTCATAAGAATTTGAAATCTATACTATTTTATTTTGAAAAATACCTATAGTTTTTTTTATATAAATGACAGTTTAGCTCTTAATTAAGAAATTAAAAATTATACATAAAAACTTTGAAATGAATTAATTTCTCTTATTTTAATTTTAAAATATTAATTAATAATTAAAATATATTTCTGAAAAATTGGCAAATAAATTTTACTGTTAAAATTTGTTCGAACCCGACAATAATTTTTTTTCAGAGGCAAATTCTCACCATGGACTCCACTGTCGTCGTCGGCATCTCCACCTTTGCCGACTCCCCTCTTTCTTTTTGTGGTCCATTTCTTCACTTCTCCCAAATCGTCTGGTTGATATAATTTAAGAGACATGCCGAATTTGAATCTTTGTTTTCTGTTTTAGGAATCACTCTTCTTTTTATCCATATGGAATATAAATATTAGATAACGATTTAAAGTTTATTATGGATAAATAAGTCAATGGAGAAAAAATTAAATCGACGAACATACAACAAAAATTCAATAGTTTAAATAAGTCGACAATGTAAAAATTCAACTAACCAGTAAATAAGTCGGCCAATAAAATTAGAATGGTTCTTCCTCTGAGATAAGAAGTCGGCCAATAAAAGATGTGGCAATTGCAATGAATCAACTATTTGTTTATGTTTGAGTGTAAATGTCCTAAGTTAACCAAGTGGTAAAAGATCTTGGTGACAATGTGATACTCTTTCTTCTCTGAGTTTATTCTCACTGTGAATAGTTTCATCCCTGTTTGGCCAGTCGAAATAGTGTCACGCTTTAGACCCATTAGAAAATCTGGTGAGTGAACTACTCAACAGCTACAGTCACCCAAGAGGTTAATCGGGTTTTGGTCTGGAACCTCTTGATTATATAAAAAAAAAAAAGTCCTAAATTGTTTTACTTATGCAATGTCTCGTGTTCTTGTACTTGGTTCCTCCCAACATGATTCTCTAATCATTTATGTTATTTTGATACAAAGAGAAGTGAAAGTAATGTGACGCAAAAACAATTTCTAGTCTTGCTCAATCTCTCAACTGATGTAATGTTTTCTCATAACATTAGTTGCAGACTAAGATTCTAAACAAGTATGTTTTCCACTTACAATTGCATCTATGGATTTTACGTACAAATGAAAGAAAAATATCCAAATAAACATTTTTTCACAATTGTTGTCTTTACTTTCTAAATACTAATTACATGTTGTTCTACTCATCTTTTATCAATTTGTTTCTACAAACATCAAGAGCTCCCCTGCTATCAAGAAGTCGATTCCTTAGCTTCCGCATCCTTTTCTTCGGTTTTTTAGTGACGATTTTCTCTGATAAGTTCAAGAGAGATATACAACACATATATCTTTAGCTTTTGTGTATTGGCTTGCGGCGTTTAAGCTAATGCTTGAAGCTATTGTGTCTCTGTCTAACCGCACCGCATTGTCACCATTCGAAATCTAGTCTTGGATAGATTTTCCTTGGCTACTTGTGGACTTTCCAAGCTTCCACGATCAGTTTGGCATTGAATCAAGCCGCTATTAGCTTTATCGCGACCGCCGTTCCAAGATTCTCGTGGAAAGAGACCCAAAAATAAAAGAGACACCATTGCGAGAATCAATCACGAATATTAACGAAATTAAGATCTGGGAAAAATCAAATCTTTTTTTTTCCAAATTAAATTCGACATTCCAATTAAAATATTGAATATCTAAAATCATACGGACTAGATTTTAACCCGTGCGTCAAGCGCGGGATTATAATACTTGAGAAAAAAAATCATGATTTTTTTTTTAATATATCGTAGAAAAAAAGTAGTAAGATTATGCGGTACATCTCCCATATTAATAAATATATTTTACCTTACAAAATTTAATTTGCATGACATTTGACTTGGATGTAAACATTTTATAAATCGAATACGTTAGTATGTACAAATCTTTGAAAATAAAAAAGCAAAGAAATAATAAAAATGCAAAAACTAATGATTTTTTCGAAATTCAAGCATTTTTTGTCATTTTCAATTTATTTTGTATGAACTGTTTGGATTTCGCCAATATTGACAATTTGTACATATGGTTGATAGTTTTATAAGTTCCAACAGTTTGATTGATAGCAAACACATCAATGATTCTTGTTCTTCTTATATATATATTTCTATTGATAAACCTATCGTGTTTTCTATAAAAATTGTAAAAATACTATATTTGTAAAGTTGTACGTTTATAACAAAATCTCAACTTTAATTAAAATAATATGGATACAATTAAGCGATATAAAAAAAATTTGTATGATCAATCATATTTCAAATATAATATCCAAATGAACATTAATACAACTTTTATAAACTAAATTTAAACTGACATCGGTAAATGATTAATCGTTAAAACATTATGTTATATAACATTTTAAAATATTAAAATATTACGATTAGTTGGATTTAAATTTGTAACACATGTATTTGTGGACTTATGTTAAAAATTTAATGAGAATATGTAGAGATTTCTATCATGTCATATAAATTAATTGGAATATTTTGATTGATTAATTTAATTGATGTGTTCCACATGCAGAGCTGCCTCCCGATTTAATTAGATCTACCTTCACTTGTTTTGTGGATGGATCTTGGAAGCACGATGAACTTACCAGTGGTGTAGGATGAGTTTTGGAGCTACAAGACGGTACAATGGATCTGTTGGGCCTCCAAGACAACCGGCGGAGTCTCTCACCCTTACATTCTAAACTACATGGTCTGTTGTGGGCTATGAAAAGCCTTGTATGGAAGAGACGTTATTGCTCTCTATTTGTCACAGACTCAACAGAGCTAACAAATATGGTGGCATTGCCTGAGCTCAATGAACTAGCTGTCCTGAATGAATCTTTCCCCGAATTCACTCTTATCTACCAACGACGAGATAAGAACACGAAGGCTAATTTTCTTGCGAAGACGGCACGGAGTAGGAATACTATCTTTTATTTTATTGGCACTTCTGTCCCTTATTGGTTTTATGATACAGACAGTGTATTTAGTTAATCGATAAGTGAAGTGTGTTCGTGACAAAAAAAAAAATTCAACACATAAGATTTTTTTCACATGTTTTCTCAATTAATATATAAAGGATATCATGTTATATATATATATATATGTATTTTTTTTCGTTCAAAATAACTTCCATTAACTTAACTTTAAGTAGTTTCCAATGTTTCGGCTCGTAAAGCTTGTTTTGCTAGAGAGACTGCTGGAACATTACCTTCTCTATGGACAAACATAAAACTAATTTCCGAGAAGAAAGAGAATAGATATGAGATATCATGTAAGATACCATAGAGTTTTTTGCTTGTAGTCTTTGTGTTGATTGCACGAATGAGCTGCTGTGAGTTCGAGGCCAAGCAGATTTTGTCAAAACATAGTTCTCGAGCTTGGTGTTGTGCTGAAAGCATCGCCAATCCTTCTGCTATCAACGACGAGCTTATAAAGTGTTGAGTCGTATAATCATGCATCAGAGGCAATTCATCTTGGGAATGAAAGTGCCACTCCAGGCCTGCCGATTTTGTGTCTTCTCGCCATGCTGCATCAGAGTTGCATAGAATTGTGTCTGCTGATAGATGAGGGCGTGTTTGTGTTGGGTTTTTCAAGTCCATGTCCAACTCCCCCATTAGTATGATATTATCCGCTTTACGCCAAGTGGCCAAGCCCGCACAGATTTGTTCTTGGGCTCCTTCCCAAAAGATCTCATACTAATCAGAGTTGGACATTACTTATATACTAGACAATATTTGTCTAAACTTCCGATGTGGGATTTGGATTGATATCCCAACAATCCTCCCCTCAAACCAAGGACCACACAAACCCTTGGCCTCCCACCTCCAGCAAAACCTGGCATCCATCTTGTACCGCCGTAATCCAAGTACGCACAGATTTGTTCTTGGATTCATTCCGAAAAGGTCTCATACTAATCAGAGTTGGACATTACTTATATAATGGACAATATATATCTAAAGTTTTGATGTGGGACTTGGATTGATATCCCAACAGTTTGTCTTACTAAATGGTATTGTGGGAGAGGCCTACACTGTTATGCGGTTTGCCACTCTCGAGTTTCCTATATCGCTTTTAGAAAGGTCTCGTCTGTTGTGAATCTCCGATCATTTTCAATGAGTTTGTTACTAGCTATCCAAATGGACCATCATATCCAAGGGAAGAGAGGTCATGCCCCGATTCTTGTTGGTGGGAGACATACCAAAGACCTGGAGGAGCTAAGAGCCGCTCCAAAATATGAAAACATAAGTGGATTGATAGGTTCTTGGAATGAAGCTGTTTGCCATATCGCATGTGTACATTCACAGTGATCAAATTTGTAACAAAATCGAATATGAAATCTAACTAAAATATGAAAGAAAAAAAATTGCAAAATTAAAAAAAAAAACTTTTACGTGGGTGAAAGTGTTATTGTATGTAGTCAAATGATCATTGATTTAATTATAAGTAGTCATCGATTTCAGGATTTTCTGCAAGAAATCGTCACAATATTTGTTTTTGCAAGATAAATTCTCGAATTAAAAAAATGTAGGTAAATGCAATGAACTTTCTGGAATGTGAACCACATCCAACGATCAGCTCAAAACGAAAGAGCTCATGGATAGCATTTGCAAAATCGGTCTTCAAGGTTTCAGATAAGCATCTCTCTCTCTCTTCTTATTATCAAAATTGATTTTAAAATCCTTCGATTCATATTCAAAATTAAAGAGAGCCATTTCGAGTGTAGAATTCACACTAACTTGTTTGTTACTAGGAGTCTTAATGCAAATAAATCATCATAAACTGCACGATTAAAGTTGGAGAAAAAAATTAGGACAGGCACCTGGTCTTGTTGCATCTTGATAGGAACACAACCCAATTTCTCTCTTAAGTGACTTCATTCAAATCATTGCAATGAATAAGAAAAAAGTAATTATTTAATTTTTGGCACTTTTATCATGGCGATTGTGTTTTTAAATTTCAGAGCCGCCATGTTTGCACTTCTTTCAAGGTTTCTCAACGACTCATCGACCAACAACAGCTGCTAATCACCAATCTGGTTACTGTACAAACCCCAAAAAATTAATTTGATTTGGGAAAAACGACTTTAGGGTTTATGATTTAACATGGGTCTGAATTGGGTTTCACATTTATCCCATCTGTTCTTCGGTGAAATTTTTATCCAATTTGTAGTTTCATATTGATCTACTAAATATCTATGATCCCTTATGGATGAGTTTACAGGTCTGGTAAGCTCTTCCTACATTTCTCTACTCTTCTTCCTCCTTTGAATCTTAACCAAAGCCCTAAAACTAATGTACAACATGTAGTTAATGCTAATGATGTAACGTGAATGTGATGAAACAATGAGAAAATTAATGATATAGTCAAAATTTTATAGTAAAATTGGGAAATATTCTATATTTTTTAAAGTAATAAAATAATGTAAACTCGAAACTCTAAATTTAATTAAACATAAATTTTTAAATCTTAATCAAAACCCTAAAACTAATGTACGACACGTGGTTTATGTTAATTATGTTATGTGAAAGTGATAAAACAATGAGAGAATTAATTATATAGCCAAAATTTTATAGCGAAATTGGAAAATTTAAGTAATAAAATAATGTAAATTCGAAACTCTAAATTTAATTAAATCTAAATTTTTAAATCTTAACCAAAACCTTAAAACCAATGTACGACACATGGTTTATGTTAACTGTGTAACGTAAAAGTGATGAAGCAATGAGAGAATTAATGATATAGCCAACATTTTATAGCAAAATTGGGAAATAATCTATATTTTTTAAGTAATAACATAATGTAAATGCTGAAATCTAAATTTAATTAAATCTAAATATTTAAATCTTAACCAAAACCCTAAAACTAATGTATGACACGTGGTTATGTTAATTGTGTAACGTAAAAGTGATGAAACAATGAGAGAATTAATAATAGCCAAATTTTTATAGCAAAATTGGGAAATAGTCTATATTTTTATAAGTAATAACATAATGTAAACGCTAAAATCTAAATTTAATTAAACCTAAATTTTTAAATCTTAACAAAAACCCTAAAACTAATGTATGACACGTGGTATATGATAATTGTGTAACCTAAAAGTGATGAAACAATGAGAGAATTAATGATATAGCCAAATTTTATAGCAAAATTGGGAAATAGTCTATATTTTTTTTAAGTAATAACATAATATAAACCATAAAATCTAAATTTAATTAAACGTAAATCTTTAAATCTTAACCAAAATCCTAAAACTAATTTATGACACGTGGTTTATGTTAATTGGGTAACGTAAAAGTGATTAAACAATGAGAGAATTAATGATATAGCCAAAAATTTATAGCAAAATTGGGAAATAGTCTATATTTTTTTAAAAAGTAATAACATAATGTAAACGCTACAATCTAAATTTAATTAAGAAAAAATCATTTTTAGCTACACAGATTATGAGCTATTACATAGCTACACGTCCCAACAAAAAAAATGTATTTTTATCCACACGAACAAAGACTTAATACATGGTGACATGCACGAACAAGCAAAAAATATGTTGAAAACTACATTTCCGATCTTTTTTTATGGAATCCATTTGTTGAGGCCAAAAATCGAAATTAAATAAATTAAAATTTGACCCCATATTTTAATATGATCCATTCCAACCCAATTTACCTAATTTAACTTAAATTTATTTAAGGAGAATTTGCTAAATTAGGACAAATTAACACACCTATTGTCCCAATACACATTTTTCGATTTTTGTCATTTTTTGCCTATACTACCCTTAATCAATTGTAAATAATTGAAAATAAATGGTTTTGAAATTTTTAAAAAATCATAAAATTATAAAAATAGAAAGAATAATCTATGTGAATAAATTGAAATATCGTTTTGGAAAAATCAAAGTTAAAAAATATTTTTTAAGTTCGTTCTACGTCTTCCAGAATTCGCGTTCTAGTTCTACGATGCTTCTACGAGTCTGTAGAATGTTTGTTCTGATTTTTGATCTATATCTACCAAATGTAGAATTTGAGTTCTAACACCTGCTCTGTGTTCTACTATTTGGTAGAATATGTTTTCTACTATTTTCTCTAAACACTACCAAATCATGAATACGCATGCTACCATTCTTTCTATCTTCTGCCGCGTCCAGAATATAAATTCTACCATTCTCTCTATCTTCTACTGAGTCCGGAATATAAATTATACCATATTTTCTATCTTCTACCAAGTCCAGAATATAAATTCTACCGTATTTTCTATCTTCTTCCTTAAATCTAGGATCTATAGTTAGTGAATATTCTACCAAATCTAGTTTCCAAAACCGACGATTTTTAAGATATTTTTTTTCTTCTTCGTTTCTTCCTCTTCCTTTCTTCTTTCTTCTTTCTTCTTTCTTCTTTCTTCTTTCTTCTTTCTTCTTTCTTCTTTCTTCTTTCTTCTTTCTTCGTTCTTCACTATTCTTCTTGGTGAAGCAAGCAAGACATGGTATTTGCATTCACCATTTGTTGAATAATGTGGTGACATATTTTCACGGAAAGGGTGTGGTTGGCTTGGTTGCAAAGGCTTCAAAAGCATATAGGGTTGCTGATTTTGAGAAGAGGTTCACTGATATTTGCAATATTAGTCCAGGCATTGGAAAATATCTAATAGAGGCTGATGTGAGAAAATGGGCTCGTTGTCAATTTCCGGGATTCAGGTACGACATTAGGACCACAAGGGTCTAAGAGGCACAAGTGCAGTCGTTGTGGTGTTGAAGGTCACAACAGAACGACATGTGATAGAGCAATATAGACATGGAAGCATTTTCTTTTGGTTTTTTCCTATTGCTTTAATTTGATAGACCTGATATTTTTCCATCTACATGTTACAGTTTCACATTGATACAATGAGTTTTAACCCTAAATATCACTGCAAGTGCACAGCAAACGAAGTAGTAATTAGGGATCGAATCCACGAGAACCAAGTGAAACACTACGAATTCTTTCGAATGAAATTAAGCTAAGATGGTAGAAATAATGTTGATAGCAATAACAAATGAAAATAGTAATTTAACGGGAGTGAAAATCTATTAAAAGCAGGCGTTAAGTCTAGGGCGTTTCGCAGGAATTCAGAGATCATGAACCAGACAATTATTCAGGGAACGATAGAACACAGTCTCAACTCAAACAAGAATGTATAATCAATCCACTTTCGTGGTATCAACTACTTTATCTAGCAACCTAAGAATCTAAACTGTCGTTTGATCTTAAAAATTCTAAACAAGCATTAACGAACGGGTTTGATATGTTCACAAATTGCCTTAACATCAGCTTTCGTTGGTTAAAGACAATTTGCTCGCCTAAATTTTATCAAGAAATCTATAGGTCTAGGGTCAGATTTGGTGGAGTTTGGATGATTCTGGGGCTAAAAAGGAAAGTCAGAATTTGCTTTTTTCGTCTGGGAAGCAGATGGATCGATCAAGAATTGGATGGATCGATCTGGCTCAATCTGGAAAATTCTTGTGCGCCAGATCTGTCTGGATGGATCGATCCAGGTTTGGATGGATCAATCTGGAATGGTCTGAAAAATTCATGCGCGCCAGATTTGTCTGGATGGATCGATCCATATTTGGATTGATCAATCTGGACTGGTCTGGAAAATTCATGCGCGCCAGATTTGTCTGGATGGATCAATCTGGACTGGTCTGGAAAATTCCTGCAAACCAGATTTGTTTGGATGGATCAATCTAGATTTGGATGGATCGATCTTTCTCCTTCTGGTCTCATCTTCTGCACATGCTTCTTCTACTCGCCAGATTGACATATCTTCGTTAAAAATGGCATAACTTTCTAACCGTTGATCGGAATGACTTCAAACCACCTCCAAATGAAAGCTAACTCAAGTGGTCATCTTGTCTCCAAATTTCATCACAATCCAATCAAGGAAAGCCTTTCAAAGAACACCAGGTTTTTAAAGCTTCATCATGATCCCACATCTTCATAAGTCCAATTGCACCCGAAATTCTGTGTTTCCTCCAAAACCTCAGTATGGCAAACCAAGCAAAATTATTTACTAAACCGGAAGGAGATTTTTAATTGAACTGAATGGTTTAATTACTAAACCAGAAATGTGATGTATAAGTTTACGGTTTGTCATACTGAGGTTTTGGTTTGTCACGTGACCCATCGTAAAGGTTTTGATTTCTCAATGGTAATCTCAAACGAAAATTAAAAACATTTTTCATCTAAAACGTGAATACTGAATAAGAAAACAATAGTCGATCTCAATCAACATCTACAACATCCGAGTCAACATGCGTAGGAGGAGGTATATACTTTGACATTCGATCAATCAACAAAGGATCATGTGCCGCTTTGAATAGGTCAATTGCAATCTTAAATCGAGCCTCTTTAATATTGTCATCGTCCAGCAGAGAAAAGTCTAGTCCAAGCAGGTGACACTCAATGAATTTCAACGCATACACTCCGCAATCACAACTACTCTTATTTAGTCCACTCTTCATCGGCATATAGGCGACTGAATATTGACCTATATTCAAATGTTTCTTGTTGGCAGGTGATTGAACTGCTTTCACAATACGAGGGATGAGGACTGCGAATGCTTCCACTTCCTTGATACGTTTCTTGCCTGAACAATCAAAGACATCTATTGTTCTTTGGACAAAATTGATGCACAACGAGATCCAGTGGTTACCGTTGACATACACTGGAACGTAGATACGGTCAACCTCCACATCCCACACTTTAAGAAACCCAAAATCAACAAACTCTTAGATCTCAAGTTTTGAAAAATCTTTGACGAATCACTACTACACATATTAGAGCGTAGGTACTTACGAGGATTTTGACGATTCGGTGTTGGTTGGACTTGGTGGCGTAAGAGTGGTGGAGGAGGATTTCAGCGGAGGAGAATTTCGGCGGAGAAAACGAGGAGGAGGAAGGATGAAGAGAAAAGTTGGAGGAGGAGGAAGGATGAAGAGGAAATTCGGAGGAGGAAGAAGACGACGCCGAGATTTCAAACGCCGTCGACGAAGAGACGCCGAAGAATATGGTATCGTCGGCGGCAGATGCAGAAAACGAGGAGGAGGATTTCGGCGGAGGAGAATTTCGGCGGAGAAAACGAGGAGGAGGAAGGATGAAGAAGACGACGCCGAGATTTCAAACGCCGTCGACGAAGAGACGCCGGAGAGTATGGTCTCGTCGGCGGCCGATGCAGAGAAAAAAGGAGAGAAGAAGAAGAAAGACACGAAACCCTTGTTTTAGTTTTAGTTTTTATTTTACTATTTTTCTATTTCTTGTTAAAAATTACTTTAAAATAATTTTTATATTTAACAAAAAATATTTTTTAACAATATTTAAAGGCAAAACCGGATTTTCTTTTAATGAAATCTTAATGAGACAAAGTTATGTTAAGAAAAGTTTATTGAGACAATAGGTGTGTTAATTTGTCCTAATTTAGCAAATTCCCCTTTAATTAATATACCCAAATAATTTAACCTAATCCATAAAACATTTTTAAAATAAAATAGGAAGAAAGAAGAAGATAAAACCTCAATATTTAATTTATTTATTATAAAATATTTTAAAAACAAAAATAAAAAATAAATAAATAAAATTATATTTAGCTTCAACGTTAATTAATTTTTAATCCGCAAAATAAAAATTAATATTTTTTACATTACCAAAAATCAGAAACATAAATATAATAAGTATTGAATATTATAAAAAAAAAAAATTTTCATTTAAATAGGTTTTATATATGGTTTAAATATTTCCATTTAAAATTTAAAACAAATTTTCCTATAACAAAACCAGTAATGAAGAAAAAAGAAAAACAAAACCGGTGATATACTCACTAATCGAATTAATACAAAATTTGTTGTTTAATGTTTGACTTTGATTTTATGTTATAAACTTATAAAATTTTAATGATTGCCTTGATTTTATGTTATAAAGCCAAAAAAGGAAGAAAAAGAGAAAAAAGGAAGAAAAAATAATTTATTTACTATAATAATGTTTTACAAAAATTAAAAAAAAAAATTCTTTATTATAATAATATTTTTACGGCGACGGCAAAAGAAAGATCATTATTTTATGCGCTAAAAACAAAGTGGAAGAGGATAGGAACGACAGAAGAAACAAGAGAGATGAGAATAAAAATAAAATATATATTTATTTATTTTATTTTTGTAAAATATTATTATAATAAATAAATTAAATATTGAGGTTTCATCTTCTTCAGTCTTTTTTTTTTTTAAATGTTTTATGGGTTCGATTAAATTATTTGAGTAGATTAAATGAATTTAAGTTATAAATTGGTTAAATTGGGTTGGAACGAATAAAATTAAAATACTGGATCAAATTTTAATTGATTTAATTTCGATTTTGGCCCCAACAAAAGGATTCTATCAAAAGAGGTCGAAATGTTTTCAACATATTATTTGCTTGTTCGTGCATGTCACTATGTATTAAGTATTTGTTCGTGTGGATAAAAATACATTTTTTAGTTGGGATGTGTAGCTATGTAATAGCTCATAGTTTGTGTAGGTAACAATGATTTTTCCTTTAATTAAACCTAAATCTTTAAATCTTGACCAAAATCTTTAAATCTTGACCAAAATCCTAAAACTAATGTACGACACGTGGTTTATGTTAATTGTGTAACGTAAAAGTGATGAAACAATGAGAGAATTAATGATATAGCAAAATTGGGAAGTAGTCTATATTTTTTTAAGTAATAAAATAATGCAAACGTTAAAATCTAAATTTAATTAAATCTTAACTCAAACCAAAAACTAATGTACGACACGTGGTTTATGTTAATTGTGTAACGTAAAAGTGATGAAACAATGAGAGAATTAATGGTATAGCAAAATTGGGAAGTAGTCTATATTTTTTTAAGTAATAACATAATGCAAACGTTAAAAACTAAATTTAATTAAATCTTAACTAAAACTCTAAAATTAATGTATGACACGTGGTTTATATTAATTGTGTAACGTAAAAGTGATGAAACAATGAGAGAATTAATGATATAGCAAAATTGGGAAGTAGTCTATATTTTTTTAATTTATAACATAATGCAAATGTTAAAAACTAAATTTAATTAAATCTTAACTAAAACCCTAAAACTAATGTACGACACGTGGTTTATGTTAATTGTGTAACGTAAAAGTGATGAAACAATGAGAGAATTAATAATATAGCAAAAAAATTATAGCAAATTTGGGAAGTAGTCTATATTCTTTTAAGTAATAACATAATGCAAACTTAAAACCTAAATTTAATTAATTCTTAACCAAAACCCTAAACTAATGTATGACACGTGGTTTGTGTTAATTGTGTAACGTAAAAGTGATGAAACAATGAGAGAATTAATGATATAGCCAAATTTTATAGCAAAATTGGAAAATAGTATATACTTTTTTTAAGTAATAACATAATATAAACGCTAAAATCTAAATTTAACTAAACTTAAATTTTTAAATCTTAACCAAAATCCTAAAACTAATGTACGACACGTAGTTTATGTTAAGGGACCTTATGTTAATTGTGTAACGTAAACGTGATAAAACAATGATAGAATTGATGATATAGCCAAAATTAAGAAATAGTCTATATTTTTTTAAGTAATAACATAATATAAATGCTAAAATCTAAATTTAAACCTAAAACCTAAAATTTTAACCCTAAAATCCAGAAAAAACTGTTTCTTAATACAACCTAATTTTCTAGAGATATATATATTAGATTTTTCTCTAAATGATCCCTATAATATATGAGACTAAAGGAAAAATTATTTTGAAAAAAAAAAAATCTTACTACTTTTGAAGTGAGTGAAAGACCGAGCAAGCCAAATTTCCAATAATGGCCTCAGAAGACTCTGAATGTGAAAGAGGTATAAGGTCAATTTTTCAGAGAATATTAGAAAAACGAAGAAACTTTGAAAATAAAAAAATCTCACAGATTGAAATTTGGAAATCCAGGTTTAGCGCACCACCAAGATCGATCAATGATGATTATGAAGAGGGAAGAGACGGCGATTGTGTTGTCGCTGCTCAAATCGGATCTCCGACCAATCGAAGACGTTCTCTCGGAATTCAACTCCAAGTTCCCACGCGCTCGCTACCTCACTGTCTGCTCTTCTCTTTCTCTGCTATTACAGGCATGTGCTTGCCCTCTCAATATCGTCTTCTTCTTCCTTTTCAACTTATTCTCGTTGCTCGGCTCTGTGTTTTTTGATTGTGTGACAGTAGCGAGTTTAGGGGGATTTTGGGATATTTCACTTGAAGGATTTGATTTGAATCTAGGGTTTTTTTTTTGGTTCATGTTTAGGAATTAGCAATTGAGGCTTTTTGGTCCTTTGCGATTCACCTTTCCTTCTCAGCGTCTTACACGAAGCTGGTTTCGGTGTTTGTTATGTGTCTAGAGATATGAAGTCTTTTTTTCTTCTCTTTCTATGGTTTCGGGTGTTGAATTCGTGAATGAAAATATAGTGTTCGAATCATCTGTATTACAGTTCAATTCGATATTCTGCTCATTGAATACGGGGGATTAATCAAAAGTGATAAGAAACTGTTTCTGGTTCAATGCTCAGATTGGGAGACTAATCGAATGAAATTTGGTTCAGTTTCAGGATCAAATGATACTCCGGGGTACCGATCGTCTAATTGCATTTGCTATCATATACCATTGTTATTCTTCCCAGAAACCATCTGCCAACCCGTTCGTATCAGAGATGATAAATGTAAGCAGCCTTAATTATGCGTCTAATATGTGGACTCCTGGTTGCTCCATAAAACAGCTTGAAATTTTCTAAGCAATACATCTAGAAATGCAGTTTTCTTTGCCTGTTTAGCTGTGTTGAGCAGCTCAATTCTTGTCGACTGTCTCCTAATGTAATAAGCGTGTTATTAATCCTGGAGAATTGTAGTTGCTGATATAATTTAGTTTTCAAAAGCAGATTTAAGTGTTAACTGTTAAGCTTGGTACTTAGTATAGGTCATTTGTTTCTCGAAGTGGCATGGTAGCTGTGACTGATGAGGTTCCATGTACTCCTTGAAGCTAAATTTTTATATAGTGATGTGTTTGGCCTTCTATATATTGATTTAGGCAAACGTGTTTTGTGTCTTAGCATGATGTGGTCTTCTCGTGTGAAAGAATAACAATATCTATGCCTTTTGCAGGCTGCTTGTAATGAGCAAGTGGAGAAGTATGAGAGAGCATTTCTTCTCCACCTTTTACAATGGAATAGTTACAATAACGCTAAAGAGGTAGGATATAGCTGCACATATAACTGTTTCCTTGAGCTGTTTGCCTGCTTCTTTTTTGCTAATGCCATGCAAATTCAAAATTTACGCTCACTTGCTTTTCTAAAGCATGTGGATATGTACTCAATGGAATCATGTTTCATAATGCTCCTGAGGACGAATGGTGTCCATATTCTTATCAACGTTGATTACTTGGTTTAGAAGTGTTATTTCCAAAGCTGTTATGCAATTCACTTTTCACATACACTCTCTAAGACTATTGCTTTTCTAGGTGAAAACTTGTTTTCTGGGTTGAGTTATCTTTGTCATAACTCATAAATCAATCAATTACTGTGATCAGGCATATTATAAGCCTTTTCTTTCTGTTTCGCATATTATTTTCAAGACGCGATTTGTATAATTTTATGATACTGTGACCTGTGAATACTAATTAAGTATTCTTGATCAGTTAAAGTAACAATAGTTTACTCTCTTGCAGATTCTAAAACAGTCAGCTGTTGATTATACCAAATCGTTTGATCCTTCAACTCACGTAAGAGCGGTTGGCGCATAGACATCTAATGTTCCAATTTTAACCCTAATCCATCGTATCTTCTTCATAATTGTTCCTATATTATGCCTAACATTACTTGGAGAACATTAAGAGAAACTTTTCTGGTTAGTGATTTATTATGGTGATTTCTGTCAGGATTTTCCGGAGCTAGGAGAGCTGCAACGAGAGTATGGCGACAAAGCTGATCCTGGACCATCTAGTCACATTTTTGCACAATATTCCCTCAAAAAGCTATTGCATGATCCTGATGTTCCTCGTGGGTGCGATCCAAACTCTCCAGAGTACGTAAACTATGAGTTAGGGGATTCCGTTTCTTTCTAACTGTCATGTACATTTGACCCTCATCTATTTCTTGCAAGCTTCCAGATTTCCTCCCAGCTTTTCTGTGTTATATCATCATGTGCCAATTTTGAGTTGATTTTATGGATGATCTTTGAGTCAAATAATCTTTTAGGTTTGATGTGCAACCTGGAGGGAATTCCAAGATTGGATCGGGTGATAGAGATGAGGCCCTATCTGGAATATTGGCAAATGTGACAATGGGGGGATTAACTCCTCGGTGGATCCGTCCATGCCCTCCGAGGTACCCAGTTCATCGGAGTGAGGTAAGACTAAAATTAACCCATTATTTGACTGGTTTAGAAAATTATCCAACTGACCTAAAATGGTTCAATTTCTTACAGTTACTCTGGATTGATCCTGATAACAAGCATGAGCTTGTTTGGGACGATAAAATGTGTGCTGATACTAGCAGAGGTGCAACAGTTAGAGACTTGCTTGTTAAGGGTTTAAAGGTGACACTTTCACCTACAGAGCAAGAGGTATATATTACTCTTGAATCTTGATATGTGCATAAAGTCACACAACTTGTGTCCTGCTCTTACGATAACCTTTTATTGCTCATCTTGGTTTAACACTGATAAGTGAGTTAACATAGCAATGGCACAGTAACTACATATGCACGACTTTTAAAGGTTGTAAAGACAGCCATTGTATGGCAGACATACTCTAGTATTGAGCGAGAAGTCATGCTATCACTTTTTCCCTTTCTCATTGGAATAAAAGATCTAGTATTTCCCAGTAGGATATTAAGAGGGAGCTGATTGCAGTAGGAGTTTCTGGAAGATAACCATCCAATAGATAAAATAGTGATTGTGGCGATTTAACAGAGCAGCCTTGCCCATATAGGTGTATTCAATTTTTAAATCCTGGATGTTTTGAGGGGAGAAAACAACCTGTTTTATTCATTTGTTGGCCAGGTTATCACTACGGAATTGTCAAATGACCCAAAGCTTGTCTATCACTGTGGGATAACTCCGCGGAAGCTGCCGGTATGTGATATCATTATCTGGCAGTTGCTTTTTTTTCTCTTTCTTATGGTCTCTTCTATCATGTAATCTAGTTTCTTATTCTCAGCAATTAGTAGAGCACAATCCTCAAATAGCAGTTGAGATTCTCACCAAGTTGATTAACTCCCCAGAGATTGCCGAGTAAGTCATCACCTTATCAGTTTTTTTTTACACTAGTAAAAAGAAAAAAAGAAAAACCTTAAAAGTGGGAATCTGAGAATGCTTGTGCAGCTATTTCACAGCTCTTGTAAGTATGGACATGAGCCTGCACTCAATGGAAGTTGTGAATAGGCTCACAACTGCAGTTGAGCTTCCCAAGGAATTTATACGCATGTACATCACTAATTGCATATCATCTTGCGAGAACGCCAAGGTATTAAAACAAAGCTTTCTTTTGTTTTCCCTTAGGTATTTAAAACAAAGCTTTCTTTCTACTATAACATCATCCTGTAATTAAATGCACTTCTGCTTGTGCACTGACATTCTGTGCTTTTTTGTGTGTGTATGTTCTCGGATTTGTTGATTTTACAATCCTTTTATTTTGGTTGTTTCTTTAATGGTATAGTGATATATTGTTTTCGATCTGTAGCAGCAAGACAAATACATGCAGAATAGGCTTGTACGGCTTGTTTGCGTCTTCTTACAAAGTTTAATTCGGAACAACATCATCGACGGTATGTATGTTCATCTTTTTGTGTCGACTGATTGCTATCTATTTTGCTTTGCGAATATGGTATCAGATATCGGTTTTTGTAATAAATGGAACAGTGAAGGATCTATTCATAGAAGTTCAAGCTTTCTGCATTGAGTTTTCGCGGATCCGAGAAGCAGCTGGTCTCTTCAGGCTTTTGAAAACATTGGAATGAATAATAATTTGCTCTTTCTCTCTTCTTATCCTCATCTCATCTTTCTCTCCAATTTATCCTCTTTTCCTTTTCCATTTTTTCCTTTGTAGCTAAAGAAGTTTCTTTTTGAATCTTAAGACAGGTTTCGTTTTTTACATTTTTATTGTTCTTAATTCATATCTTTTGACAAAATTTTCCGGTTAGACTATAATATACTTTATTAGGCTAACAACACTCGACCATGAACGGTTTATGAATAAACCGATGATAGCAATTGCTGGTTCTGATCTGGATTGGTTTAGGGTCCTGTTGAACCAAAAAAGTAGTTACATTTGATCATCTCTACAAAGTTGACTCATTTTGTGTTCAGTCTAAAGTTGTATTTCTATCCCTTTTTTTAATGTGTTTGATAAAATATATTTTCCAATAGAAAGAAATGCTTGAGGGTACCAGATTCAGTAAAGAATTATTTAGTTGTCATCGAGTTTGCTTCATAGAAAAGACACAAATGTATGCTTTGTCTCAAAGCTTTAATGTTGGGTGTATATATTATATTATTATGTAAATTAGTTTGGGTCGACGATCTATTTTCCCACTAAAAGTATGATATCATTATATATGCTGTCCAAACTATATCTTCTGTCTATTTGTCCCTCAATATAAAGTTCGAAACCTATATGTCCATCAAAATTCGAAATCTATATGCCCATCAATTGGAAATTCGAAACCTCAGAACCCACATATATCGGTTAATGATGGTTTACTATTTTGAAATTAAATCTTAACCACTTGAGTTGACACTAAACCGGATTACGATCCGAGTAGGATCCGAAATTCCCGATTATAACATCTAAACCAAAACTCAACTCAAATAATCCCAAAATTGAAAATTTCCAAATTAAGAATCCTAGAAAAAATAATCTCCAAATCGACATCTCTCTCTGAAATCGAAGTTGTTCATGGCTTCGACTTCGACGGCTTTAGTCCCTCTAGATGATCAACACGAGGGCAGAGGATTCGATGAAGAAGCAGTGGAACGAGACGAGTTTCAAATCGAGCAACTGTTAGAAGAATTTGAGGATGAACCGCCGATCCGACACAATGTTGTGCCGGAGAGTGACAGCGATGAAGACAAAGAGGTTGGAGAGGTACATCGTACAAATATCAGACGTGGTGATGGGAGTTTGTATAAAGGTCAGACTTTCATCAACAGAGTAGCCTTCAAAGAGACTGTCGTGGACTACGCACTAAGATCAGGCCGAAATATATGGCAATACAGGTATATGATAAGTTGAAGATTGGGTTTAAATGTGCAGGTAAGACTGATTCGGAGGATAAAGGGTGTGAATGGCAAGTCTATGCATCGCTACTTCCTAAAAACACAAAGTGGAAAGTTAGTGTATTTATAGATAACCATAGTTGTGTGCCTAATGCTGAGTGTGAATTGTTAAGAGTTCCTGTTATAAGTAGGTTGTTCATAGATAAGATTAGGAAAAAAACAGACTACTATAAGCCTATGAAGATCGAAGAAATGATACACGAAAAGTGGGGAATAACTGTGTCTAGGCCTCAATGGCAAGCTGCTAGGCTTAAGGCATTGAAGTGGATCGAAAATGAGTACGATCACCAGTTTGGACGACTTAAAGACTATGCTGCTGAGATCCTAGTGTCAAATGCAGGTATTGTTAAGAACAATGCAGGTATTGTTAAGAACAATGCATGTGAAGATTTGTTCAATAAATTCTATATCAACTGTTGAGATAGATATTGTTAAGAACAATGCAGGTGAAGATTTGTTCAATAAATTCTATGTCTGTATTGATGCACTAAGAAGAACATGAAAGCATACATGTAGGCCATTAATAGGAGTGGATGGTACCTTCTTGAAACATAAAATCAAGGGACTCTTGGTAGCTTTAGGTAGAGATGCAGATAATGCTATCTACCCAATAGCATGGGCTGCTGTACAAGTGGAGAACAAAGACAGTTGGTTATGGTTTGTGCAGAAGCTGAAGTTTGACTTGGGACTACATGATGGTGATGGCTATATCATGGTATCTGATCGCCAAAAGGTAAGGACTATATCATGCTATTTTTAACCTTATAAACACTACTTTACTCTAACTTTATTGTGTTTTCAGGGACTGATCAAAGTTGTGGAGCTAGAGTTACCTAAGATTGAGCATAGGATGTACGTTAAACACATGAGAATATCAAGAAGAATCATGCTGGAAAAAAACAGATGAAGCCACTGATATGGAGCTTGGCATGGAGCTATAACGAAGCAGAGTATCTTGCAAACCTGGACAGGATTAAGTGTTATGATGTTGGAGTGTATGATGATATTTTGAAGGCAAATCCAAAGTCTTGATGCAGAGCCTACTATAAGCTTGGGAATTACTGTGAAGATATTAAAAACAACTCAACTGAGTCATTCAACAGCACTATCAACAAGGCCAGAGAGATGCCTTTTGTTCCTATGCTAAATATGATAAGCAGACTTGCTATGGCTCGGATTGCTAGAAGATCTGTTATATCTCATAGTCACAATGGTAACAAAGCTTCTGAAGCTTTTTGTAATTGTGTGTTTATGTGTATCTTTTAATTGTCTGATTATCCTATATCAGGTATATGTACACCGTATGTAGCAAAATATTTTACCGGAGAATATGAAAAAGCTTCTGCGTGCAAGGTGACTCGAAGCACAAACGGAATGTACGAAGCAAAGCTTAGTGGGTGTGCTTACCGTGTTAACTTGGAGAGAAGGATTTGCACATGCATGAGGTGGGAAATTACTGGGATTCCATGTGAGCATGCATATGGAGTGATTCTCATGAAGAAACTTGTCCCTGGGGACTATGTATGTCACTGGTTTAGGACTGCTATGTGGAGGATGAACTACACAGAGGGGATTGTTCCAACCAGAGGTGCACCATTCTGGCCAGACAGTATGGAACCTAATGTCCATTTACCTCTTGAACCACCTCAACCAGGTAGGAACAAGATAACTAAGGCTGACAAAAAAAGGAAGAAAAGTAAGCATGAATCTCCAACCAAAAAGCAGCCAAAATAGAAGAAAAGGATTATGCATTGTGGCATATGTGGTGTGGCTGATTACAACTCGAGGTTTCATAAGCCAAAATAGGTTTGTATCTTTGTGGTTTTCTTCTTGTATGTGTCTTGTATCATGTCCTGCTTCTTGTTTGATTTTGTTTACCTTGTAGGCTTCTCAAGGCATTGGTAATCAAGCTTCTCAAGGGACAAGTGAATCTTCTCAAGGGATAGTCACTCAAGCTTCAGTTTAGGAAGTATTTGAAGATGGGTCGGTTTAGTAGTTAAGGATAATCTGTTTAGGCTCATTTTGTTAGTAACCTAATCTTTTGTGGATCAATTTGGTAACCTTATGATCAGTTTGCCTTTCTTTTGTGGATCAATCAGTCTTTGTTTCACGTATGTTATGACAATGGTTATGACAATGGTCTCGTTTCTTTATTTTGGTTCATTCTAAAACAAAACACACCATGAAAACAGAACACACACACCATAACATAACAACAAAAGAACACACATATTGTTTACTAAAACACAAGAACACACACATCTACTATTTACTAAAATACAAGAATACACACCTACTAGTTTACTCAAATACAAGAACACACGATCAACCTAGTAGTTTACTCAACACAATCATGATCATGCACCCAATAGCTACAAGAATCATCATCTTCTTCATATTGCATGATGACTCAACCAAGACATCTTCCACCCTCTCAAATATCTCCTTCTCAAACTTCAGAAGCACCTTCTCAAACACCATATGCTCAAACTCCTCTCTCTTTGTTGAAATCTCTTTCAACTCCTTCTCAAATCCCACATTTTTCACTTGCAAAGACTCAATCTCGTTTAACAAAGCCGCATCTACCCACTTGAATGTGTGGTCATCATTGATAAGCTACCGAATCAGTGATTAAACCACAACATTACAAATCCCAATCAAAAGCAACATAAACCAAATCAGAATCAAAGAGAAATCAACATAAACCATACGGAAATTCAATTTTAGCTCGGATTTTTAGATCAATGCGAAACGAAAACTTCAAAGTCAGGAAATTGTTAGACAAACCTTCTGAGATGCAGCATAACCACATCGATAGTATCGCCGATAAGGATTCTGCTCTGATTTTGAGATTAATGCCACAATCGCGCTTCCACACCAACATCTCTTAGGTACTCCCACAACTCTTCCTCTCAGACGGCCACATGACGATGAAGACGAAGATCCAGAGTTACTCATCTCTTACAGTCGTTTCAGTCGGAATTGTGAATCGATTTCACGAACTTTAGAAATTTGGATTTAGGGTTCTAAGGTTTTTCTATTTGGGGCTTTATTACCGTTGAGGGTTGAGTCGGGTCGGGTTACAAAGACTGGGGTTGGGTTACAAAGACTCGGGTTTCGCGTTTAAACGGATCAGGTTTTGATTCGGTTCAAAATTTGGTTTTCTCGGTTTGGTCTCGGATTTACACTGAAACCGATCTAAATCAGATCTATGGGTATATAGGTTTCGAACTTTCAACTGGTGGATATATAGGTTTGAAACTTTTTATTGAGGGATAAATAGACAGACGGTATAGTTTAAACAGCATATATGATGATATCATACTTCTAGTGGGGAAATAGATCGTCGACCCAACTAGTTTTGGAAAACTAGAACATTAATGAATATATATTTCTGGTTAACAAATAATTTTGAAAATTTCGTTGCTTAAATTGCTGCCATAACCATTCATCCGCAAGTCCTTTAACAAAACAAAAAAATCCATTCATCGCATTTAAATATAATCAGTTTACCTGATAAATTCTGTAGTTCATTACTTCATTTCTTCAATTTAAACAGCATTTTTTTTATTGAATATTCATAACTTATCCTTTACGATTTACTTATTACTGCATCCTTCTTTTTACCGCATTATTATTTTCTTTGTTCTCCGTAATTGTAGATTTGATGATCCAAACTTTAGGCCAAAGTCGAAGATTATTCACAACTCAAACAGTTAAATATTATTATTGAAAAAAAATTACGATTGCAATATACAAAAACAATTAGACAAATAAAGAAAATTTTTTGTTAGAGGTAAATATCAAAAAAATAAATAAATAAATAAAGAAAAAAGTTTTGTTAGAGGTAAAAAGACGAACAATAGTCGCGATTTCAACGTCAAGAAGACCGGAAAAAAAAAGAAACATTTTTTCTACTTTCGTTTTACAAGGAAAAACAAAAAATGAAAGCTTCCAACTTCGCGAAATCTTTGGTTCGGACATAGTACTAGGAATTTCTCGATCTCTGTCCACAAAGAATCAGAACAAAAGCGGAATCAATCGGCCTTGAAGTAGTTAGCAGCAGCTCTCCTCTCCATTTTTGTTGGGTAAGAAACGCAAAGCTGAAAGCTTTCTCCTTCAGTCTCGCCGATGTTGCTTCCGGCTGGTGATTGCTTCTTCTGATCTTATCAGGTGAATCAATAGACAACAATGGCGGTTCCTGTAGAGGAAGCAATCGCAGCTCTTTCCACATTCTCGTTAGAGGTAACTGCAATGTTCAAATTTTGGTTAAAAAAGTTTAGAAATTGTGCTTCTCTGCGATCTTTGACTATAATGTTCCAATTTCAGAAATTTGACTAGAAAGGAGAGGAATTGTTGTTTCTTCAATTTCCATTTTCTTGATAAATTACTTTCGTCGCCTATTTGTCTGCGGATCTTTGATGATCCTCAAACTTGTATTGCCTAGTTAGCAGTAAAATAGGTTTCGATTTGAATGCTGAAGATTTTAAGTATCTTCTTGGAAATTTTGAGTCACTGTAGCAAAATTTCTTGAATCATTGAAATTTTTTGTTGGGGACATGATAGGATGAGCAACCAGAAGTCCAAGGACCGGCTGTGATGGTTTCAGCTGAAAGAGCAGCAACCGATAGTCCTATCGGTTTGTTTCTTTTTCTACTATTTTCTCACTCTTTTAGCATAAAAGACAACTGATTTTAAGATTGTCGATTTTGTAGAGTATAGTGATGTTGCCGCATACCGGTTGTCTCTATCAGAAGACACAAAAGCTCTTAACCAGTTGGTATGTGGCTCTTCTCTATTTAAATTAAGAATTGATAGCTATATACTTGGTTTTCGTACTTGGTTTTGTACAATTATATGCATAATATTTGAATACTTCAAGTAATTTTTCGACCAATTGTATGCAGAATACACTTATACAAGAAGGAAAAGAGATGGCATCAATTCTATACACATATAGAAGCTGTGTCAAAGCACTGCCTCAGGTCCATCTTTGGTTCAGCTTGTGAAAGCAATTACTATTTTCTGCTGTTTATCTAGCTTTTAGACAATTTATTTGATCGAAAGTAACTTTGAGGATTATGCTATGTGTACGTTCTTCGTTCATGATGTTTGAAATCACATAGCAACTATATGAGATTCTTTTGAAGTACAGAGTATAATGCAAAAAGAAAAGCCATATACTAATGGGACTTTAGAAATTACTGAGATAAGATTCGATTTGGTATTATGTGTTGTTGGATGTTCTTGTAGTTATCTCTTCCTTAATACGCATATTTTTTCTTAATGATATTCGTGCAGCTTCCCGAATCTATGAAGCATAGTCAAGCAGATTTGTATCTAGAAACATATCAAGTTTTGGACTTAGAAATGAGTCGTTTACGTGAAATTCAGCGTTGGCAATCGTCGGCTTCAGCTAAAGTGCGGTGTATTTCCTCCCTCTTCTGATTCTGTTCATTTACATTCCCGCATAAGATATAATTTGCCTATATGCTCTATATATGTGCAGTTAGCTGCTGATATGCAGCGGTTTTCCAGACCTGAACGGCGCATCAATGGCCCCACAGTCACACATCTTTGGTGAGTTATAACCTTCCTTTTATGTTTTGTCTACGTCCTCAAATATTCAAACACTCCTTTGTGTATATAATTTACCAGTGGTTTTACTTAATATAGGTCAATGCTAAAGTTGCTTGATGTCTTGGTTCAGCTTGATCATCTTAAAAACGCTAAAGCTAGCATTCCTAATGATTTCTCTTGGTATAAAAGGTATATTGTAAATATATTTTTTATCTTGCCCTTACGTTCTCTTTGTAAATAGGACACTTGAATGTAGGTAGATCTATGGCCGTCACTATTTATTTTGGCTACTAACATTTTTTGTTAAGAGTTGAAGTAGTTTCATAGAGGCTTTTCTGTTAGCTTCTTTTCTTAATATAGGTTCACTCTTTTCAGAACATTCACTCAAGTCAGTGCCCAGTGGCAAGATACGGATACAATGAGAGAAGAGTTAGATGACTTACAGGTGTTTGCATTGCTTGTTTTTGCAATCATTTCTTATTGCCTTCCCCTGAGAATTGTCATAAATGGAAAGGAGAGTTCTTATGTATGCAGATTTTTCTGAGCACAAGATGGGCGATTTTACTCAACTTGCACGTTGAGATGTTCCGTGTGAACAAGTATCCTTTTTCTAGACATTTATCACCATCATATTGTTGTTACAGAGACTATTATGGGTTTCTCTATTCGAGCTATGCATGCTGCTAAAGTCCCTTGAGCAATTTGACTATATTTCAAACTTTTTGGATTCCTTAAAAGTAAAATCAGTGTGGAAGATATTCTTCAAGTTCTCATAGTCTTCATCGTTGAGTCTCTGGAGTTG
Organism: Pseudoturritis turrita; assembly: GCA_900406555.1. NCBI lineage: Eukaryota > Viridiplantae > Streptophyta > Magnoliopsida > Brassicales > Brassicaceae > Pseudoturritis > Pseudoturritis turrita. The sequence goes on along the minus strand of OVBL01000949.1, from coordinate 90,267 downwards.
GATTTTGCCCTCCTTTTTCCTGAGCGGTATATTCTTCTCCGCGTCTTGCCCGTTCTCGTTGTCTTAGCAACACCATCTGAGAAAGATACCGAGGCTTTATACAAGAGGGTAAAACTCAACAGATTGATCAACATTTTCAAGGTATTGAAGATCATAGTATACCTGAGTTTCGCAACCAATATAACTCAAAGCCTTGTTTCCTACTTGCTAATCATCTTTGTTGTGTTTTTCGGTTATCAGAATGATCCTGTCATTCCTGCGTTTCCAGATCTCCATCTTTCTCCTGCTGCAATTTTGAAAGAATTGTCAGTATACTTTCAAAAGTTCTCATCACAAACTCGCCTTCTGACTCTTCCAGCACCTCATGAGCTCCCTCCACGTGAAGCGCTAGAATATCCTTTAATATTTGTTCTGTTACCCACCTATTTTAAAATTATCTGGATTACTGTAAATTGAGCACATGCTTTGAAAGTTGCAAGCCTTTACATATTTTACATATCAGAGGCACTATTTGATAGTCAATCACATTGGAGCTCTCCGTGCTGAGCACGACGATTTCACAATCCGATTTGCTTCATCTATGAATCAGGTGCTCAAGCTATTACTTTCCCTGGCGTTGCTATTTTCTTGCTCTTATCTTGAGTCTCTAGGATGTTGTTCTCACTTGCTTTCTTGCAGTTATTGCTGTTGAAGTCAAATGATGGAGCATATACTGAATGGTGCAGAGAGGTCAAAGGAAACATGTACGATATGGTTGTTGAAGGTTTCCAACTGTTAAGCAGATGGACTGCACGCATTTGGGAACAATGTGCCTGGAAATTCTCTCGCCCGTGTAGGGATGCAGCTGAGACGCAGGAAGCCTCTGGATCATATTCTGATTACGAGAAGGTAAAACTTGCAAAATATTTAAACAATTTAAACATTTTCTCAAAATATATACTTTTCTCTTTCATGGTAACAAGTGTTTAATTCTTTTCAATAGGTGGTGAGGTACAATTATACTGCAGAAGAAAGAAAAGCCTTGGTAGAACTTGTTGGCTATATAAAGAGTGTAGGATCGATGCTGCAGCGCTGTGACACATTAGTTGCAGACGCTTTGTGGGAGACAATACATGCCGAAGTTCAAGATTTTGTACAAAACACGTTAGCCACGATGTTGCGTACCACCTTCCGAAAAAAGAAAGATCTTTCAAGGTGAATAGGTTTTCCTTTCTGTTCTTTCAATTTCAACTCAGATTCCCTTAGTTTAAGCTTTTCAGATTGTTAATTGTGTCATTTGTATGATTGCATTTCAGGATTCTTTCTGATATGCGGACACTTTCAGCTGACTGGATGGCAAATACCAGACCCGAACATGAGATGCCATCTTCACAACATGGAGGTGATGAAAGCAGAGCGAACTTCTTTTACCCGAGGCCAGTTGCCCCAACAGCAGCACAGGTTTGGGTCCATTTCGTGATTATTTAGAGATATATATAAACAAATGGTAAGGCCCAGTGCTTGGACAAGACTATGATTATATCTGGGGTCAAATGATTTTTGAGCACTGGTCCAAGTTCCTGCATAAAGAGACCCAAAGGAATGTCCTTTCTTAACTTTTCCAATAACTACTACTGTTTTGTTGTTTCAGGTTCATTGCTTGCAGTTTTTGATATATGAGGTTGTCTCTGGTGGAAATCTGAGGAGGCCAGGGGGATTCTTTGGAAATAATGGATCTGAGATTCCTGTTAATGACTTAAAGCAATTGGAGACATTCTTTTACAAACTCAGCTTTTTCCTGCACATATTGGATTACTCGGGTAAACCACAGGCTTAATGTCTTTTTGTTTAGTTTTATTGAGCCATCCTGATAATCATTAGCTTCATAAGCTGACACCTTAACTACAATACATGATGGCTGCAGCAAGTATTGGAATATTGACTGATCTCGGGTTCCTGTGGTTTAGAGAATTTTACCTGGAGTCTTCACGTGTTATTCAGGTAAGCGGCAATATGAAAAAGTTTATAACTATATTTTGCCGCTTTGTTTTCACTTGAGCCATGACTTGTTCTTACTAATAGTTGTATGTTCACTATTGCAGTTTCCTATTGAATGCTCACTACCATGGATGCTGATAGACTACATTCTTGAAGCCCAGAATTCGGGCCTTCTTGAGAGTGTTCTGCTGCCTTTTGACATTTATAATGACTCAGCTCAACAAGCTCTGGTTGTTCTGAGGCAGAGATTCCTCTATGATGAAATTGAGGCTGAGGTAATTAGAGTTTAATACCGATCTCAACAGCAATAGCCTTGTAGATCTTCTTGAATAAAAGGGTTCCTTGAACAAATTTTTTCGTTTCTTGTATCCTATCTTCTTTCTGTAGGTGGACCATGGTTTTGATATATTTGTTTCAAGACTCTCAGAGTCTATATTCACATATTACAAGAGTTGGTCAGCAAGGTACCTAATTACGTGCTTTTGATATATTCATCCTCTTCACTGTTAACTAAAGTCTTATATCATCAATTTTTGCTGAGTTCAACAGTGAGCTTCTTGATCCATCGTTTCTCTTTGCCTTGGACAATGGTGAAAAGTTCTCCATCCAGCCTGTGAGGTTTACTGCGTTATTTAAGATGACAAAAGTAAAGGTGAACGATACTACTGCTCTCATTTTCTGGATGGACAGTTATAGAGAAAGTCGCAACTAGTTGAATCTTTAGCTCCATCATTATATAGATTTAGATTATGTTTCAAGCATTGAATCTAATTATGTGTGGCTTGGCATGTTTATACCATCTTTTTACTTAATTTTGTTGTGATGTGCAGATACTTGGTAGAACAATTAATTTAAGAAGTTTGATCGCTCAAAGGATGAATAAAATTTTTAGAGAGAATCTAGAGTTTCTCTTTGACCGTTTTGAGTCCCAAGACCTATGTGCTGTGGTGGTAAGTTTTTTTTTTCTTTTCATTTTCGTGATTGTTTTTCTGCATTATAATATGCAAACTGAGTCCTTTCCTCAAGTGCAGGAATTGGAGAAGCTTATAGATATACTAAAGCACTCGCATGAATTGCTTTCACAAGATCTTTCCATAGATCCTTTCAGCCTCATGTTGAATGAAATGCAAGAAAACATTTCTCTCGTCTCATTTTCCAGTCGACTTGCTACACAGGTCAGCCATACAATAGTTGAAGGAATTATAAGTTCTGAGTCTATTGTTTTCCCACCTTTTCTTAAACTTTGTTCTTTTTTGTTTTTGGTTGTCTAGATTTGGTCAGAGATGCAAAGTGATTTCCTACCAAACTTCATTCTTTGCAATACCACACAGCGGTTTGTCCGATCATCCAAAGTTCCTCCTACTCAGAAACCATCAGTGCCTTCTGCTAAGCCTAGTTTCTACTGTGGCACTCAAGTAACGAGCAATCTCTTAAGCCAGTTTTACTTTTAATTGGTTCCAAAACCATCTAAAGTCCCATTTTTCGGTTACTAAACATTTGATTTTATATTAATGCCTCCATTGTGTTTTCTGTTGGCCACATCTTATATTTTTTGTTTTATGCTTTATATTTTGTGGTAGGACTTAAATGCGGCGCATCAAAGTTTTGCACGATTGCATAGTGGATTTTTCGGGATACCACATTTATTTTCCATAGTGAAACTTCTTGGATCCAGATCATTGCCTTGGCTTATAAGAGCCTTGCTGGATCATATATCGAATAAGGTATATGCACATTTTGTACCAAATTTTCCTTTTGCCTCCTACTAATTATACAGGGAGACAGCTAAAATAGTTCTTATGTTTTACCTAAACTTTCAGATAACAACCCTCGAGCCTATGATCTCTGGATTACAAGAAGCATTACCCAAGTCTATTGGATTGCTATCTTTTGATGGTGGTGTCACAGGTTAATGTCCAGTTTCAGTACTATTGATGTGTTTCGATTTTGTGTGATATATATTTCTTGTTCACCGATGTTTTTCGTTGTTTCATTTACAGGTTGTATGAGGCTTATTAGAGAACAACTAAACTGGGGCACAAAGTCAGAACTCAAATCAGAAGTTTTACGAGGAATAAAGGAGATTGGAAGTGTGATATATACAATGGGACTTCTCGATATCGTATTGGTCAGTCCTATCAGACAGATTGTGAAAGGTTTAAGGCTAAAAAGTCTAATGATTTAGTCTGTCAATTTGTTGTTACACAGAGAGAGGTAGACACAAAGCGTTTCATGCAAACAGCTCCATGGTTGGGATTAGTCCCAGGCGCCGAAGGACAGATAGTTAACGCTCAAGAAGGCGAAAGCCCACTTGTTAGTCTCTTAAAGTCGGCAACTTCTGCGGTTGTGTCAAGTCCCGGTTGCCTTAATCCAGCAGCGTTCTACACCATGTCAAAACAGGCAGAAGCTGCAGGTTAATTAGGAGTTATAGCTATTCAATCATCAGTTTCTTTGTTTACTCTCTTTTTATGACAAAGTTTCAATCTTTTTGGTATTACATTATGTGTGCAGATCTTTTGTATAAGGCAAACATGAACGGTGGAAGCGTTCTTGAATACACACTTGCATTCACAAGTGCATCTCTCGACAAATATTGTAGTAAATGGAGTGCTCCTCCAAAGACAGGCTTCATCGATATTACAACATCAAAGGATTTTTACCGTATTTACGGTGGTCTTCAGATCGTAAGCAAACCAAAACCGCAAAAGCTTTTTAAAAACATCTTTTTAACATTTCTATCTTCTCAATTCCTATGAAAATTTGCAATGAACTCAGGGATATCTAGAGGAGATAACAGTTCCACAATCAACTCAACATGAAGTCCTCGGTGATTCGATAGCTTGGGGTGGTTGCACCATCATTTATTTGCTCGGACAGCAACTTCACTTTGAGTTGTTTGATTTCTCGTACCAAGTACTCAATGTCTCTGAGGTTGAAACTGTTTCTGCTTCACACTCTCATAGGAATCCTCAAAGCCTCCAGGTAGATTCTGCTTTCTCCACCTTCTCATTTAACAACTTTTATGCACATATAACAACTTTCACCAACTTCACTTTTACTCTGTTTCAATGTCTTTTTTTTCTGTGGAAAAAGGGATGGGAAGGTTTGTTGGAAGGTATGAAGAAAGCTCGGCGGCTGAACAACCATGTCTTCTCCATGCTTAAAGCTCGTTGTCCACTCGAAGACAAAACGGCTTGTGCCATCAAACAGAGCGGCGCACCGCTGCCACGTGTCAGGTTTGAGAATACCGTGTCTGCTTTTGAGACTCTGCCTCAGAAAGGAACCGTTGGCTGATCTGATGAATACTCTAATACCATATAACATAATCCAACATTCTCATTAAGACAGCTTTCTTGGCAACAAACATGATGACGATTGTTGATTTGTTTCTTTATAAATTTCTATGGAACATGTGTTCTTTAATTATCTCAATAAATGATCTAGAAATACAAGGACCCATCGAAAATCTTTGAGAATGGAGGAAAACATAAGACTGTAGAACAAAACATAAGATTGTAGAACAAAACATAAAACTACAAAAAAATTGGCGTCAATGTTTGCAATTTACCCTCCACCTCCCCCTCCCCTCCAAAAAAAAACAATGGATATATTTTATTTTTTGTGTGCAAACCTTAATTTTATTAAATTTTAATTTTCGGACTACAGTATAAAGAAGATTATCCTCTTTGATACGCTACGATAAGCCAAACTACAACAGGATTAAAAGCAGAATTTTCATGAAGGCTTGACAGCAAATAGGAGACAAAGCTCGAATGTGTCGATAGGAAATTCTCAGCATAGCCGAAATGTTAAGACTTAGTCACATTAAGAAATGACGTTGAAAGCCAACCCCCACCGCCGAATTTCGTCGAAATGCATTCGGTTGCATTTTCAGGCCCCGTGAAGACCGCTATACAAGATGACAAATCGGTGGGTAAATTGAAAGTTTTTCCCGGCATTGAATCCGAAGACATACCGCTTTTCACAAAAAGGGGGCAAGAAATACCAGTTTTCTCTCCACTTAAAAAGGAAGGTGAAAAAGATCTCTATGATGGGAGGAAAGAGTGAAAGATCACTCCCTAAAAAGGGAAGAAGTTGGTAGAATAACCATCCCAAACAAAACTGCAGATTCGGCCAAAGAAACGTGGGCCTTGTCAGCCAACATGGGCTGGAGCAATTTGGGGGATGGGCCAGCAAATGATAGGTATGGAGCAAAGCAAGCATAATGGGCGAGGCCCATTACAACAAATCCATCCTTAGGACTATGATATTTTATTAATTTATAGAATTATTAATTTATCCATAAATTATTAATAAAGAAATTTTTTAAAAATTTATCATCTTCTAAAAATTCATTTTCTTTAAATTAAGAGCTAATAGATAAATTATTTCGGACACTACAAAGTTCGTTTAGGAGATTTCATATCAAGAAATTTAGAAGATAAATCCACGACATTTATAAACTTTTCAATAACCTACTTGATTATTCTGATGAAAATGATGCATGCTTTGAAATTCAGAGTTTAGAAGAACTTATGATTATTATCTTTAACCAATTTGAAGACGATATTATGATACATTTGGAAACAGTTACGCGTAAATAACTAATTATCGCTTCTAAAAATCTTCATGATTTTGGTATAGAAATCGAAAAAACAACACCATTGTATGATATGAAAAATTAGAAAAGAACTCCAAATATATTTTAATTGTAAGAAAACAAACACACTATAATATTTTTAGTAGATTGTCTTAGTTATATTGTAAAAAAAATTATATACTAATTATTAATTTATAATATTAATGAGACCATATATTTACATAGGAGTTTTTAAAATTTATTATCTTATTATTTTATCGATTTGTGTTAAAATTTGAACTAGCATAACTTGAGACCGGAAAAAATTATTATTTTATCGTATTTATTAATTTATCGAGTATTAATTTATAGAGTTTCTACTATACATAACATTTGGATTAATATACTTAAAAAAATTATTTATTTTATTAATAATATTCTTCATCAAATTGGCGATGGCAATGACATTTAAAGTTTTTACAACTATCCATCAATGACCCCAATCTAAAACAATGATATAAACATTCATGACAAAAATCAACTTCGATGTTAGCGTTGACTGTTCGAGGACTTTCTGCATGGTTAAATGAAAGAGCATTTCCTCCTAAGTCGGGTTTTGTCATGATATTCGATACACCTACAAACAAAACATTTAAAAGAAAATCAAACGATTAAATTACAATATTATTAAAGAATATGAAATGTATACATATTTGTTCTAATTAATCCAGAGTAAACTTACATGATGAAACAAAAAATAGAAGAGTTAGAAAACAAACAATTTTCTTCATTGTCTTTTTTTTTTGGATTGAAGTTTCAATATTTTTTCAAAGAAAAGTAAAATATGTTTTGAGTTGTAATTGCAAAGTCATTGAAGTTAGATGCTGTCATATTTATATATGTATCTTTTACTTATGTTACAAAATAGTTAATACTCTAATCAACATTTTTTCTTATAAATGATAATTACAAAAACCATAGTCCTTTAAATTACAGTTTTAATTTTAAAGTATTAAATAAAAATATTTATTCCCGACTTAAAAATAACAACATTTATTATATTTAGTAACTGATTGGTTATTTCTGATTAAAAAGATAATAATCAATTGTTAATTGATGAGCCAAACCATTCGCAGAATACCAATTAACTTAAATTAATTCACATTTTTTTATTTGATTCATCGTTCAAATTTGAAACAAAACCTTAAAAAGCAAACAAGTTTTAATGAATTCCGCAACTAGTATAGTTCTTGTGTTTTGTTGGATATCGCAAAATCCACTATTATCAATGAGTTACATCAACACATAAAAAAACATAAACCTTGAAAAACATTCGCCAAAAACCGACAGTTATTTGTTCAATTTACTTGAAGAGAAATGAGAAAATAACAAAACAAACCAAAGAGAAAGATGGCTCAAAGCCTCAGAAGGAGAAAACATTCGTCTCTTTCATTAACCTTCTTTTTTTCTTCTCTTCCCTTTTACAATCGTCATCCCATCTATATAAAGAGAGAAGGTGATACATATAAAGGGAGAAGAGAATCGTGGTGGTTACTTGACTTTTTGTCCATACTCTTGACTTTGTGTCCATACTCTACAACTCTACTCTCTTCTTTTTGTCACCACTACGTTTATTAAATTGATGTTGTGATGTAGGCTCATTATTATATTGATGTAGTGTTACGTTGCCACTTTGTCCCACGATTTCATGAGGTCATGATGACACTTCCTCTTACATCCCCCTCAAACTTGTGGTTGGCGGGAGACAAACACCAAGTTTGCTGCGAAGAGACATGAATGGAAGTTGGGGAAGTGATTTGGTGAACACATCAGCGAGTTGAAACTGAGCGGGAATGTGACATGTTTCAATAAGTCCTAATGCGACCTTCTCTCGAATGAAATGGTAATCTGTCTCAATGTGTTTAGAGCGACCATGAAACTTCGGATTAGCAGTTAGGTGTACTGCGGATAAGTTGTCACAGAGGAGACGAGCTGGTTTTGGTTGAGAGACACCTACATCACGCAAAATGGATGAAATCCAAGTAAGTTCTGCAGCTGTCTCGGCCATAGCTCTGTATTCAGCCTCGGTAGAGGACCTTGAAACAGTGGGCTGCTTCTTAGCTTTCCATGAGATCAAATGAGGACCAAGGAAGGTACAAAACCCAGTAGTAGACCGTCTCGTAACCTTGCAGCCTGCCCAATCACTGTCGCTAAAGGCTAGCATAGGCAACTCACTCGTAGAAGAGAGATTGAGACCAAAGTGACATGTTCCTCTGATATAACGTAAGACACGCTTCAGAAGATGAAAATCAGTTATAGTAGGAGCGTGCATACGTTGACACACGATATTTACAGCAAATTGGATATCCGGTCTTGTAAGGGTTAAGTATTGAAGTTTTCCCGCTAAGCACCTGAAATAAGTGGGATCTGGAAACAATTCATTGTCATTAGCATCCTGATCAAACCTTAAAGGAAGAGGTGTGGGCATCGGATTGCAAGATGCCATGCCAGCAGTGACAAGAATTTCTTCTGCATATTTGGATTGATGGAGGAATAGACCAGAAGAATGAAAGTGAGCTTGAATTCCAAGGAAGTAGCTCAACTGGCCCAAGTCTTTCATAGAGAACTTTTTATACAAGACTTGTATCAGAGACTTCATCAACTCACGACAACTTCCAGTCAGAAGAATATCATCCACATAGAGAAGAAGAATGAGTGTTTTGCCAGCATGATGATAAACAAACAGAGAGGGATCAGCTTTACTGCAAGAAAAGCCAAACTCCAAGAGGTAGTTACTAAATTTATCAAACCAGGCATGAGGGGCTTGTTTCAGACCATAGAGTGCCTTCTTAAGGCAACAGACATGATTAGGAGCGGTAGGGTCTTCGAATCCAGGAGGTTGTTGCATAAAGACTACCTCTTGAAGATCTCCATGCAAAAATGCATTCTTGACATCAAGTTGAGTGATTGACCATTTCTTTGCTGTTGCAATAGAGAGCACAATGCGAATTGTGGCTGTCTTGACAACGGGACTATAAGTCTTAGTAAAATCTAACCCTTCTTCTTGGTCATACCCTTTTGCAACAAGACGAGCCTTCAGCCTATCCAAAGAACCATCAGCTTTAAGTTTAACGGTGAAGATCCATCGACAACCAAGAACATTCATTTGATTAGTAAGAGGAACTAAGTCAAAAGTATCTGTTTCAAGGATAGATTGTATCTCTTCTTCCATAGCCTTTCGCCAACCAGGATGTTTAAGAGCAGCAATAACAGATTTGGGAATTTCAGGAAGAGATGTACTTGTGAAGAGGACATATCTAGTGTTGGGCTTAGAAACACCCACCTTAGATCTAGTCACCATGGGATGTTCACTAGTAGAATAAACAGTAGGGGGTTGAACAAATAGTGAAGTAGAGTGAGTAGGATTAGAGGTGTCTGTCCCACTAGAGAGAGAAGAACTGTCGCCAATAGGATCAGAGTCTAGCTCTGCCGTACGCTCAGTAAAACTGGTATTCTCAGCAGTAGACACCTCTGATAAATCTGTAGGAGAAGACAGAGAAGGAGAATGTGCAATGGGAGTGTCCATGGAATGTGAGGGAGGTACCTGAGGTACAACTAAGGAAGGAGGAATATACTGATTCCAAGCTGTAACCTGAGGAATAGATCCAGAAGTTGGAGCCAAAGGAGCTTGTTGGCGAAAAGGGAAACAAACCTCATCAAAAATCACATGTCGACTGATGTAAAGTTTCCCTGTTGCAACATGTAAGCACCTGTATCCTTTATACTGTGTGTTATAGCCAAGAAAAACACATTGCAGAGATCGTGGATCAAATTTGTTAGCTGCATAAGGTCGAAGACAAGGATAACAAGCACAACCAAACGTTCTTAGAGCTGTATATACAGGTTTTTGTTTTAGTAAGACTTCAAAAGGGCTGTTCAATTGAAGTACTTGAGAAGGGAGAAGATTAATAAGATATGTGGCTGTGTAGAAGGCTTCAACCCAGTAAACAAAAGGAACCTTACTTGTAAACAGCATAGCTAATCCCAACTCAGTAATGTGCTTGTGTTTCCTCTCTGCTAATCCATTTTGTTGCGGCGTGTAAGGACATGATATATAATGTTGGATCCCTTGAGCAGATAAATGTTCTTTAAGTTGATTAGAAGTAAATTCTCCACCTCCATCACTCTGAAACACCTTTATTTTCCTGTCATATTGATTTTCAACCAGTTTTTGAAAGTTAACAAATGTCAAGAAGAAGTCGGATTTGGTACGCAACGGATAGAACCAGCAGAAGCGAGAGTAATTATCAACAAAAATAGCATAATATTTAAATCCTTGCACTGAAATATAAGGAGAAGGACCCCACAAATCACAATGAATCTTTTCCAAGGGTTCTTTAGCCCAAAACTCAGATTCAGAAAAAGATAGCTTAGAACTTTTGCTCATCTGACATGAACCACAAATAGAGGTAGAACAAGTTTTACTACTTAAAATAGACTTGTTACTCTTCAATAGTTGAAGGATCTGAGTATTAGGGTGACCAAGCCTCATGTGCCACACATCATCACTGACCACTTGTTGACGAGAAGAGTAAAAGGCCATTGCTCTAGGATTCTCCAATTTGTACAGACTCTCATGTCTTTTTCCCTGAGTCAACACTTTCTGTGTATGTTTATCCAATATACAGACATGATTAGCATCAAAATAGACACCACACGGATAGTCATCACACAGTTTAGAGACAGATAAAAGAGGTTTTTGAATTTCAGGACAAACCAGGACATCTTTCAATGGTAGATTACCTGCAACTGTCGACAGAGAAGTGGACCCAACATGTGTGATAGGTAAGAAGGAGCCATCAGCCATCATCACACTCTCAGAACCATTATAGGATGTAGTGTCATGAAGATGGTCAGATGTATTTGTGATGTGTGTTGTAGCACCAGAATCAGGATACCAAGCCCTTTGAGATGACACTGGAGAAGAGATGTGCATTGCTGCAAGGGCTTGTGGAACATCATCACTCTGATAAGTGTTATCAAATCGATTATAACACTTCAGAGCTATATGACCAAATCGTCCACAAATTTGGCAAATGGAACGGGAATAAGATTGATTGTTTGGAGAGCCTTGTCCATTCCAGTGGTTAACCTGTTGAGAAAAACCTCGACCTCGAGAGGAGTAACCACCACGACCTCTATAACCTCCACGAGAACCACCACGACCTCGATATCTACCACCATAGTTAGAGTTGTTGTTTTGATGAGGGATAAAACCAGCTTCATTTTGAGTAACACTACCATGAGAAAGAGAACTCTGCACTTGAAACGCCATCTGAGGGTTGACAGAAGGTGGATCATAGGTCCGGATCCGGTTATCAAAACCAGTGAGTTGAGAAACAACTTCATTATAAGTAGGAACCGGTGACCTATGCATAGACGTTTGAATCGAAGTGGTGAACGGCTCATACTCCCTGCCTAGGCTTTGAAGAAGACGATAAATCTTCATTGATTCAGTCACAGGTTTTCCAATTGAACTGAGTTGATCACAAACACCTTTAAACTCTCGAAGATATGTCTTTAAATCCTTACTTCCTTTAGACATAGTTTGAAGCGCACCAAGTAAATCAAACTCTCGAGACATAGAGTTCTGATTGAAGTTTTCCTCTAACATCACCCACACTTCTCTAGCAGTATTTAAACCAAAAGCATATCCCAAGACTTCTTCGGACAACATACCATATAACCAAGACTGAACAAGCTGGTCCGTTTGTAACCAAGCTTCATAGTCAGGATTACTTACTTCTGAGATTTCGTTGTTGAGCTTCACACGCACCTTCTCCGCTGGCTGCTGCTGACTACCATTCACAAAGCCAAGCAGTTTCTGACCCTTTAGTAATGCTTCAACCTGGATCTTCCATCCTAGGTAATTTTGATCCGTGAGTTTTATGGATACAAAACTCGACACGTTAATGTGAGTTGGAAACGGAAACATATCTGCAACTTCTCCCTCACCGTGCTCTGATACCATGAAGAGAAATGAGAAAATAACAAAACAAACCAAAGAGAAAGATGGCTCAAAGCCTCAGAAGGAGAAAACATTCGTCTCTTTCATTAACCTTCTTTTTTTCTTCTCTTCCCTTTTACAATCGTCATCCCATCTATATAAAGAGAGAAGGTGATACATATAAAGGGAGAAGAGAATCGTGGTGGTTACTTGACTTTTTGTCCATACTCTTGACTTTGTGTCCATACTCTACAACTCTACTCTCTTCTTTTTGTCACCACTACGTTTATTAAATTGATGTTGTGATGTAGGCTCATTATTATATTGATGTAGTGTTACGTTGCCACTTTGTCCCACGATTTCATGAGGTCATGATGACACTTCCTCTTACATTACTCTCATCCATGTGTACTCATTTTACTAAAAAGTATACTATGTTTTACAAGATCCTTTTGTCTCTATAACCAAGTTTTGAAAGATATTTTGACGCATCAAGCTCTTCCTCTCTCACCTGCCTCTTTACTTTCTTTTACTATTCACCCTGTCACGCATCCATCACACTGTTCTCTTCTTCTGCCAGTACGCCATAGCAATTTTTCTGACAACCCTGTGATTTCTTTTTCTGGCAACAATTTTTCTGGACAAACTCAAGCGAATTTTCTCTATTAGTAAATCATGTATTTATTTATTTGAGAGATTCTAAAAGATATCTCTTTTTGTTTTTTACAAAATTACTTTAATTTTATATATTCCAAATATCACAATTTTTGTTCAGAACACTCACCTAAAGAAGAATTTCCAAAATTAATCGTAAGAACAAAATTTGTGTTATTTGTTAAAAGTTGTAGAGTATTTAGAGAAATTTTCCATCTGTTTTGCATATTCAAAAGAAACACACAGACTTCACCCACTTCCACCTTACCGTGGACCGAGGCGCGGTAAATCAACAACACTATAATTATATTTTTAGTAGATTATCTTAGTTATATTGTAAGAGTTTTTTATATACTAATTATTAATTTATAATATTAATGAGATCATATATTTATATAAGAGTTTTTTTAAATTTATTATCTTGTTATCTTATCGATTTGTGTTAAAATTTGAATTAGTCTAACTTGAAACTAGAGAAAATTATTAATTTATCGTGTTTATTAATATATCGAGTATTAATAGATAGAGTTTCTACGGTACATAATATTTGGATTAATATACATTAAAAAGTTATTTATTTTATTAATAATATTCTTCATCAAATTGGCGATGACAATGACATTTAAAGTTTTTACAACTATCCATCAATGATCCCAATCTAAAACAATGATATAAACATTCATGACAAAAATCAACTTCGATGTTAGCGTTGACTGTTCGAGGACTTTCTGCATGTTTAAATGAAATAGCATTTCTTCCCAAGTCAGGTTTTGTCATGATATTCGATACACCTACAAACAAAACATTTAAAAGAAAATCAAACGATTAAATTACAATATTATTAAAGAATATGAAATGTATACATATTTGTTCTAATTAACCGAGAGTAAACTTACATGATGAAACAAAGACTAGAAGAGTTAGAAAACAAACAATTGTCTTCATTGCCTTTTTTTTTTTTGGTTGAAGTTTCAATATTTTTTCAAAGAAAAGTAAAATATGTTTTGAGTTGTAATTGCAAAGTCATTGAAGTTAGATGCTGTCATATTTATATATGTATCTTTTACTTATGTTACAAAATAGTTAATACTCTAATCAACGTTTTTTCTTATAAATGATAATTACAAAAACCATAGTCCTGATTTTAAAGTATTAAATAACAATATTTATTTCCGATTAAAAAATAACAATATTTATTATATTTAGTAATTGATCGGTTATTTCTGATTAAAAAGATAATAATTAATTGTTAATTGATTAGTCAAATCGTTCGCTGAATACCAGTTAACCTAAATTAATTCACATTTTTTTATTTGATTCATCGTTCAATGTTGAAACAAAACCTTAAAAAACGAGAAAGTTTTAATGAATTCGGCAACTAGCATAGTTCTTACATCTTGCTGGGTATCGAAAAATTCACTGTTATCAATGAATTACATCAACACATAAAAAATATAAACCTTGAAAAACATTCACCAGACATGTTATTCGTTCATGTTACTCTCGTCCATGTGTACTCATTTTACTATGTTTTACAAGATCATTTTGTCTCTATAACCAAGTTTTGAAAGAAATGTTGACGCATCAATCTCCCACATGCGACTTTTCTTTTTTTTTACTATTCATTTTTTTACTATTCATTTTTTACTATTCATTATGTCACGCGATTTTCACGCACCCATCATACTGTTCTTCTTTTCTGCCAGCACACCATAGCAGTTCTTCTGACAATCCTGTGATTTCTTTTTTGACGAAAGTTTTTTCTGGACAAATTTAAACGAATTTTTGCGATTAGTAAATCATGTGTTTATTTATTTGAGAGATTCTAAAAGATATCTCTTTTGGTTTTTACAAAATTACTTTAATTTTTAAAATTCCAAAATATCACAACTTTTGTTCAGAACACTCACCGAAAGAAGAATTAAACTTGTGCTATTTGTTAAAAGTGGTATTTAGAGAAATTTTCCATCTGTTTTGCATATTCAAAAGAAACGCACAGGCCTCACCCACCTTACGGTGGACCGCGACGCAGTAAATTAACAACCCGGTTTGACCAAACCGACCTATGGAAGCAAGGGTCGGCGAAAAGAAATATAAATAGAGAGGAGACGAAGAAGAGGTCAAGCATATTTGATTTCTCTTTCTCTTGTTTTACAGAGGGAGAGATTTTAGGGTTTTTGGGTATCTCGCGAGGTTTTACAGAGACTTCCAATATGGTGAGTTTAGGTTTTGTAGTCTTTCTGAATGTTCGCCCAGATCGATTTTTGTATCTCTGTAATCTTTTCGACTCGCATGCATTTTGTTGTGCTTAAACCTCTCGAATGTGTCTCCGTTGTGTTGGATTGCGCTAATCGATGATTAGTTTCTCCTCTTGATTCATTTGCATGTTATTAGAATCTTGGGCGGATTGATTTTTTTTTATAATATATTTTAGGTTGTAAAACATTTGAATTTCTGTAACCCAATATTGTTTCTTTTATGATTCTTCTTTTTGTAAAATAAAGTTGTTAGCTTTCGATTTTCTAGCTACATGAGCTGTGGAATTCTCTTTTCCAACCGTTGGGCTGTTGTTTTTGTAGGATTCGATGGTGACTCAAACGACTGTTTTGGCTGTGACTGATGATGTGGTGTTGCCTGTTAGCTCTGTTCTAACTATAATGAAAGAGCTTGGAAAGGAAGGGATTCAACATTGTGATCCTCTCATTGTTACTCAAGCTTCCACTATAAGTAAAATCTCGGATCCTCATTACTTATTCTGGTTATTTGTTTAGCTCAGACTCTAAAATACTAGTTGTTAAGCTGTAATAGTTAGCATATTGGTTAATCTGGGATTTATGTAGAACGGAAGATTCGTGTTTGTACTACGGAGAGGTGAACAATTTTTTTAGGCAAATAGATAGGTGAGAACACTAGAAGACATGTTGGGGTTTTCTCCTGTGTCTTTTTCTCATTATATTGGACTATTTGGTCATTTTGCAGATCACTTTCCGTTGGATTCTTCCTCAGTGGATGCGGTTTTAGCCATTTCAAGATCATTTGATTTTCCCAGTGATAATATATATGGCGAGCTCTCAAGAATCTTGAAGCCTGGTGGTACGGTTTTTGTGTGCACGAACTTGGAGGGCGAAACTGGAGAAATGCAACAGGTTTGTGTCGTGTATCTACTCTAGTCTATATAATGGGTCTCTTTGATCACTTCTTGCTTAATCTTATGGCATCTTCCTTGCAGACTCTTCAAAGGAAAGTGACGTTGGCTGGTTTTCTGGAGCCACAATCTCTTGATTTGAAATCAATTAGGCTGTCTACGTTCAGTTTATCCTTTGGGGTGAGCACTTTTACACGTCTTCTCTTTCTTTCAGTATGAGAAAACTTTTGTTCTTCCCCAAAATAAGAATAAAAGCTTGTTTTTTGGGTTCAAGCTTATTCATGGCCTTTAACATTTAGGATGGAAGGATCTTAATTCTACTTATCTGTCAAAGTTGCATATATGTTCTCACGTTGGTTATCCATATAACAGAGAAACATGTTGTCAAATGCAGATCAAGGCAAAGAAACCTTCTTGGAAGATTGGTTCATCATTTGCTCTCAAAAAGCCTGCAAAAACTCTCTTGAAGGTTAATCTAGACGATGACTTGGATCTTATAGATGAAGACTCTCTTTTGACAGAGGAGGACTTGAAGAAGCCACAACTTCCTGCTGGTAATTAAAGACAACCACATGGCCTTTGCTATCCTTGTTCATTTCTTGTGTGTAAGATATCTTGAATTTTTTGCAGTCAGTGGTTGTGAGACTACTAAAAAAGCTTGCAAGAACTGCGTCTGCGGTAGAGCTGAGATAGAGGAGAAAGCTGTAAAGCTGGGCCTCACAGAGGATCAAATCGAGAATCCTCAATCATCATGTGGCAGTGTAAGCTTCTTTACCCCTCTCTTTCTCTATATGCATTTGATTTTTGGTTCCACTAGACTGAAAATTTCTCAAACAACTCTATCAGTGTGGCCTCGGTGATGCCTTCCGCTGCGGTACATGCCCTTACAAGGGTCTCCCACCCTTCAAACTAGGCGAGAAGGTAACCGACTCCTTTATATCTATAAACATCGTAAACTCTTGTAAATCCTTTTAAGAATACAATCTAAAGCATGCAACTTTTCTTCCTCCATAGGTATCCCTATCTCAGAACTTCCTCGAAGCTGACATATAGGCCTGTGAAAGGTGCATCCTCATGCATGCTTGTTTCTCACCGAGGACGAAACCTTTTGCTAACCACAGAGTAGTTTCATCGTTTACTTTGTGCCGTTTCGTATATTTTGTTTGTTGGTACTCCTTTTATTTCTTGGCTCTAAAGGCTTATAGAAAATTGTTGGTGTTGCTTACAAAACACACTGGAACCTTAGCATCAATGGAGAACAGCTTTGCCTTTTGTTAAAAAGTGGTTTGTGTCTGTGTTCATCGATTGGCTCGGACCTTACTTTCGCAACTAATATCGGTCGCATATTTATAGTCGTGGTTCGTAATGGTATCTGATGTGAATCACAACATGTGATTGATCAGACCTTTTTTACGTAGACACTGCCTTTTTTTTGGAACAAATGAAGCAAGTTCTGGTTTTCAGAAGCAGGTCAAAATGTACAAGGCCGTTCTTACCGTATTGCTAAAAAATGTAATTAGACAACCGTACAACAAAAAGGTAATATCTTTCTCGTTTCTTTCCCAGGGAAATAAACCAAGTACTGCGACGCAACTAAACTCGACTCCCAAACCCAAGTATACCCAACCAACAGTCAGACAAGCTTCGACTACATGATACCATTCGGTCATCAGAACTAAACCTGACTGAACCAGGAAAAGCAGCTGAATTTCTACAAAATCCGAAGTATCAGAGCTTAAGAGAAACCCAAAAAGCCTTTCTAAGTTTAGCAGCACTATCAAACTCCTCTTAGTTGAACTTCCAACTGCTCTATTCGCATAGCCAAATCATGTTTCCCGCTATTCTTCAACCCATCAGTCACCATATCAAAGCACCGTGATATCGGTACCAAACCCATCTCTGTCATCTCAACCAAGTAATTAGCTGCATCCACGAATTTCCCACCCCGACCACACATTGTTATCAGCATTGTGTAAACCGGCCTGTTAGGCGGGTGAGCCTTCACTTTCATGTCACTGAAAAAGCTAAATGCATCATCAAACATCCCGTTCCTGCACATTCCTTTGATTATCGGAGCATACAAACTCGGAAACGGCTTATGCCCATCCTCCACACAATTGTTCAACAACCGAAACGCTTCATCGATCTTTCCAATCTTTGAAACCGCAGGTATGAGTGTCTTGTAAGTGTCGATATCTACACAAAGACCTAACTTGCAAGCAGTATAATACATTTCAATGCAGAAATCAACTTCCCCTGATTTAGATATAGCTTCAATCAGAGTGTTAAGAGTTTGGATATCAGGAACAAACCCTCCTTTGGTCATCTTGTTCACCATCTCTTTAGCAGATTCCAAGTATCCTGCGTTTAACAATCCTTCAATGAGCAAATCACGGCCACGAGCCGGTGGATTAAACCCTTTCCGGCTCATTTCGTCAAGAAACTCTTGAGCCTCCTTCATTTTTCCGGCGGAGCACCATCCGTTAACCAAGATGGAGTATGTCCGCTTATCCGGCTTGAGACCTTTCCTTACCATTCGCCGGATCAAAGCATAAGCCCCATGGAACATCTTCACTTCGCAAAGCGCGTGGAGCAAAGAGTTGTAAACCTCAACGGTTTGTTGGCATCCGAGAGTCTTCGGGACGCCATTGAAGAGCTCCACAGCTTGATCTACATGGCCGTTCTTACCGTATTGCTCAATGATGAAGCAGAGAGTCTCGCCGGAGATGTCGAGAGACAGATCCTTCATCTGTTTGAGGATTTTCCACATCGATTCGTATTTTTTATGTGAAGCTAAGGATTTGGCAAGCTGTTCATATTCCATGGACGTTGGGGTGTAGTTAGGGTTGGAGCGAGCCCAATTGAAGAAGCGGAGGGAATCGTTGGCGGAGCGGGAAGTGGCGCGGAGGACTCTGAACACGAATTCGGAGGTTACAGGGAGACGGAGACGGTTTAAAGATCTCTCCGGGTGAACCTCGCGGCGGACAACGTTGACGACGTGGTTGATCGCGGCGAAGTAATCGCCTTTGGTTGGAGTCGAATCGGAACTTTGCAAAGGCTCGAGACTGGTGAAATGGCGAAGGGTAGTTTCAATGGAGGCTCTAAAATCGGTGGTGAAGATAGAGAAGAGGCTTCCGCCGGTAGAACGGCGGAGAAGGAACATTTCTCACCGGAACCAATTCTCCGATGGAGTGGAGATGATGAGATGAGCCCAGAGAGTGATGACTCGTATTCATTTCAGTGTAACGTGGAATATTAAAAAAAATTTAAAAAAACATTTTTTTTTTTTTTATTAATTAGGTTAGCCAAAACGCAGCGTTTAGTACCGGATGCCCTAGTTTGATTCTCCTACTATAAAACCCTAAATTTCTCTTTCGTCTCTCACTCTCTGCATTAGGTTTCTATATAGCGGCAGACAAGAGCAGAAGCAGGAGAAACCCTAAACATGGCGACTCAACCAGCTGTTGAATCTGTTCAATGCTTCGGAAGGAAGAAGACGGCAGTGGCCGTTACCCACTGCAAGCGTGGTACTGGTCTGATCAAGCTCAACGGTTCCCCAATCGAGCTTCTCCAGCCTGAGATCCTCCGATTCAAGGTGTTCGAGCCGGTCCTTCTCCTCGGAAAGCATCGTTTTGCAGGTGTCGACATGAGGATCCGTGTCAATGGTGGTGGTCACACTTCCCAGGTCTACGCAATCCGTCAGAGTATCGCTAAGGCCCTCGTTGCTTTCTACCAGAAGTATGTGGACGAGCAGTCAAAGAAGGAGATCAAGGATATCTTGGTGAGGTACGACAGGACCCTTCTTGTTGCGGATCCGAGGAGGTGCGAGCCGAAGAAGTTTGGTGGTCGTGGTGCTCGTGCTCGTTTCCAGAAGAGTTACCGTTAAAAGCTGGTTTGTTTTATTTCAAATTTCGATCGTCGCAAGGTTTTTGAGAGTATTATTGAGTATGGACTTGTGAGAACTTAGATTTTTAATTTTCAGTTTTTAATGCTTATTGGATAATGGTTATTCCCCAAGAACTTATGTTTTTGCTATGTGTTTACCCGTTTGCTATCTTGAAGTTCTTGTTTTTATTTCATTGTCTTGTCGTTTTTACTCTTTATTTATGTATGGCATTTGCATTGGTGGATCAAAAGGTTTGGTTAATTACTCCTTCTAATCTGCATTTGCGTTTAAAAGTTTGGTCTTGTTGTTGAGTTTATGTGAAGGCTGTGGTTTGATGTTGCTGAGCTATAGTTGATGAAACATCTCTTAAATATAAGTCGTGTTTCTACATCTGAAATATGTCATCTTGTTTCTGTAAATTTGGGTTAAGACTTTGTTTGCGAGTTAGATCCCCATTTTGAATTACCATTTTTTCAACAATTGTAATGTCTAAAAGTGTTTCTAAATTCCTAGAAAACTTTTTTTAGTATGATGTTGTTAAAGAATTTTGAGGCTTTGGTTGATGATTGTTTATTCATTTGAAGGAAGGTGCATATGTTTTAATCTATTGATTTACCTATTTGGTATGATTATGTTAGTTTTGCTGTTTATTTGTTGAATTTAACAAAACTTGATCTTTGCAAAGCAAATTTGGCATCCTCGGCCTTGTCCTGGATGCTCAATTTACACATTTGGTTTGAGTGCTTATTTAGAGCATAATTAAGCACCATACTATCGATGAATTCGATGTAAACAAAAAAAAGACTTAAGAATTCGACAACAATTGATATCGAGAGGATATCTGGTCCAAGTTTTAAAACTCGTTTTCAACCGGATGTATATATAATCTGAAGTGAACCTATGTGAAAGAGGTATAAGTACTTGGCCGTGATTTTTGACTTCTCGCAACAAAATGTTTTGCTTTTTGTGCTTCTTCTTCTTCTAAAGTGAGAACTCGTGTCGGTAGAAGCAAAGATAAGGCAAAAAAGTCAACCTTCTCGACGTGTTCTCATTTTAGAAGAAGAAGCACAAAAAGCAACACATTTTGTTGCGAGAAGTCAACCACAGATGTAGTAGCATTTCCAAAGATCTGTAACTTGGTTTTTCAAATAGAGCAAAAAGGATTATAAGAAGCTCTTGTTACTTTTTAGCTTTCTCTCATGGCAGCTTCTTCATCTTTGGCATTGCAGTCTTGCCATTGGAGACACCATGTGTTCCCAAGCTTCAGCGGCAAAGACGTTCGTAGAACCTTTCTTAGTCACCTTCTCAAGGCGTTCCAGCGAAAGGGAATCCGCACGTTCATAGATAATGATATCAAGAGAAGCCAAATGATCGGTCCTGAGCTCGTAAAAGCTATCAGAGAATCTAGGATTGCTGTTGTTGTGTTGTCCCAGACCTATGCATCTTCAAGCTGGTGTTTGAATGAGTTGGTGGAGATAAAGAAAGCTAGCATGGAGGTCATGCCAGTTTTCTACGAGGTGGATCCATCTGATGTGAGGAAACTAAGGGGAGAATTTGGAAAGGCGTTTGAGGAAGCATGTAAAGGAAAATCCGAGGAAATGAAGCAGAGATGGAGAGAAGCTTTGGTCTATGTGGCTAACATTGCCGGCCAATCTTCTCAAAAGTGGTAAGTTGTTTTGATTCCCATTAATCAAACTAGTGAAACTTTGCATCACATGAATGTGTTGAATTCTCGGTGCTCATTATTAGTTATGGATATGCTTATGCTATAGGGACAATGAAGCAGATATGATTGAAAAGATAGCTATGAGCATTTCAACTGAACTGAATTCTTCACCATCACGAGATTCCGACAATCTGGTTGGAATCAACGCTCATATGAGAGAATTGGACTCTCTGTTATGTCTGGAATCAACTGAGGTGAAGATGGTGGGGATTTGGGGTCCTGCAGGTATTGGCAAGACAACAATTGCCAGAGCTTTATTCAACCGGCTCTCTGAAAACTTCCAACACACTATTTTTATGGAGAATGTTAACAGAAGTTATTGGAGATCGGAACTCGATGGCTATGGCTTCAAGTTGCGTTTGCAAGAACAGTTTCTGTCTGAAGCTATTGATCATAAGCATATGAAGATACATGATTTAGATACGGTAAAGGAAAGATTGCAGGATCTGAAAGTTCTTGTTGTTCTTGATGATGTTGATAAACTAGAACAACTTGATGCCTTGGTGGAACAATCTCAGTGGTTTGGTTCTGGAAGTAGGATCATCGTGACCACGGAAAACAAACAGCTTTTGAGAGCGCATGGGATCAAGCTCATATACGAGTTGGGTTTTCCATCTAGAAGTGAATCCCTTCAGATTCTCTGCCAGTATGCATTTCGACAAAGCTCTGCACCAGATGGTTTTATCGAGCTCGCTACTGAAATAACAAAGCTTGCTGGCTATCTTCCCCTAGCTCTGAAGGTTTTGGGGTCATCTTTGCGAGGGATGAACAAAGATGAGCAAAAATCAGCATTGCCTCGACTCAGAACCAGTCTCAATGAGGATATTAGGAATGTTTTACGAGTCGGTTATGATGGTTTACATGAGAAGGATAAGTCCATATTCCTTCATATTGCGTGTTTATTTAGTGGTGAGAATGTTGATTATGTGAAGCAGTTGCTTGCAAGTTCTGGTTTGGATGTCAACTTTGGGCTACAAGTCATAACCAATAGATCTCTCATATACATATCGCAACGCAATCACACCATTATGATGCACAGTTTGCTAGAACAATTTGGTCGAGAAGTTGTCTATGAACAATCTATTGACGAGCCTGGAAAACGTCAATTCTTGGTGGATGCTTCAGACATCTATGATGTACTTGTTGATAACACAGTAAGTCAATTTTTTGTTTCTCTACCTTAGTTTCATTTTTTCAGGTCACAGGAACATTACTTTCAATTGGTACTTCTGTGTTTCAGGGCACCGGAGCTGTTTTGGGCATATCTTTGGACATATCTAAGATCAATGAGTGGTTTCTGAATGAAAGATCTTTTGGTGGCATGCATAATTTGATGTTTCTAAAATTCTACAAGTCCTCGTCGAGTAAAGATCAAATGGAGCTGCATTTACCTCGAGGCTTGGTTTATCTGCCTCGTAAACTCAGGCTGCTGCATTGGGATGCATACCCCATGACATCAATGCCTCTGAGTTTTCGTCCAGAGTTTCTTGTTGTGCTAAATTTAAGAGAGAGCAAGCTTGAGAAGCTCTGGGAAGGAATACAAGTAAGTAAATTCGATATCTCTCCTTTCTCAATTCTCATAACATACTGATCTGATTGTTTTCTTTTGTTTGTTTCATGTGAGTTTCTTTTAGCCTCTTAGAAGTCTGACTTATATGGATTTGAGTATGTCCGAAAATCTTAAAGAGATTCCAAATCTTTCAAAAGCAGTAAATATGGAGGAACTCTGTCTCAGTTACTGCAGAAGTTTGGTGATGTTACCTTCCTCAGTCAAGAACCTTAACAAACTGGTTGTTCTTGACATGAAGAACTGCTCAAAGCTAGAGTCATTTCCAACCAATATCGACTTGGAATCTCTCAGCATCCTCGATCTCGATAGATGCTCACGATTGAGAAGTTTTCCAGAAATTTCTACGAATATTGGATTCGTCTCTCTATCCGAAACTGCAGTAGAAGAAGTTCCGACAAGAATCGCGTCTTGGCCATATCTGGCAGCATTGGACATGTCAGGCTGCAAGAACCTGAAGAAATTTCCATGTCTTCCGGACACTATAGAATGGTTGGATTTGAGCAGGACAGAGATAGAAGAAGTCCCTTTGTGGATCGAGAATCTCTTCCGGCTCAATAAACTGTTGATGAACAGCTGCATGAAGCTAAGAAGCATCTCTTCTGGGATTTGTAGGCTGGAACACATCGAAACACTAGATTTCTTGGGGTGCAAGAATGTTATGATCTTTCCTGTAGAGATCTTCGAGAGCTCTCGGTTCTGTCATAATCTGGTGATGGAGATGAGAAACATTCAAAACCCTCATCTTCCTCGACCATTTTATTTCAGGAATAACTATATTGACACTATTCCGGATTGCATCACACGTCACTGCAAGCTGCCTTTTATGAATTCATCAGGGTCAGTCACCAGCAAGATTGAGAATCATTTCATTTGGTTCGATGAATAAAGATTTGGGAATAATGGCATGATGATGATGATGATGAGTGAAATCGCTTGGTTGTTTCCCCTTTGGACCCATCTTATGATATCAAATCTTGGTCTCTCCTTGCAAGTCAATATGTATATTCGGCTATGCCTTACCATAATTATGTGCATACAAAGCCTATTAGGTTGTAATTTTACGGATAAAGGGTCGGGTAATAGCGGGTAAGGGTCCAATAAATGTACTTAGGATATCGAAAATCATTACCTGAATAGATAATTTAAGGGTAATGATGGTCGGATAAAGGTAATACGGATAATTAAAATTACTACCCAAACAGGTAACATTAATAATTAAAATCGATATTCGAACGGATAATTATGGATAATATTAACAAAAATTTTGTTAAAGTTTTGAGATAATTTTTGGGATTACTTTGAAAAATGGTCGATAATTTAAAAAAATATTATAAAAACCATCTCCAAAATTATTAAATTAATGATGTTTATCTTTTTATATAAAAATTTAAATAAATTTATATAATTTAAAAAATTTAATTAACTAAATGGATAATCGGGTACCGAGTGATTATCCGACTTTTATTCTTATCCATTAAAATAAATTATGATTACCCAAACATGTAATTTTACCTTTATCCGAAAAGGTAGGGTAATTTGGTCGGTTTCCCGACCGGATGCCTACTTGTTAGATAACGAATACTCTCCAAGAACGGTGGCATTGATGTGAATATTAGTTACTGTAAGGGTAGAATTAAAATACTTTAAGTAGACTTTTCCTGGTGAGTCATTTGGAGGTTTTTGAATCTTGTGATCGACATGGAGTGTTGAAACTTGAAAGTCTTCAATGGTGAGTCAACGAAGGGATTAAAGTCTTCTCTGTTGTTTGCTCCTTCTTCACTCTCCATCATTCCAATGAATTCCTCGTTTTTCCTAACAATGGCGATTGCTGTCGCGATTGGTTTCTTCACACTCTTCTGTATAATTTGTTTCTGGGTTTACAGAAAACCTAAATTCCACCAGAAATGCAAATCAATCGAGTCTTGGTCGTCTCTGATTTCATCTCCTCCGTCTCTTTCGTCTTCTCCGTCACGAATTTGGACACACCAAGTGTTCCCGAGCTTCCGCGGGGAAGATGTACGGAAAGGGTTTCTGAGTCATATTCAGAAGGAGTTTAAACGCAAAGGAATCGTCCCATTCATCGATGACGAAATGAAGAGAGGTGACTCGATCGGTCCTGGGCTCTTTCGGGCGATTAGAGAATCGAAGATAGCGATTGTCTTGCTCTCGAAGAACTACGCTTCGTCTAGCTGGTGCCTTAACGAATTGGTGGAGATTATCAAGTGTAGGGAAGAAATTGGTCAAACGTTTTCTATCAAGTGGATCCATCTCATGTGAGAAAGCAGACCGGAGATTTCGGGAAAGCCTTTGAGAAAACCTGTGTGGGGAAAACGGAAGAGGTGAAGCAGAGATGGAGCCGAGCTTTGATGGACGTTGCCAATATACTCGGACAGGATTCTCGCAAATGGTTTTGTTCGCAAATCCACTTGACCGACATGCTTGTGTTTGTGAGTTTCCTTAATCTCTCTTACTCTCTCTTTTGATTCTCAGGGATAGAGAAGCGGACATGATTGTTAAAATTGCAAAACATGTATCGGAAGTGTTGAATTATACGCCCTCGAGGGATTTTGATGACTATGTTGGAATCCGACCTCATATCACAAAGATCAATTCCTTGTTATGTCTAGACTCTGGTGATGTGAGGATGATAGGGATATTGGGTCCTCCTGGGATTGGCAAGACCACCATTGCAAGAGTTTTATATGACCAACTCTCTGAAGATTTCCAATTTGCTGCGTTTATAGAGAATATCAGGTTAAGCTATTTGAGACCCTGCCACGATGAGGGTTGTCTGGAACCATCAACCGAGATCATGAATGGTGAACGGCAAAGGAAGATAAATTTGCAACGAAGGCTTTTGTCCGAAATATTCAACCAGAAGGATATCGAGATTCGTCATTTAGGTGCGGTGCAGGAGAGGCTGAGGGACCACAAAGTTCTTGTCATTCTTGATGGCGTGGATCAATTAGAGCAACTAAGTGCAATGGCCAAAGAAACTCGGTGGTTCGGCTATGGAAGTAGGATTATCATCACAACACAAGATCAGAGACTTTTGAGGGCACATGGGATCAACCATATTTACAAGGTGGAACTTCCAGCTACAGATGAAGCTCTCCAGATCTTCTGTCTATACGCCTTCGGTCAAAAGTTCCCATTTGATGGTTTTAAGAAACTTGCTCGGGTGTTTACAGAACTTGCGGGTGAACTTCCTCTGGGTCTTAGAGTTTTGGGATCTTATTTGCGAGGGATGTCCTTGGACGAGTGGACTAACGCACTACCAAGGTTAAGGGCTAGCCTTGACGGTGAGATAGGTGAAATTGAGAGAACTCTAAGATTTAGCTACGATGTCTTAAGCGATAAAGATAAAGCTCTCTTTCTGCACATACATGTTTGTTCCGCGGTTGTCAAGTCGATCATGTGAAACAGTGGCTTGCTAACAGCGGTTTGGACGTTAACCATGGATTTGAAGTCTTAACTCGTAAATCTCTCATATCTATAAATATGGGTTTCGTAGGGATGCATTCTTTGCTGCAACAACTGGGCGTTGACATTGTCCGTAAACAATCTATTGGAGAGCCTGAAAAAGCGTCAGTTTTTAGTAGATGTTAATGAGATTTCTGATGTTTTCACCGACAATAAAGTAAGTATATTTACAGCTGTCTCTTTCCTTGTTGATTACGTTTCTAATATCGTTCTTGATATTTTCTTGTTTTGGACACACCTCAGGGCACTGGGACTATTCTAGGCATAATGCTCAACGTCTCTAAGATCGAGGATGAATTAGTTATAAAAGAAATGGTGTTTGATGGGATGACTAATCTTCAGTTTTTAATATTTGACCTGAGCCATTGCTTCTCTCTTTTTGCACAAGTCTGTTGGAAATTCCTTCCTCTATTGGAGGCACCACTAGTCTCAAGAAACTGGATCTTGGTGGTTGCACAAGTCTGGTGAAGCTCCCCTCCTCTATTTGTAATGCCACTAGTCTTGAGAAATTGGATCTTAGTGCTTGCTCACGGTTGAAAACTTTCCCGGAGATCTCCACAAACATCCAAGAACTCAATCTGAATGGATCAGCGATAGAAGAACTGCCTTCATCGATCAAATTGTGGTCTCGTCTCTATAAATTAGAAATGGCGTGGTGCAGAAGCCTGAAAGTGTTTCCACCTGTTCCTGATGAAATCGCAGTGCTTGACTTGAGTGACACAGAAATAGAAGAAGTTCCTCCGTGGATCGAGAATCTCTCTCAGCTTCGACACTTGTCTATGTTCAGATGCAAGAAGCTGGACAACATCTCATTATCAAGAATTTCCAAGATGGAAGGTGTTGCATGTATGCAAATTACTCGTGGTGATGAGGATGGCTCTGGCTATTCAGAAGTAAACATCAGGTGGGTCTCTGAATTCCTAAACCAGTGGACTTTACAGTCGGATATGTTACAAATTTGTCTGCCAGAGACGGTTTATACTTCTCCAGTGTCACTATTCTTCATCGGTAATGGTTTCGAGACTATTCCAGATTGCATCAGAAATCTTTCTCACCTACGTCAGCTTTCACTCTATGAATGCCAAAATCTGCTTCCAGATTGCCTCTCATCTCGATGCAGAAAATTGTGTGTCACTTGAGACAATAGATGGCTCCTTTCACAACCCAGAGATCCGTCTGAATTTCTTAAACTGCATCAACTTGAATCAAGAGGCGAGAGAACTCACCCAGACATCAATTTGCAAACATGCGTTTTTACCCGCTGGAGAAGTTCCTGCACACTTCATGCATCGAGCTAGTGGAGGTTCCCTAACAATCCATTTGAAAGAGAGGGATCTTCCTATATTCTTGATATTTAAGGCTTGTCTTTTGCTGTTCGATGACGATGATGGTGATGATGACGATGACTATGACGAGGAGGTCATAGTCTATGGTGATTATGATAATTACCCTCATAGCGATCATTATACCAAACAGGAGACCATGAGGTTATCTTGTCGTGTCAAAGGCAAACAGAATGGCCTCACTATTCGATATGGATCGAGTGTGCACCTTTTACCAGCTCCACATGCATCCACAGAGCATATGTATATATTCAAAGCTTCTTTCTCTCTAGACGAGTGCAACAATCCTGAAGCAGAAAGCGATCTTGTTTTTGACTTCAAGGTTCACGATTACTTTTGGGGGATAAAAGAGTGTGGTCTTCAACTCTTGGAGCTCCCTCATGTTCATGAAGACGATTGATGAGAGCTTCAGATGTAGCAAGAGAAGCTGTGCAGACAGCTGGATGGAGAAGAATCTGGTGATGATGAGGAAGAGCATGAAATAGCGGCATCTGTATAAACCCCGCTGCTGCATATTTGAAAGGTAATATATGAAGCTAGGAAGAGGAACAATTTGGTAAGAAATGGAAGGTAAAGGGAGTAAAATAAATACCTTTTGTTATGCGGAAACAAAGCTTCAGTGGATCTTCCTCTCTAGATTTTGAGTAAAGGTAATAAATACTAGAATGCTATCTATTCATATTCTCTTCTGTGGTTTTTTCTGCATGCTATATATACAAACACAAGAGAGCCTCTGTTAGCTCTTCCTCTCAAATTTGACCACTGTAATGGATTCCTTGTGCTTCTTTCGAAATAAGGGATGCTATTGTGATACGTTTATTCACACTTTTGTATACAGTTTATTTTTGGTTAAACTGATTGATTCTTCTTCAGTCTATATAATCTCCTCAGTCTATTTGTGTCTGAATAATTGTCACAGTCTAGCGGGATGGTCTTGTCAACATGCCATCTTTCCAGGTGTAAAACTGCCGGCATAGGAGATTCTTGAGATTTAAAGCTATTATTACCTTGAAGATGAAAAAGAAGATGATGAATATGAGGTTGATAATGAGTATGAGGAGAAAATCGGGGTCCTGATTATAACAATGGGGAGTGTATGTGGGTAAACAGAATGGCCACACTGTCCGAACTCCGATATGAATCAAACGCTCACCTTCTTCTACCTCTTCTTGAAACAGAGCATTTGTCTGCATGGCAAAGACAAATATAGCATAAGACAAAAGGATATCCTTAGGAGAATAAGAA
Organism: Pseudoturritis turrita; assembly: GCA_900406555.1. Lineage (NCBI taxonomy): Eukaryota > Viridiplantae > Streptophyta > Magnoliopsida > Brassicales > Brassicaceae > Pseudoturritis > Pseudoturritis turrita. The sequence continues at coordinate 60,652 of OVBL01000949.1, read as the reverse complement.
AAAAGGGGGAGGAGCAATTTGTAATAAATGGGAAGGGAAAGGAATGCCAATTTGTAAAAGTCAACGTCGTTGAATCTTCTTCTCCACTTGTAGTAAGTCAACCTTTTCTGTATTCTTATCTATTTATACGTCTTTGACTCTTTTCTGTGGTTATGCCCTCTGTGATTTCTCTCTTGTGATCCTGTTCTTCAATTTCTTCGTGCTCTGATTCATGGCTTCTTCTTCTTCTTCTTCTTCTTCTTCATCTATGTCTCGCAATTGGATATACCAATTCTTCCCGCAAAGCCTTTCTCAGAAGCAAGGGAATCACACCTTTCATTGATAACGAGATTAATAGAGGCCAATCAGAGAATCAAGGGTTGCGATTGTCTTGCTCTCGAGTAACTACGCTTCTTCAAGCTGGTGTTTGGATGAATTAGTGCAAATCATCAAGAGCAGGGAAGAGGATCAACAAACAGTGATGACCATTTTCTATGAAGTGAGGAAGCAGACGGGAGATTTCGGAAAGAAACTTGTGTGGGAAAAACACAAGAGGTGAAGCAGGCATGGAGGCAAGCTTTGAAGGATGTCGCGAGTATAGCTGTTTGCAATTGGTTCCTTCTCTTTTTTAATGGAGGCTTCTGTTTTTGTTAGGGACAATGAAGCTGATTTGATCAACAAAATTGCCTCAGATGTTACGGGTGTGTTGGATTTTACACCATCAAGGGATTTTGATGACTTTATTGGCATAGGAGCCCGTATGTATCACGGAGATAAATTCCTTGTTGAGCCTACAATCAGATGAATTAAGGATGATAGATCCTACTGGGATTGGTAAGACGACCACTGTCAGAGTTTTATATGACCAACTCTCTCGTGGTTTTCAATTCAAATGAAGTTGTGTTTGCAGAAACAGTTATTGTCTCAAATTGTCAACCAAAGGGATATCGAGGTTCGTCACTTAGGAGTGGCTCAAGAAAAGCTGAGAGACAAAAAAATGTTGGTTGTTCTTGATGAAGTGGATAGGTTATGGCAACTAAATGCAGTGGCAAACCAGCCTGGATGGTTTGGTCGCGAAAGTAGGATTATCATTACAACCAAAGATAGAAAACTTTTCAAAGCACATGGGATCAATCATTTTTACGAGATGAAATTTCCATCTAGAGATGAAGCTCTTCAGATCTTCTGCCTATATTCTTTTGGTCAAAAGTCTCCATATGATGGTTTTGAAAGGCTTGCTTGGGAAATTACTGAACTTGCAGGTGCACTACCGCTAGGCCTAAGAGTCTTGGGATCGTATCTACGAGGAATGTCCATGGACGAGTGGATAGACGCACTACCAAGGCTCAGGTCTAGCCTTGACAGAGAAATTGAATCAACTTTAACATTTAGCTATGACGTCTTAAGTGATAAAGATAAAGCTCTTTTTCTGTATATTGCTTGTTTCTTTGGTGGTTTCGAGGTTGATTGCTTTAAAAGATGTCTTGCAAACTGTGGTTTGGACGTCAACCATGGACTTCAAATCTTAGCTCATAAATCTCTCATATCTACAGACGATGGAATCTTGCGGATGCATTTTTTACTCCAACAAATGGGTAGAGAAATTGTCCATAAACAGTCTTTTGACGAGCCTGGAAAGCGACAGTTCGTGATGGATACCACGGAGATTTGTGATTTACTTGATGAAAATACTGCAAGTTTTTTTTTACATGTGTAGTATTTTGTTTCCTTGGTTTTTAAGCTAAGATTTTGTTCTTTTGAATCAGGGTACTGGACTGTTCTAGGCATAATGTTCCAACCTCCAGACAGAGAGGAAATTGAAATAAGCGAAAGTGCTTTCGAAGGGATGAATAATCTCCAGTTTTTAGCAGTATACTCTAATAGCTTATGCATACCCGAAGGCCTCAATTGTCTACCCAACAAACTCAGATTCATACAATGGGATTGTTTTCCAATGAAATTTTGGCCTTCTAAGTTCTCTGGCAAGTTTCTCGTTGAACTTGTCATGCGCCAAAGCAAACTCGAGAAGCTATGGGAGGGAATCAAAGTAAGTACTTGGCATTTTGTCATATTGTATTGTGTGTTTAGTCATTTCTCTAAAACGTAGCACACGTCTCTTTTTTTGTATAGCCGCTCCAATGTCTCAAGCGGATGGATTTGAGTCACTCGGAGGATCTGAAAGAGATTCCAGATCTCTCAAAAGCCACTAATCTCGAAGAAATAGATCTCTATTGCTGCTCAGGTTTTCTTGAGCTCACCAACTCTATTGGAAATGCTACTAAGCTTAAGAGATTGAAACTTGGCGGTTGCTGGCTTTTGAAAGAGCTTCCTTTCTCTATCGGCAATGCCACAAATCTCCAGTTTTTGGATCTTTACTGCTGTGCAAGTTTGGAGGAACTCCCCTCTTCTATAGGTAGATGAATTAATCTCGAGGAATTGGAACTCAGTTGTTGCGATAAATTGGTGACGCTCCCTTCTATTAAGAACCTTCACAAATTTCCCGTGTTGAATATGAGCCACTGCAGAGAGCTAGAGGTTCTTCCGACCAACATCAACCTGGACTCTCTCTCTGAAATTGCTCTTGGAGGTTGTACACGATTGAAAACGTTTCCAAATATTTCAACAAACATTAAAGAACTCAGTCTGGGATATACTGCAATAGAGGAAGTGCCGTTATCGATCAACTCTTGGTCTTTTCTTTATATGTCAGAGTGTAGAAACCTAAAAGAGTTCCCAAATGTTCCTGACAGCATTGTAGAGTTGGAGTTGAGCAAAACAGGGATAGAGGAAGTCCCTCCACGGATTGAGAATCTATTTAGTCTCTGTAAACTAATTATGTATGGATGCAAGAAGCTGAACAGTATATCTCCAAACATTTCTAAGTTGGAGAATCTTGAATTTCTTGGTCTGAGTATCTGTGGCATTGATGGGTATGATGATGATGGTGAGGATGATAAAGGGGCTGAGGATGAAGAAGATGCAGGTGACGATGAAAAGGATGCAGATGACGATGATGAAGGTGCTGAGGATGCTGATGGTGATAATGATGACGATGATGAGGATATAGAGGATGATGTAGATGATAATGATGCTGGCTTTTTTGATGAAGTAATCGAGTGGGGCCTTGACTTGAAGGGCAGTTGGACATTACGATCAAACTTTGAAGATCACTACATTTTACAGAGATGTTTACCCGAGAAGGCATATTCATCTCCAATATCATTATGTTTCCGCAATAATGGCTTCAAAACTATTGCAGATTGCATCAGACATCTCTCCGGACAAAGTAAGCTTGCCATTAGAGAATGTAGAAAGCTCAGAGCACTTCCACGGCTTCCAGATTCCCTTGTATCTCTAGATGCAGAAAACTGTTATTACAAATAACTCAATTTCTCAAACCCACTCATTATCTTATGGTTGGAACATTTTCAACCTCGTCGCTTGGAGGAAAGCAAACGAGACTTCTCGGTAGCATTACTAGCAAAAGAGGAACTCCTAACAAACGCTACCCTCGAGAAACTAGCAAAAGAGGTGCTTTTATAGTGTAAGTTGAATATATGTTAAACACTTCTCTTTCAATCACACACAAAGAGAATATTTAAGTTCTCATCATCAACACTTTCCACCATCGCAAGGTTAGGCACTCCAAGCTGATCAAACAAGCAAACAAATCAAAGAATTAAGTATACAACATATCAAAGACATAAATTCTAAGACTTTTTCAATCCAATAGTACCAAAATTATATAACAATAGTACGTTAGTGCGACAACTTTTTGTCAAACATTGGATTAGCCAGTGCGCTACAGCGGAGTTATTGCTATATCGTGAGTAATAAATATATATATATATATATATATATATATTTTTAAAATATTTCGCTAAAGATAAGAAGTTCTATACCAGGGTGGGACAAAAAACCGAACCAAACCTGAATTAATAAGTGATTACGCTAGGTTTCGTTAAACCTAAAAATTCGTTTGGTTAAAAAAAAAATTTTCTTTAAATTGATCTGGTTTGGCTAAAATCGGAAAAGTAAATGGGTTTTTTAATGGATTAAAATTAAATTTGAATAAGTTATTATTATATTTTATTAGCAAGATTCATTTAATTATTTCATGTTTCAAACTTAGATGGCTTGAATTGATTGCTTTGTAATTGTCTTTTTGGTTGTTTTTCCTTTTTAGATGATGTTTCTAGGAAAATCTTATTTTCCGCGGGCTTAGTTTTCAGAGATTTTTTTGAATCCGTCAGCTTTGTATGTCATCAGAAGTAATATTATAAATTTTCAGTGAAAAAAAAAAAGATTACTGGTTAGACCTAATTAGTGAAGATGACTTCGATCTTTATTAGCAAATTATAATGTATTTATAATTTATAAATACATTATAAATTATTGTAAATATTTAAATTTTAATTAGTAACCCATTGAATTGTCAAAATATTTTAAAATATTATTTAATCGCGGATCTTAAATCATTACAGATCAATTTATATCATATCATGCGAACTAAAAAAAATATAAAAGCAGATTCAAATCATATTTATTAATTATGTGATAAAATTGTAAAAATAATTCAAATATTGTTGAACTAAAATAAGAAAAAAGTAAATTTTATGTTAATAACCTCGTTAAAAACTTATAAAAAATTTGGAGCATAGAATGATGCACAAAGCATTGCATCTTGTTAATAACCTCAGAGCACTTTCCGCAATAATGACATCAGTTTGCAAATATGCGCTCTTATCCGGAGGTAGAAGTTCCTGCACACCTCACTCACCGAGCTACTTCAAGCTCCCTAACGATCAACCTGACTCCAAGGCCTCTTCCATCATCCTTCAGATTTACAGCTTGCATCTTGCTGTCAAATGGCAATATTAATCTCGAGGATCACAAGGATGATGATGAAGAGGATGAGAATTCATTGATGCGTGTGTCTTGTCGCGTTAGGGGTACACAGAATGGCCTCATTGTTCGATATGGATCAAACCAGCTCTACTTGGAGATACAGCGCTAGCATCTGTATATATTTGAAGATTCTTTCTCTCTAAACCAAGATTTCCCTGAAGCCACTTTCAGCGAGCTTGTGTTTGAGTTCATAGTCCATGATAAAACCTGGAAAGTGAAAGGCTGCGGTGTACAACTTTTGGAGGTCCCTCGTTGTATTCGGGACGGAAAAGAAACTGAAGACCAAGAATATATGGACATAAACATAGAGACAAACAATGAAACTGAAGAAGGAGAAGAATACGGAGGTAATGATGATGAAGAAACGAATGAGGCTAAGCCTCGTGCAGGTGTTGGAAATTGTGATGTGATTACATTTGCTTATTCCGAGCTATGTAATTTTCCAAGAATCTCATCACATAGGCACAATCAATCTAGGGTTTATTCGGGTTTCAGGAATATCATCGCAGTAATAACAATCTAGAAAGTATTCCAGATTACATGAAAAACATTTCGCAACTACGTAAAGTTGATCTGGGAGAATGCATAAAGCTCGTATCTCTTTTGCAGCTTCTTGGTTCCCTTTCAGAACTAAATGCTATAGTATTGAATCAATGGAGGGAATGGAAACCCCAACCATTCATATTGTCCGTGTAGAATATATTAGCCCGTCCATTGGTCAAAAAATGTATTCTCATTACACGCATCAAATATGACCATATTTTTGTACCCACAACCGTCCATCTCATCTTGAACATCTTAAGTCATACCACAAGAATCGAACATGTGGTCATCACATTTTGTTACATTAACATGGTCAATCATCACATTATATCCTGCTATAATCTGAAGCTGTACCAGAGTAGATTTCCACCTCGTGTTAGCAGTAATTTTGTGACCTACAAATTAATGACATCAATGGGTCTGCATGCAGATACACCTCCAATCTCCTTCCTGTTTAATATCAATACACAAATGAAGCAGAGTTGTTTATGTTGAACTAAATAAAGACTGAAACTTTATGTCTGGAAAATTAGAATTGCAAAAACTCCTTTTTTCTTTATGTGAAAAGAGAAGAACCTAAAAGGTAGAAGAAGGAATAAGAAGAAACCTAGAAGATCTCGTTGAGCAGTGAGTATTTTTTTCCTTAATCTTTAGTTTTTGTTTTGTGTTTAAAATACTAAAATAAAGTATCTAACATTTTATTAAAAATATATTTGTAGTAATAAACTCACAAAAAATATTATAAAAGTACAAAAATCTGATAAGTAATACAAAATAAAATTATAATAAAGATGAGATATTTTCGTGTTGAAGTATAGGGAAGTTTGTTCTTTCTTTCTTTTTTTCGTCTGGAAGTTTGTTTTTATATAAAACAAAATGGATATCTAGTTAAATATTGATGGATAATAATTAGAATAATAATATTTTTTAATTTTTTGATGAATAGTAGCAATATATTCAAACAAAAATAAATGAATGAAACAAATGTTTCGAACAAAAAAACAAACCCAATTAATATGGTTTTTTATTTTTATTTAAAACTAGTGGAAATCTCAAAAACTAGTTTCTCTAATTTTTAGTAAAACTATTTTTGAAAAACTGAAACTTTATAAAAAGATTTTTAAAAAACTAAAATCAAAAACCATTTTAAAAACTAGAAAAGATAGCAGCTATAAAAGTGTGTTGGTCTCAATAAGTGTCTTTAATGGATATTAGTTATTGTAAAAAAGTATGTACATATGTAAATAACTTCAATTAATATCACATATAGATAATTTTGACTATCTAAGAACTTTTTTATAGAACAATTATATTTTAATCCTTCTACTATTTTCACGGTAGTTCTTTTTATAATTTTTATTTCTACTAAAACTTAGTACACACAAAAGGAGAAGAAAAACTTACAAATATTCTCCCTTTTTCTCTATCTTCTTCTTCCTTGTTTTTTCCATTTTCTTTTCTTTCATTCTTCTCCACCTTTTCCTTCATTTTGAATATTCATGGGGAAAAAATGATTTTCAGGAATAATAACAATATATACTACATAGCAAGTTACAGCGAAATTAGTCTTGGTAGAGTGTAACCTAAATACCAAACGTTATACAAATAACAAGGAAAAAAGGTCAATTCATACACCAATAATTGGCTACGGTTACATACCGAACATGAATTGTATACATGTGCGAATTCATACATAAATTCATATAAAATAGCTAAAACATACTTTGACAAGTCAACAAGTGTTGAGTCAGCTACCACGTCAAGTCATCACCAGTCAGCTGCCACATCACTTATAACATAAAAAATAAAAATTACACTTAATTTAAAAATAGTTTTAATCATAAAAAATAAAAATTACAATTAATTTATTTTATATGTAATTATTTTTTCTTGATTTAAATAGAAAATTTACTTTTCCAAAAGTATTCTATTTGCATCGGTTTCTCGAGATAAGATATACGTGCATCAGAAAAAACCCGCTAAAGTCACTCAAAATATCGGAGGTACGCTTTTCGTCGTTCAAATCATATGAGATTCGAGAAAGGGTTGAAAGATAACGTAAATTTGAATTTTTGTAAAATATAATAGATTTTTGAAATTTTCAGACCTCTATGTATTTGTATAATTTCTCCATGGAAATAGTGGCGGACCCACGTTGAAGCTTACGGGGTCACATAACACCATTAGTTTTGTTAACCTTAGTTACTTGTTGAAGATGGATCAGTTTGGTTAGAATCTCTCTCTCTGATCCCGGTCAAAAAGGATCAAACCTTAGTTGCACCTTCATTTTATTTTTTTCCCTTCATTTTTTTTACTCTGGCCACAAGAGCCCATTTCCTTCCTTTTTTTTTCTTTACAACTTCTCACCCATTCCATTTTCCTCATTATTTTTATATTATTTTGTCAATATTTTTATTATGACATTTGTCCTAATATATATGATCCCGATAAAAAAAATTATGGGTGATGATGTTTAGATAAAAAAAAGGATCAAACTTTAGATGATGTTTCCGGAGAAATCTTGTTTTCCGCAGGCTTAGTTTTCGGGAATTTCTTTGAATCCGTCGGCTTTGTATGTCATCATAAATTTCCAGTGAAAAAAAAAAATACTAATTAGGCCTAAGTAGTGAAAACGACTTCGATCTTTATTAGCAAATTATAATGTATTTATAATTTATAAATACATTATAAGCAATTGATAAAAATATTTAAATTTTAATTAGTAACCCATTGAATTGTCAAAATAAAATATTATTTAAATACGGATCTTAAATCATTAGAGATCAATTTATATCATGATATGCGAATCCAAAAGTATATAAAAGCATATTCAAATTATATTCTTAATAACAAAAAATATTATTTTTTTTGTATAAGTTATGAATATATTTATTAATTATATGATAAAATTGTAAAAATAATTCAAATATTGTTGAGTTAAAATAAGAAAAAAGTAAATTTAATGTAAAAACCTATAAAAAATTTTGAAGCATAGAATAATTCAGAAAGCATTCTTCTTATTAATAACCTGAGAGCACTTTCCGCAATAATGACATCAGTTGAAAAGAAGGCATTCTCATATACACAAGGAGAAACAAGTTTTTATTTTAATCTAGATTTCTCAAAACTATCTATTGAAAAGATTAAAGCTGAACTAAAGAAACACAAGCAATTATAGGATGAACAAATATAATGGAAGAATTGAGGTAAACAAACAAGGAGACGATGAGATTACTAAACCTAAACGCTGTTTATATATGTCTATATATACGCATGACTTGTATGTGGCGGTGGATGAAGCCAAAACCCTAGTTGTAGCCCCAATAAATCCTAATACGTGAAAATCCAGAATTGTTTAAAAAGCATTAAAAATAAAAATTGAGATTTTTTCTTTATGAGATATATCTCATAGCCAGTACCAAACGGTTAAGGCAGCGACGCTGCTCCGTAATGCAACGCATGGTATGAGACATCAGCCAAGTAGACTCGGCTTTATCAATATGTGACGTATACTCTAGGGTTTTACAACCATCAGATCGGTTGCCCCTTTCTAAAGTATTCGATTTCTTGGATAGAGAAATCGTGTCACTTTTTTTCATCGTTTTAAGAAAGAAAAAAACATTCACATGTTAAATCAGGAAAGGCGATTATCTATAATTGAAGAAGCAATGTGTGAAAGAAGGAATGTGCAGTAAACAAAGAGGAAGACGGTGTGATGATTCGATAAAACCTAGAGGCTGCGTATGGTCGATATATATACACATGACTTGTGGCGGTGGATGATACTTCTTGTCAAAGATCTGCTTTTATGTAAGCAACTATCATTAAGATTGAGATGAAGCCCATGATTATAGGTTATGGGCCTGATCGCCCATAAGAGTGAAGGCAACTCTCCTTTCTAGAACATTACCGTAATCTTTGACGAAGAAAATACAGAAAATGTTTTTGATTAGTCTACAAATCGATTTGTGGCTGTGGAGCACTTGCTCCTTGTCCCGTTTGAATGTTCTTTATTATTGTGAAAATTTTCTAGTCAAAGAAGAAGTTGACGTGCGAGAATTTGTATATTCTCTTATAGAAAATTATTTGTGTGGCTTTCACATTGTTTAGGAGTCATAAACAAACATAACACAGAAAGGAAAGAAAAAGAAAATGTCTTCTTTTTGTTCTCTATTGCTTCTCGCCTTCCTTGCAAGCTTAAGATCTTCTTCTGCACAGAACCAAAACCCTACTTACTTATACCACGTTTGTCTTAACTCGACAACTCACGCCAGAAACAGCACATACTCCTCCAATCTTGAGACCCTTTTGTCCTCTCTTTCTTCCAACAACAACTTTTTCTCCAACAACGGATTCTATAGCACTGCCGCAGGTCAGAGCCCTGACGTGGCATACGGGCTTTTCCTATGCCGTGGAGATATCTCGCCGGAATTTTGCCGTGACTGCGTCGTCTTTGCTGCCAACGATACTCTGAATCGATGTCCAGAACGAAAAGCGGGCTTGTTATGGTATGAAGAGTGTATGCTTCGATACGCTGACCAGAATATTTTCATGGATTCTTCATTCCGAAATGGAACAAATGGAATACTCTCGTGGAACACTTCGAAGATTTCTCAAGGACTATCAGATCGGTTCCGTGATTCAGTGTTCTCTCTGATGAACAAGAATGCAGCCGAGGCTGCTAATAGTCCAACAAGGTTTGCGGTTAACAAGTCCACCTTCACGTCGTCTTTAACACTTTATGGACTGGTTCAGTGCACTCCCGATCTGACAAGAGAAGACTGTTCCACTTGTCTGCAAACAGCCATCAATCAATTACCCACAGACCAGATTGGGGGAAGACTTCTTATGCCGAGTTGTAGTTCAAGATACGAGCTTTTCCCGTTCTACAACGAAACTGCATTTAGCACACCTCTACCACCACCTGGTTTGAACATTCACTTTTGCTTTCTTTACATGATAAAACAAGGCTTGTCTCTGATACAAACTACATATATGTCAATACAGGAAAAGGCGGAAACTCCTCTGTCATAATCGTTGCTGTTCTTGTTCCAATCGCTGCGCTTTTTCTTCTTTTCGTACTTGTTTATAAACTCCGGGCTAAGAGAAGGAAAAAGACTTATGAGAGGGAACCACTTTCTACAGGTAAATAAAATATATTCAGGTCCAATATTCTGCTGTGCTCTTACATTAAAATCAGTTCTCTAAGTTGTTTTACAGATAGGGATGATATTATTGCCGCAGGCTCACTTCAGTTTGATTTTAAAGCGATTGAGGCAGCAACGGATAAATTTTCGACAAGTAACAAACTCGGTCAAGGGGGATTCGGCCAAGTCTACAAGGTATTATTAACCCATTGCATAATGCTTTCTTCATAGATGGTTTATCTACAAGTATTAAATTAAACACTATATTAGAGGTAACTGTAGAATTTTGAACTATGAAAATGCTCTATATTAGTTGTGTAAGACTTTGGTGAGGTGTTAGACAGACTTTACATGATTTGTTTCGATTGAAGACTACAAATCTTATAAATCATTCATCGCCTCCCCCATCATACTCTGTTTTTTCCCCTGTTCTTGAACCAAATGCCACACACTTACTATAGCATTGAGCTGTGTATGGGATTAGGTGCAAAACCCTTGTAACAGTGGATAATTTTTCTATCATCTGCACACACAAAATTCTACTATTTACCAAATTCTGGTTTATCTTCCTTAATTTGTAACAGATAACATTTCGACAGAATTGGATTTGAGTTATTTTTCACTTCATAATTGATCTTGAAGCCAATTCGTGACTAATGATCCTTTGGAAAAAAAAAATATTCTTGTAGGGTACATTTCCTAGTGGAGTACAAGTTGCGGTTAAGAGGTTATCGACGACATCAAGACAAGGCGAAAAAGAGTTCAAAAACGAAGTTGTTGTCGTTGCAAAGCTTCAACACAAAAATTTGGTCAAGCTTCTCGGATTTTGTATGGAAGGCGACGAGAAAATACTTGTCTACGAGTATGTGCCCAACAAAAGCCTCGATTACTTCCTTTTTGGTCAGTCAAATTCAATCCTTAGCCTAATATATAAGAGAGAGAGAGATATGGGTTACTTTCCAAAATACAAAACCTTTTTAAATATATTTTGAAATTTCATGCCATGTTTTGTTTTTAACATTGTAAGTAAATATGCATGTGCAGATTCTATGATGCGGAGCCAATTGGAGTGGACAAGGCGATACAAGATCATTGGAGGAATTGCTCGAGGGATTCTATATCTTCACCAAGACTCACGACTCACAATCATACATCGTGATCTCAAAGCAGGTAACATCCTCTTGGACGCTGATATGAACCCAAAAGTTGCAGATTTTGGAATGGCGAGGATTTTTGGAATAGACCAAACAGAAGCCAACACAAGAAGAGTAGTCGGAACCTAGTAAGCTTTTTTCCCTTTCTATTTTTTTTTTTTCTATATATGGAGATGTAATATAATACGAACTCAATCATTTAACTACTGTTTCAGTGGTTACATGTCTCCTGAGTATGCCATGTACGGCCAATTCTCCATGAAATCAGATGTTTATAGTTTTGGGATATTAGTTCTTGAAATTATAAGCGGAAAACGGAACAGCAGTCTCTATCAAGCGGACGGAAGTGCTGCCAACTTGGTTACATATGTGAGTTGGTAAACATTTTCCATTTTTTTGCTTCATTTAACAGCGATCAAAGTTTTACTAATTAAAATGTTCAATAGACCTGGAGACTATGGAGCAATGGGTCGCCACTAGAGCTCGTGGATCCATCCTTTGAAGAGAATTATCAAACAAATGAAATTAGCAGATGCATCCATATCGCTTTACTATGTGTTCAAGAAGAAGCTGAAGATCGCCCTACAATGTCAGCAATCGTCCAGATGCTTACTACTAGCTCGATCGCTCTCCCGGTACCTAGACCACCTGGACTTTTTTTCCGGAGTAGAGATGACGAAGTAGGAGGAGCAGGTCCATCTATGGATAGGTCCCTTCTCTGTTCTGTCGATGATGCTTCAATTACTAATGTAGTTCCTCGTTGAAAACACAACATTTTGTGATTTATATGATATTTGGAAAATATTAAGCATCAACAGTGAACAAAGATTCGTCCAAGTTAAACTGTTTCCATTTGTTTCATTTTCTCTTTCCTTTGGTCCCCTTTCTCATAGGTCTAAGGTCTATTTTCTTTTGTATAGGACTTTTGGCTTCGGAGAATTCGTCTATTACACAGCATGTTCTCTGGGGATATTTATTTATTTTGTATTTCAAAAATTTAGTTTATATATAACTAGATTAGGATCTGCGTGTGATACGTATTTTAATAATAATATATGATAAAAAGTAAAGTAAAATATCCGTTGTCTCTAACCAATTAAACTTAATAAAGATAAACCGCATATATATATATATATTTACACCAAAACGTTTGAGCACATAAACACATATATACAAAATAACATACAAATATATTACCGTATAAACTATTTAAAAAAGAAACTATTAAAAATAATAAAAAAATCATCGTATGATTATATCTTATTATATAAAAGATGGATGTGTTTTATATAAAGTTTTGCATGTTTATAACTTTTCTTTTTATTTTATGGAATCAACTATTATATTAAATTCAAATTTTCTATTTTACCGAAATTTACCACTTAACTTATTCTTAACTTATTCTTGGTCATGTATGATTCGTGATTAATTATCGGATTTAAATTCAATTTTCTATTTTAATCAAGTTTACTATTTATTTAATTATTTTAAATATTTTTTTTCAATATTCTCGATCTGTTATATAGATATTAATGATCACATATGTTTTGAAATTAATCATCAAATTTAAATTAAAAATTTATATCATCGTCAAGTTTAGCTTTTAATTTTTAAGAAATTTTTTTACTTTTTATTTTATTTTTAATGAAAACGTTTTTTACATCACGCATACAAAAAAAACTTCTTAATACTTTTAAAAATTGGAAATAATATTTATTTTTTTGTGCAACATGAAATAGTATGTTTTATTTTCTTTTTTGTAGTATTTTATTTACTATTTTCTTTTAAATATTCAATAATATGTCTTATTTTCATTTTTTTAATCTTACAATTTCCATTTAGATACACAATAATTTGATTTAAGAAATAACTAATTTACGAAAGGAAAATTTCTACTTTTACATTATTTAGATTTAACACATGTCACAATCTAAATTAAAATTAATATGTGTCGCGATCTGGTGAATTATAATTTTGTTTATGTGGCGTGTCTCTTTATATAATAAGATCACGTGACAAAAAAAAAATCATGATTTTCATATATTTGTATCATGCATATAATTAAAATATTGTTTAATTCTGTAAACATTAGATGTTTGATATTTTACACGCTAAATGCTACATGCCTACATCGTCGTCCATTTAGGGTTAATTGTTTTCTCGAACACCATGTACATATTGAAATTCAACCAAAAATCACTACTATAAAGGTGTAAATCAACCATGTATGGTCTAAAAGGATATTTTTTAGTAATAAAGTGACACAAAAACTAAACACCATTGCACGAAATTCTTAATTTGACCATAGCATGCTTAATGGTTAATACATGGAAATTTTAGTTTTTAAGTTTATTAAGAATAAATTATCACCAAAATGTGGATTTTCTCTGACCAATCAGAAAACTGGATGTAATGGCAGGGTATGACATGGCAGGCTATATACACAGGTGGCGTGCGTAGTCAAAAAATAAATAAAGAAAAAAGAATAACAGCTCAAACTATATATACACAGGTGGCGTGCGTGTTTCTTCGCTTCTTTCTCCTCTCTTCTCTCTCTCTCTTGCAAACAGAAGTTTCCCGCCTTTCTTCCTTTTTCCCCATTCTCGAGTTTCTTGGCTCCTGGGTTTTGTGTATTCGCACGTTCGTCGAGAATCTCCGGCTAAAAATGGCGGATTCGACGGCTGATGCAACGGCTGAAAACGCCGATACTCTGAAGCAGAAGTTAACGAAGTTACTGACGGAGATTTTAGACGACGGAGGGGGAAGCAAAGATCGCAGTGAGACTGGCGACGGAAGTTTTGATGTCTTGAAATCGATTGACGAGGCGATTAGAGTCCTGACTTGTATGAGGAAAGTGGAATCGAAGCAGCCAGAATCTGATATTCCTTCGTCTTCGAAGGTGGCTGTGCCGAAAGAGTTTAAATGTCCACTCTCCAATGAGATCATGATCGAACCTGTTATCATATCTTCTGGGCAGGTTTGATTTCTCCTTTTCTTTTTCCATAATTTCTGACGATTTCTTGAGATTCTTGCACGAGTTTGCAACATCTTTAAACATTATCATCGAAAAAAGAAACAGAGTTATGGCCAATTTCGTAAGATACTATGGAGAATTATGTGTTCTGTTTTGTGTTATAGAAATACAGAGACCGGTCTAATTTTTTTTGAAAGTTAGGATTGGAGATAGAGATTCATGTAATTATTTGTTTTCTATTTCAGACCTATGAGAAAAAATATATCAAGACAGCCATCCCTCACGTTGTGTTGACACCGAACCATTTGGTCGATGACTTGATTACGCAATGGTGTAGAGTCAACGGATATGATCGGCGATGCGAAGAAAGAGTCACTGAGCTGTCCACTAATGGAATAGACTCATTGCTTCATCGGATTTTATCTCCCTCCTCGGTTTCAGATCAGACAGAAGCTGCAGATGAGCTACGCCGCCAGACCAAGAAATTTGCCAATGTCCGAGACTTGTTTGTCCATCAAATCCCTTATTCCATCACTCGGATGCTCAGTCCGCTTTCCGCTTTGGGGGAGGTGGCTGACTTGAATCCCGAGCTTCATAAGAATCTCGTAGCGACATTGTTCAACATCTCGATCGTTGAGAAGCATAAGACAGTAATTGCTATAAACCCTCTTGTGATCCCAGTGCTTGCAAAGTCTTTAAATACTGTTCATACACGAAGAGTCTCTGCCTCGACTTTATGGTCACTTTCCATCGTTGATTCTAACAAGCTCATCATCGGGAACTCGGAAGCACTCATGGCTCTTATTGGTGCAATCGAGGGAGGGGATGTATTAGCCACCACTGCGGCCGCTTCTACGGTTTATAACCTCTGTATTGTATCGGAGAACAGGGAAAGAGCGGTTTCAGCGGGTTTGATTCCCGTGCTAACCAATAAGATCAAATCAGGTAAAAATGTGGTGGATGAGTTGTTTGCTGTCTTGGCATTGATTTCTACACACAAACGTGCGATTGAAGAAATGGAGGATCTAGGGTTTATCAATGATCTGTTGAGTATCTTGAGGAGAACGAGTGACGCGGTGATTGCCGAGAACGCTATAGTGATTGTCTTTAACATGTGTGACAGAATCAGAGACTTGCCTAGAGTGAATGTGCTCAGAGGAGAGGAGAATCAATACGGGACATTTTCGAAGCTTGCTGCGAGCCAAGGATCAGATCTTACAGTGAGAAAAGCAGAAACGATTTTACAGTGGTTCAAGAGATACGGTTGAACCGGGTTTGATGAACCGGATTGGTTACAGAAGTGATTGATGAAGATTCTCTGAAAGGCTGAGATGTCTTTACTTGTTATCTTTTTGTCCCCCTTAGTTTCCCCATTGGTCTGCACAGAATCTTGAGTTGCTTCTTTTAGTCCTAAAGCAATTACTTCTCTCTAGATTTTTTATAAAGAAACTTTTTTTTGGCTTCAAGTAAAAATATAAAAATGGTACCAGATTGATGCAGAGAAGTTGGTTGAAATTGGACCACAGTCATGTAATTGTGAGTCACAATCGGGCCTGCTCTCAAGGAGACTGCGCAAGTCCAAAGGAAACAGTATGTCATGTGGTTCTCTCTTGTATTCTTCCTAATGCACTACTGCCCCAATCATGAAACGGCACACACTTTGATCCCTCCCAACCATTTTGATCTATATATGATATATCCTTAGTAATATAAGTGATCTACATTACCTAAAAATTATATATATTTATATAGAAATTATTACTTTTGAAATATGAGAAGAGGAAGATAATTAGTGTATGCTAGACAGCTATAACCCTATAAATTGATCACTAATCTATAAAGTGTGAACATGTCCTTATTTAGTAACAAGCCAATCTTAATCTAAGCTCCTCTCTAGTGCACATCAAAATAGTATACTGAGTCGTGTAAGTGATATACCGACTACATTGCTAAAACAATTACACAAATAAAAAAGTTATGCTGTTTTTTTAGATAAAATAATGAACAAATAATAAATAGGTTATTACTTTTCTTTTTATAAAATAAAAGAGATTATTACTTATATATAGTTTTCTAAAAACGCTCTGAAGGCTTTGATCAGACGGTGTTGAGGGGTAATAAATTGTGCCAATTATCTGTTAAGAACTAAGCGTTATTGTTATTAAATTGAGTTAGGCGGTCTTAGGCGGTCTTAGATGGTTTTAGGCCGTTCTAAATTGTCCTACACTAAATTTAATATTAAATTTATAATATAGAACTAAGTTAAGTGATCAACATATGTTGTTTAATGTATATTAAATTGATTTGACGGTGACGTATATGTTGAATTTTAATGTAATAAAAAACTGATAGAATTTATAGTTAATTGTGTTGTTGATAAATTAATTTGAATTATATTCCTCCTCCTACAGTTAACAATTTTGATTTTTAAAAATGATATTTTTGTCTAATTTTCATATATTTTTAATGACTTTGTTTCAAAATTGATAATATTTAAAATTATTTTTATTAACGATAATATTTTATATCTTATAAAATATATATAGTATATTGTTTTACCTCGAAAATAGTAGATATTCTAGTCGTTAAAACTAGATCATCGTCCACTTAACGCTTAACACTTTTTCAAACACTTAACATTAAGGATCTAATCACCAATGTATGGATTGAAATCGATGTTATGTACAATTGACAAAAAAAAAAAAAATCGATCTTATTTAGAAATAAAGTGACATAAACACTAAACATAGCACGTATTTCTTAAAATGATCATAGCATGCGTAATACATTGAATGTGTTTTTATTAAGAATAAATAATCGCAAAATCTGGATTTTGCCTAAGTAACCAATCAGAATCTGGATGTAATTTTATTCCCAAAGAAAAAGGAATTAGCGTATGACGTGGCAGTCTATATACACAGGTGGTGTACGTAATTAAAAAAAAAAAAAAAAAGTAGACCTATGAATAAACTCAAACTAAAAAGCCAACTGATGGATTGTTTCTTCGCATCTCTCTATTGCTAACAGAAATTTCCCCCTTTCTTCTTTTTGCCCCCATTCTCGAGTTTCTAGGGTTTTTCTTCTTCTTTTGCTTTGGGTTTTGTGTAATCGAGTGTTCTTCGAGGAATCTCCGGCTGAAAATGGCGGATTCGACGGCGGAAACCGCCGATGCTCTGAGGAAGGAGTTAATGAAGATACTGACGGCGATTTTCGACGACGGAGGAGGAAGTAAAGATCGCACTGATACTGAAGAATCTTTTGGAGTCTTGAAAGCGATTGATGAGGCTATTAGAGCCCTGACTTGTCTGAGGGAAGTAGGATCGAAGAATCCAGAAACTCATAATCCTTCGTCTTCTCCGTCGGCTTCGGTGGAAGTGCCAAAAGAGTTTAAATGTACACTCTCGAATAAGATCATGATCGAACCTGTAATCATTGCTTCTGGGGAGGTTTGATTTCTTCCCTTTCTTTTAGTAAATTTTGTTTTTTTTTCCCCAAATAATTCTGACGATTTCTTGAGATTCTTGCTCGATTTTGGTGGTTTTATGTTCGCAAGTGTAAATTTTCGATATATTCGTATGAATGCTGTTTATATACATGCATGCACCTTCTTTATGTATATGCATTTAAAGTTCTTGTATCATCGAAAAGAAACAGAGTTTATGGCTAACATTGCAAAGAAATTCGATGATTGTGTGTATGTTTGTATGCGTATCGAATGTATATACGATCAAACTTCTTGAAAGTTAGGATTGAAGATGCAGATTCTGGTGTTTGTGCTGATTTTGCTCTTTTCTTGTTTTCTTTTTCAGACTTATGAAAAAAGATATATCACACAGTGGTTGAAGCATAACCGTACATGTCCCAAAACCAAAGAAGTCCTCTCTCACTCTTTGTGGACACCGAACCATTTGGTCGATAAGCTGATTACGCAATGGTGTGGACTCAACAAATTTGATCGGCCAAAACCATCCGATGATATAGTCATTGAGCTGTTTACTGAGGACTTAGAGTCATTGCTTCAGCGGATTTCCTCTCCCTCGGTTGAAGATCAGACAGAAGCTGCAGAAGAGCTGCGTCTCCGGACCAAGAAATTTCCCAATGTCCGGGCCTTCTTTGTCGCTCAGCTCCCTGATTCGATCACCCGATTGCTCAGTCCGCTCTCTGGTTTGCGCGAGGCTGTAGACTGGAATCTTGAGCTTCAGGAGAATATCGTCGCGATATTGTTCAACATCTCGGCTTTTGAGCAGAATAAAACAGTAATTTCTGAAAACCCTCTTGTGATCCCACTGCTTACAAAGTCTCTGAAGCAGGGGACAGCTGAGACACGAAGAAACTCTGCAGCGACTTTATTGTCGCTTTCAGTCATTGATTCAAACAAGATCATCATCGGAAACTCGGAAGCACTCAAGGCTCTGATAGTTCTTATTGAAGAGGGTGATTTCCTAGCCACCAGGGAGGCTGCTTCAGCTGTTTTCAACCTCTGTATCATATCAGAGAACAAGGAAAAGGCGATTTTAGCGGGGTTGGTTCCTGTGCTAACCAATAAGATCAAAGCAGGAAGCAATGTGGACGAGTTGTTAGCTCTCTTGGCATTGATTTCTACACACAACCGGGCTATTCAGGAAATGGAAAATCTAGGGTTTATCTATAATCTGTTCAGTATCTTGAGGAAACCGAGTTCCTCAACGAATGGTGAGAACGCTGCAGTGATCGTCTTCAACATGTGTGAAAGAAACAGAGGCAGGTCTCAATTGAAAGTGGTCGGAGAAGAGGAGAGTCAATACGGGACATTTACGAAGCTTGCAAAGCAAGGATCAGATCGTGCAGTGAGAAAAGCAGAAGCGATTTTACAGTGGACTAGGAGATTCGCTGCTGGTAAAGAGCCACAGAGGGCATGAAGGAATCATAAAAAAAACCAGGTCTTGTAGATACATAAATAGTTTTGCAAAGTTACTCTTGATACATATACAAAATTGATCGTAAATAGTCTTAGAAAGTATAGAAATTAGAAAGAAAGAAAAGTTGTATAGTCTCTTTGGGAACGAAGAGTGCCTAAAGAAGGCCTGAGTTTTGCTGCTTTTAACTGACTTGTTGTTTGCCGATTGATATTCCGGCTAGTGGCACGATCGTAAATTGAGGGTTTTGAAGGATTACAAAAGCAGGGCTTAAAGTTCTCTTTTTTTAGTGAATGGCATGATTGTCTACAATGATATCCAATGTCGAATCCAAAGGGAAAGGCAATGGTAATTAGTAATTACAGGTCAACTGAATGGGTAATTTAGGGATGTAATAATAATAAGCGGCGGCTTATATGGCCGGCCATCGAGTCGACTCCAATAAACCGAAAGCAACAAAATAAATAAATTGTTGAAAAGTAATTATGGTGGGGTTAACGGGTCGTGATTAAGGAATTTGAGGAGGGTGTCGGTGGTAATTAATTGAGCTAATGTGTGGCTAAAATTGGGAAAAATGATAAGACTATCACTTTAAAATTGGGAAAAATGATAAGACTATAAAAAGTGATAGTTTTGACATTCGGGTATCCGTTCGGATTCGGATCGGATGATTCAGGTTTTTGGATATAAAATCTATTTGGATATTAAAAAAAATCCGATCAGGTTCGGTTCGGATTTTGTCGGATTCAGGTCGGGTTCGGATATATGTTTGAAACCCGCTAATATCCGAAATGTGCTTCGGGTTCGGGTTCGGGTTCGGATATTTTCAGATTTGTTATCCAAAATATTCAAAAATTATCCGAAATACTCATAATTACCCGAATTTTTTCGGATTTGGTTCGATTTAATTATTTTTTACTCGAATTATCCTAAAATACCCGAAAAATAACAACAACAAATTGTAAAAGTTCAAATAATATACCTAAATTGATTATTTTACCCGAATATATCCACAATACCCAAATTGACCGAAAAAAACAAAGAGAAAACTAAAATTTTTACCTAAACTACATGAACATACCCGACCTTAAATCTAAATATCTTTAGGTTAATTTATATTTTGGATACTTCGGATATCTGTTCGGTTCCGGATTCGGTTCGGATTTTTCGGTACTATGTGTTGAAAATCCATTCGGATATTTTAGAGAATTGGTTCGGGTTCGGTTTTTCGATTCCGGATTTTTTGACCAGCCCTAAAAAGTGGTGATGTAACATTGAGAATCAAAGCAATGTTGATGACACACTCACCAATCACCATCACTGGTTTCTTCTTATCCACCGTAGATTATTCCGTGTGATAATTATGATGTAGCAAAAATAAATTGGGGGGAACTTTTGGGATTTGGTTGGTCCAAAAGCACCTGCATTACGATTTTTTCCCCTCTAAGAAATAGTATGTCAATTTGGGTCTTCGAAATCTTATCAAGTCGGGTCTTGCAAATTCAAAATCTCTTGTAAATTTGGTGGTTTCAAACAAAAGTAATTTCGTGGATCATTAGTTAATATTTTCTCACGTAAGTAATATAGTTCTTAAAATTGGCTCCTTACCATACAAAATATATTGGAAGCCTCTAATCTAAGTGTTATCCAAAATTTTATCGGTCTTGGAAGTTTTTCGTCGAATTTAGATTATTTGTTTTGAGGAGGAGTTAAACCCATTTCCATAAATTATCTAATTTTTGTGGAAAATCCAAAATGATAAAGTGTTTAATGATTTGGATCGGAAACGGCCAAAGATTTTAAACATGTTATAGGAGAAACTTTAGTATGGGAGAAAGCACAAGTAAAAAAAGAGAGGGCAGCTAACAGATCTCAAGTGTTTCGATCAGAAGGCCCAAGTAACATGAGATCGATATACCAAATAAATAGATCGTTGAAGCGAAAGAGTTCGTTCTCAAAAATAAAATGGTGTTTGGTCAATACAAATGGGTGCCTAGTTTAATGGACGTCAAATGATAACAACGAAGTTTAACTCATTTGCATGCTTGTAGTGCACTTTCTCGCTCTTTAGATTTTTATTTTTTGTAAACACTACTATCCCGATTTAGTTAATCAAAAATTCAAGTTGTTAGAAAAAAAATTGGTAAAATTCATTATTAAGAAATGGAAGAAGTAATTAATATACGTAAATAGGATATCTCGTGATAATTATGGTTTTTTATGACATTGATTACCAGGACCAGTGGACATGTACAAAATGTGGTTTTACACACTTATTCATATTAGCTCAATAAAATTATGCTATAGGATTGAAAATAAAAACCAATATATGTATATATATACAATTTTTTAACATGCAAATACAGTATATATATTTACAATTTTGAATATGACCCATAATATCAATGAGCAGACTCTTGGTTATACAACTTCATTAACATGATATGCTTATAAATTAGAGTCAAGAGAGAATCAAGATTCAAATGTGGCATGAGTGATATTTGACTCCAAGGAAAAACGTAATATATAGTGGGGTTTGTTAGGCCATCTACCATTGACTATTGTAACTTTAATTATAATGTGTTTTTGTTACTTGTTTGTTTTGGACCTTTTTCACCTAGGCACAATAATAATTTACAATACAGTACTTATTGTTAGTTCGATCAACGACCAAAAATATACGCTTTACCTTTGAAAATTGAATTATAAATTAATCATGTGTCTATTCATTAAATTATATAATGATATATATTAGATAACAAGTTTAAAATATCTTTTAAAAAACTAAATTATAGATCGATTTATATTAGACAAGCATTGAACATTATGAATTTTTTTATTGGTAGCATCTCTATATCGAAATATGCAAAAAACAGTTTAGTTTGATACCATATTCAAGACCGTATCTAGAACATTACGAACAAAGTATTTATTTTAGGGTCTCGGCTTTACCTTAATTTTGAGAAACTCCAAATAAAATAAAAATTATCTTAGTATAGTAATTACATAATATTTTTATTTGGAATTCTACCTAAATTCAAAACCGATCATTATATTAATAGGGGAGGGTTTTTTTGTTACGTTTTATATTTTATATATCTTTGTTTTTTGTTTTCATTATGTTATATTGTTTAAATTAAATTATAATTATCATTAAAATTATATAAACAAAAGTTCCATTTTTTTAATCCGTCTCAAGTCCAAAAAAATCTTGGCACGACACTGACCATATTAAGCATAATTATCCACGTAAAATAAATTTTGTTGAGTTGCACTAATTAAATTAAATGATTTAAATCTATTTACATAATTTTCAATTAAGATGATTTCATTTTCCAGTGGTTGATCATTGATCGAATACCCTTGTTTGCCTTTTTGTCAATAATTAAATCTAGTTTCAAAAATGAAAGAGACTCAACAAAAAAATAAGAATAAAATTAAAGATGCACTCTTCATTAAAATTCTCTAAAAATAACACACACAAACAAATGTTGAGAACGTACGTGACAAAAATGAGAGAAAATATGATAAAGTAGAGAGATGTATTAAGACCACTACAAATACGATAATCCTCTATCGAGAAGAAAAAGGACCACTGCCATTTTACTTTATCCCTCTTTTTCTATAAACCATTAGTATGCTCTTTTTTGTTCTGCCAAGCCACGTATATATCATATATGTATATTAAAAAAATCAAATTAAAAAACAAATTACATTATTCATTTCATGATCCTACTTTTTCTTCTTCCTTTCTTCATTCTTCCTTTTCAATTCAAGATGCGCATGGAACCAAACATGCTAAAAAGCCAGGCATTCTCTTCTGCAAATTAACACCAAATAAATAAAACAAATCTTTTAAAATAACGAAAAGTAATAAAGGATTATAAAGTATGAGGTAGTATCAATATATAAATATGAACATGAACTCGATAACAGATATATCCGTGTATATATAAAAATTAAGTTTAGAAAAAAGAAGTGATAAAAATTGAAAAGTGTCTCAAGATATGTCAAAAAACCTTTTTTAATTGTTAGAGCAACTAAAAAAGCTTCATTAAAATAATTAGAAATTTTAGAATGATGTGGATTTATACATCATTAAAATCGAATCTTATAAACATTATATATCATAAGATATGCTAAAAATAGTACTAAAAAAAAAAATTGGTGTGTGAGATATGGCTCTTACCCTTCTTGAAGAATGGATCAGCTCAGGAGGAATCTTGTAGAGATCTTCGTCAACGGGCTTGGGTTGCCTCGATGTCGGAGCGACGTCGTTTTGGAACTGCTTGACTCCGGTGACGCCAACATAGTATTTGTCTGTCTGTGCACTGACGTCACGCACGCGCCTATGTGGGCCCCTCTTTTCCCTCGTCCCCGCCGTCTACGGCAAGTCATTACACAAACAACGCGTTCTTCTTTAGTTAATTACAATTACATTTAATGATTTATCGAGTTAAATATTTACAGTATAGTAAGGAAAATATAAAATATTAATTAAATGTAACCTGTCTTGAAGGATGGAGGTGACGTGGACGGGGATGGTGAGAAGCAAACTTGAGGGCTTCTGCAGAAGAAGAAGAAGATGAAGAAGTGGTAGTGGAAGAAGAAGAAGAAGTGAAGTGATGATGGTGACGAAGCAGACCAGCTTGTCTTGGATTCTCGAAGTATTGTGTTATTGGCATCTCATTTGCTTCTTCCCATTCTCCAAACCTCGGAATCTGTCCACTTTTCTTCTTGTAATTATTATCATATCTCCCCTGTCCCTATTTGTTTATGATTAGTACATAAATTAACATGCTAATTAATTAGTCTCTAATCAAGAACACACACAAAAAACAGAAAGAATAATCAAATGACTCAAGAACCTTGACAATCAGATATTCAAGAATATCAATAAGCCATAAGAATCAAGAACCAAGGACCCACAAGAATCAGGGATTCAAGATTCAAGAGTCAAGAACCATGAAGGGCCAAACACGTGACCAAGTTTGGCACTTAGCGTATCTGTGAATATCAATTCTAAGAGAGAGATAGACTAAGTTTTATGTGAGGAGAAGACATTATATGCATGGTTTTGACGATCTTGCTGAAGAAATTAAGGATTTGCCAAAAAAGAGAGAGGAAACTTTTAGAATGTTAAAGACGACAGTAAGAAACAAGGAGAAAGGATTAAAGATGTTCACTTACATGAGCCATGACGATTTCTTTCTGTTTCTATCTCTCTCTCCACGCACTAACACCCAAAATAAGAAAGGGTGATCTCCAGAAAGGTTACTGTCTTTTATAACCAGAGTGGGGTTATGTAGGCAAAAAAGAAAATTGTCCTCACCTATAAACAGTCAACTATGAGAGAGAGAGAGAGAGGGATTTTTTTTTTTTTTAACAAAAACACTACACAAGAGCAGAGTCCCTACTAATAAGTTTGTTTGATTAGAAAAATCAATTGGTTAGATGTTAAATTATGTGTTTTTGGTTTGATTCATCATATTAGCGTAATACAAAACTTTTAGTGCACACGACCTTTTTCATAAATTTTTTAAACATAATTTAAAATAAAAATGGAGTATATATAAAAAAAAGTGAACATAAAGGTTTTACAATATTTACATAAAGTTGTAAAATAACAAATTTACGAAGAAAAATAGATAAATACAATTACCTTATAAGTTATAACCACAAGTTGTTTTTCTCTATTTTGTAGGAACTAAATTCGAATACAACATTGTGGTTACATATAAATTAGACTATTTATATTTGTAGAACCGTTATTATAGATTATCATTACTCTCCCAATACTCTAGATCGAAATTTCCGAGTTTTCGGATTAAACAAAAAAAAAAAGTGAAGAGTGTAGCAGAAGGTAGGAAAAATAAAGAAGAAACGCGTTAGTCTACGGCTTTTAGTTAAGTTTTTGTCAGTGACACATTTACTTTACGTTACCATCCATTTTTCAAAATCTACCTCCTTTGTTGACAAAGATGTCCACTTTATTAAAAACCAATAAACAAACTAAAAAAATCAATTAGAATTTCATAGTACTTATGTATGTTATATGAATGCGTATCTAACTATATATTTACGTTCTTATAATTGTGATGATTGACTATTATATTGTCGGCCCTCTTTTCACATGGAATTCCTGATATTTTTTTAATGATGGACATAATTTTAATTATTAGCTGATATGAATACATATCACATTGATGATTCCATATTTATCATCATATCTAGTTTTTCATTATGTTCAATCAATGAGCCTATAAATTAATGGAAACAGTTAAGTGTTTACATTTGAGTGTGACTTTGATGTATATATATTTTCATAAATAAACATTTAAAATAATATAAGCTGTTAAATAGGATATCTTCAAAAAAAAAAAAAAAAAATTAAATTTTAGTAGATATAAATTTGAAAATTGAAAACAGAGTATTGGTCCAAACTGAAACCAGACGTTGAGTTGCAGGCGCAGCCTGGCCTCGTGGAGTGATATCCGGTCAGAAATAAACAAGTCTTGACTTTTCTTTGTCGTTGACCAAATTGCTATTTTCCAAATGTGAAAATTAGAAATTTATTCATACCTATTCAATCCATTTGTTTATTTTCCTTGTATTATGAATAAAGAAAATTCATCTACAAGCCATAATCATTTCACCAAATCATAGCTATTTTTAATCTTTTCTTAATTAAATCATAGCTATTATTGTTATTTTTTTTAATAACCAAGAGATCTAAAATTGAACTCGGACTATTTTTTATAATTTATTAAAAGAGAATTTTTGAGATATGCCACTTTTCAATTGCCACTTTGCAAAAATGCTATTATTTAAAAATCTTTATAAACGTGTCATTTTTTGTTCCATATTTCCAGATTACCATTTGACTCATTTTAACATAATTTTTTGTATTGATTTTCCAGATCTTGCCTCACAACTCGAGAATTCCTCTAAAATCGTCGTCTCCTATCTCAAATCTTTCCGTCTTCGATCTCTCTGTCTACGATTTCGCCGTCTCCAAACTCCGTCGCGATCTCCTCTGAGAAGATTCAAGAAAGAGTTGTTCTTGATCTGGTGGTGCGTTTGACGAAGAACATAGATCTGAGATTGGATCTGGTGGATTTGAGAAGAAGAAATGTTGTTTGTCCCAATTAATGACCCGATTTGTTGAAAATCCGACCTGTGTTTGGTCAAAAACGGTGAAAAATCAATTTTCGGGTAATATCCATGGAAGGTAGAAAAAGAAGAAGGAGGAAGAGAAAACGCAAACGCGGAAGAAGAAGAATTGGAAACGCTTTTGAATAGCTTATAAAACCTTTTAAATACCTTATAAAACCTTTTAAATAAGGTTTAGTTTTGAAGGTATATCACTTGGAGTATTTGCAGGAAGAGTTTTTTAAATACCTTATATAACATTTTAAATACCTTATAAAATATTTTAAATACTTTATAAAACTGTTTAAAAACATTATAAAACATTATAATAACTTATTGTTTTTTATGATGCTTGACTTTCTTGTTTACATAGTATGATCAATTCTTACACGAATATTTTTGTTATTGTTTTGTCTCTGTTGATGCATAAACTTCTTAGAGCACTTGGAGTGTTTGCAGGATGAGTCTTTTAAATACCTTTTAAGTACCTTATACAACCTTTTAAATACCTATAAAACATTTTAAATACCTTACAAAACTGTTTAAAAATATTATAAAACTATTAAAAAAACTCATAAAACACTTTTGTACGCAATTACAGAGATCAATCGTCTTCAGCTTTAGAAGATGCCTATCTAACAGAGATTCTAACATCAAAATTAGGTTATAAAATATTTTAATTATGTTTTAAAACTTACAAAATATTTTAATTACAAAACTGTAAGACAAAAATAATGATCAAAAAGAAGAACATCGTTTGATAAAATTAAAAGAAAAAGTAGAAGAAGAAGAACATTCAACAACAAAATTAACCCAAATTGAAATCAACCCCAAATTGACAAATTGAAATTTACCCCAAATACAACCCAGATTTATTACTACATTCAACCAAATCGAATAAAAAATCCTACATCTGTAATTCAAATCGAATCAAAAATCCCAGATTTGTAACCCAAATCGAATCAAAAACTCAGATCTGTAACACAAATCAAATAAAACCAGATTTGCGAGAATAAAAAACCTGATATGTAACAAAAAATGACGAAATCCGATCTAGATCTAAATCGATATGCGAGACAGATAGAGAGAGAAATCTGTAACAAAATAAGATCTGTAACAAAACTCAAATTGATATGCGAGAGAGAGAAAACAAAGTTTGATTCATGGCTTTTTTGACAGGAATAAAGTAGACAATTTATTTCTAAAAAGTGGCACAAATAAAAATGGCCACATGGGAATAACACGCTTGTAAAAGTCATTTTCAAATGTAGCATTTTAAAAATTGTCCCTTATGAAAAACTATATATTTTTATTTATTTATAATGTCCATAGTAATTAAACATTATTAAAATCAAAATAAAACCTCAAATCTTACTTTTAATCTATAATGAATCTTTAATTTCAACCATTAAATTATTGTAAATTGGATATAATAGCTATTGTTTTCCCCAAAGTTGCACTGTTAAATTCACCATTTGAGGTAATAATTTTGGGAAAAAGTTTTTATAGATTTTTGTTTCTTGATTATCTATAGATTTATCTTTTATAAAAAAAAAGAAAGATTATCTATAGATTTATCATTTAGGTTTTGCATTCAAATAAAACGCAGGGTTTGAAAAACAACCGCAGTTAAACTATTAATTAAAGTTTCCTTGATTTAACAAACTAATGAAAATTGTTTCAGTTACTCATTCCAAATTTGCATATGGCTTTACATTTGAAAAAGTAGTTTTAATATTTTGTTGTTGTTGCCTTTAGAAAAATGGTAGTTTTTTTAAAATTTTTTTGAAAAATGCAACTTTCAAAAATGTCATCTTTTTAAAAATATCAATAATACTATATCATTTATTCAAAAATATCATTTATATTTGGATTAACTATGTTATGTTAAAGTTTAGTTTTGAGGGTTTATGATTTGTTAGGGTCAAAACTCTTTTTAAAATTTAAAATTTTAATTTAAATGTTAAAAATCATTAATTTATGGTATTTTTGAAAATAAACAATTCATAATAGTATTTTTGCAAAATGATATTTCAAAAGCGACAACTTTAAAATTCTCTTTTTTGTTTAACATCTAGAAGAAAAATGGTAGTGTATGTGTGATATATATGTGGTTGGCGTTAGCTTGACGATGACGGTGAAGAAGTTGGGGGAGTCTTTGGGAGATTCGCAGTCAAAGTTCACATTTTAAAAGTCAAACTTATCTCGCTGACATACTCCAACCAACAATTTTGTCAGTTGTGTGCATTTATCTATATATAATAACAAAATTTGAAGCTACTACATGTTTTATCTAACATTATTCTATAAATATTAAAATGTATGAAATTGAGGATGAAATTGATAAAGCCAAATCAGAGAGAAAGGATCGAGAGGATTCTTCGTATTGGAAATACTCAGCCAACGTCTACAAACAACGGTTTGTCACTACAAACACTTGACGACTAATTCGGAATACTCAACCAACTACGTCATGGTACAAGGAAGTTTGGTTCAAGTATGATACTCCCAAATTCTCCTTTTTAACCTGGCTCGCTCTTTAGAATAGATTGACGACAGGAGATCGTATGAAGAATTGGGGTTCAGGTCAAATAAAATACACGTAAAATATAGCTGTAAAATTCAAAAGCCAATAATAGATATATATTAATTAACCAAACTATATAGTTTAGTGGTTCCGTCACAGTATTACTATCCATATTAGACATATTTAGAAATTAGGGGATACATCCATCAACTAAATTTAAATTAGTAAAATAGCCATCTAAACTTAGTATTAGTACCCAAAAAAAAATATATATATATATATATATATATATATATATATGTATATATGTATGGCAGCTTTTTAATAAAATTCACATTAAACTTAAAAAAAATAGTAAAACAGCCATCTAAACTATGATATTAACTAGAAATTAGCTAGTAGGAATTAGGATATGAACATAGATATTATTGCCGGCCTTGAGATGCTATGGGTCTCAAACCATTAAAAAAACCTTAGAGCTCTATTTTAGTCAAGATTAAGAAAGAAAAACTGAAAGAACTTCTTAAAAAAATTGGTTTGGTTTTGGTTTTGACCCATGCTTGACAGCTCCTCCAACACCGGTTACCGGTCCCCTCGTTTGTCTGCTCTCGTCTCCTTTAACTTCGTTTAAGCCTTTTCGGTCTAAATCCTTGTCGACGTAAGTTGTTTTAGGTGGAAGTCGAATAGGTGTAGGCGTGTCTCAGCTCTCTTAGTGGTGATCGGAAGTGGAGGCGCCGCTCCCTCTAGGTCGACGGTGTTGCTTCAGCGACAAATGCCTCTCCCTTTCGATTGACATATCCGCTTCCGCAAGAGGTTATGGGTCTTCGCTGGTGGCTACGGCTCCTTTTCTTGTCGGTGTTTACGGCTCCTCTTCTTGCCCGTCTTTGCTGCTTTGCCTCTCGCCGGTTCGGTTAGTTTCCTTCTTTGCCTGTCCCAGACAATTAGTTTCGGCTTCTCCATTCGCCTGTTTTTAGGGGTTTCGCCGGAGTAAGTTGGCTTGTCGGCATTTCGGTTAGGGTCGAGCTTATGCTTTCGTCTGTCAAGGTTTTTGTCTATGCCGCTAACTGTGTTTAGAAGTGATTTCCGCTCCTGTCTCACCTGCTTCGATTTTAGGTGTTTTAGAGTGCGATAACTCTGACTGAGGCATGAATTTCAGCTTGGTTGTGTCTTTTATTTCATGTCGTGATTGTCCTGCCTCCTTGGTTATGTTGTTAGTCTTTTAGTTACTTCACCGGTTTCAATCTTTTGTCGTACATGACCGAGTTCGGCGTTAACCGGTTTGAGGTAGTTCGGCTTCTTATCTCTATTTAAAAGAGCTGATCGAGGTCTGATCAGTTCAAAACCTTTTACCAAGGTCTCCATAATTCGTATCTTTCGACATCACCGCTTCCAGAAGAAAAAAGGAGAATTTGATGCTTTGTCATGGTTCTTTCTTGTCGAATTAGAAGCCTAGAAACTCTTGGTTAGAAAGCTAGTCTTGATTTTCACTATAGGAGGAAACATTGATCGTTTGCTTTGGACTCGTATTGTTCGCTTCGGTTAGCTAAGATCATCCCTGAGTTAGGGAGTTTTGTTTAGTGAGAAATGTTCACTTAGATATTGAGCCTATGTTGAGACCTTTCTGTTTCGTTTTTAGGTTTCGTTTTTAGGTTTTGTTTTTAGGTTTTGTTTTTAGGTTTTGTTTTTTGTTATCTTTAGTTTTGACTTTATATCTAGATAAGTTCGTTTGTTTTTTTTTTAGGGGTTTAGTTTTTGGGGATTTAATATTTTTTTACCGACTTAATTTTCAAGGTTAATATTTATAAATCTCTTCTTTGTATTTTACCTTGCATTTCACCATATTATTATAAAATATTTTAGATGACAAAATAAAATAAAAAAATTGAACCAAACGGAACAAACCTAAGGTACGAAACCCACAATTATTTGTTTTTTTTTTGTTTTTTTGTATCTCCTCCTATAAATCACCTTTTTAGATGTCAAATAAAAGAAGAACCTTTTTGAAATTGATTTTTTTATATTTTGTATGAGCCGGGCTTTACCTATATTGGGCCATCAATTGACTGCATTTGAATTTTTTGTTTTTTAATTCATAATGTTTATATGCCTTTGTTCCGGAAAGAAAGCACTTGAAAAGTTGCAAATCTATACAGAAAACATCTGAGATTCTCCTCTAATCTTTTCTTTCACTAACAAATACTAGATAAATATCCGTACTATGCTGCAAATTTTTTTAATAATTTTTCGTCTTCGTTGATTCAATTTTATATTAAAATTTCATAACCGTAAATTTTGTATTAAAATTTATTATCTAAATAAATATTGATCTTCTTTAGGTTTTTGATTCTAAAAATTATAAATACTAAAAAGATTGTAGATAGAATTGATCAAATTTGAAGTAATTTAGTACTATGATATTATTGCTGTAAAATTTATTCTTTATTTATGACTTAAAATAAAATTTTCATTTTTTGAGGTTAATGTTTCATTTTATTCTGATATTAGTGTTTTTTTTTTTTAAAACGTGTTTTTGTAAAAGAAGACACGTGCGGTAGTAAATTTCTTAAAGGAATTTTTACGAAATCTACCATTTTTGCCCAAAAGTCTTATGAAATCTACCACATTCTGAAATTCCTTACAAAATCTACCACAAATCTTACCGTGGACGTGGTTGAAAGGACATTATTGTCCATGGGTCAGCTTGACAAAATAGTTTAGTTTTGTCTCTCTGTCCACCACTGTTTCATCTACAATTACCGTCTCCATCTCTGTCCACCATCGTCTCCGTCCGCAACCACCGTCTCCGTCTCTATCCACAATCCATCACCGTTTCTGGTTCTGTGCATAACCACCGTCTTCGGCTCCGTCTACAACCAACGTCTCCGTCTCTGTCCAACACCGTTTCCGTCCACAACCACCACCACCGTCTCTGTCTCTGTCCAACACCGCCTCCGTCCACAACCACCGTCTCCTTCTCTGTCCACCACTGTCTCCGTCCACAACCACCATCTTCGTCTCTTTTATGTCCATCACCGTCTCCATCTCCGTCCACCATCTCCGTCTACATCTGTGTCCACCGTCTTCGTCTCCGTCTGTGTTCACCGTCTCCATCTTTGTCTCTGTCCACTATCCACCACCGTCTCCGTCTCTGTCCACCACCATCCACTGTCGTCTCCAACCACCGTCTTCGTCTCTGTCTACCACTGTCTCCGTCTGTGTCCACCGTCTTTGTCTCCGTTTGTGTCCACCGTCTTTGTCTTCGTCTGTGTCCACCGTCTCCATCTTCGTCTCTGTCCACCATCCACCACCGCCTCCATCTCTGTCCACCACCATCCACCGTCGTCTCCAATCACTGTCTCCGTCTCTATCCACCACTTTCTTCGTCTTTGTCACCATCAACATGAGAGAGAGAATAGGGATAAAACTGTCTTTCTATCTCTGGATTGTGATATTGAGTACAATGTCAGAGAAAAATGGTAGATTTTGTAAGATAATTTGACAAAAATGGTACTGGATGTAATTTTCACTTTCTTAAATCAAAACGGTTAAAGAGACAAATGTCTAGGAGAATCTTTCTCTTTTCTTTATAACCAAAAGCCTTTGTTTTTCTCTCTCGTTTGAAGCTGCGTATTCATGTTCCTTATTAATTGATTCGAATGTTTGGTTTGTAATAGCATTTGTAGACATAGGCTCCGATTGGTTACCTAGTTTGAAAAAATGATGTGGTTCAACCGCTCGTTTGTTACCAATCGGACGAATATATGAAATGAGCGGTTGAAACAGATGGTTGAAATAGATGGTTGGAAAAGGGGTTTAGATGTTCAAATGAGACGTTTGTGAACCGCTCAAAAATAGGTGAGTTTGCAACCGCCTTATTTATCAAACGGGCGTTTGGATTTTAAAAAGAATTTAAAATTTTTTTTCATTAAAAAATATATATGTATATATATATATTATTTTATTATAAAATATAAAAAAATAAAACTAAATTTTAAAAATCATTATTTATATTTTAAATTATATTTTGATATTTTTTTATAAAAAAACATTTACTATTCAACCGCTTGTAATCAATCATAACTATTTTTTAACTGCTCGTTTCAACTCAACCGCCTTCTCTATTCTGTCATTTCTAACCACTTTTTCTTTAACGACCTTCCTCACAATCGCTCAAAAACTCTTTAACCGCTTCGTTTAAATGTGGTAACCAATCGGCGCCATAATGATAAATCCTTTCCTAACACCAAACACTCTCTTTAGGAATATCTTTGAATCACGTTTCCTCAGGTAAACTCTCCTGACACTATCTTCTTTTTAAACTCCACCTTCAGATTTCAAAATCCCTAAGCATAATAGTAGGCTTTGTTTTTGAACGGCTCTTTTTTTGTTTTGTAAGGTATTGTATTTATTATTATGTGTTTTTCTTTTGTAAGATTTGGTAGTCTCTCACATTTATTTGGATTAAAAATCTGAGGGTCAATGTTGAGGTTGAAAAATGAATCCAAAGGAAAATACAAGTACATTATCTTTGATTAAGCTAAAACTCATTGTCTAATTGGCTTCTTAATTACTTATGTTGCTGATAAGCTTGGCTTATCTGAGATTGAAGAAATGGGAGAAAGAGAGAAGAATCAGAAGATAGAATGACAAGCCGGTGACTTGTCGGTTGAGAAGAAGAAGAAGAATCGAGAGAGAAGAAAGAGTTTAAGAAGTTTTTTAATTATGTTTTTCATGATTGTTTCTCTGCCACAGTTACAAGCTAAATACCAAACCTAAAGGACTTAAACGCTAACACACTAACGGCCCATTACAAGTAAAATGGGGCCCAATTCGATACTTATCAGTTGCATTATATGTAATTGACGTAATAGCCTCTGTTCTTGTATAACATTATTATCTTCTGTTTTGCTTTGTGCATCGAATATGCCTTTAGGGATTCAAGGAATACATGTAGTCTTGCAATGGATTTAGTCGCCTCTTATTAACTTGTTTCCATTGCCTCTTTGTGGTACTTGTCCAATTCAGCATCAAGATCCTCTGCAAATGTCTTTTCCGATGTTCTTTGTGTTCCTCACATAAAGAAGAATTTGATATCTGTGAATAAATTATGCAAAGCTATTAATGTGATGGTTCAAATGTGTCCATCTACCTTTCAGGTGAAGGATCTCAAGTCGGGAGCAACGATGGTGCAAGGAAAAGCTAGTGGTGGACTTTATGAGTGGCCAGCGATTTCCCCTTCATCTCCGTTTTCTCTTGTGTCAAGTCCTCTTTGTCCGAGGGGCACTCCGACAAACACATTGTTTCTCGTTTTGCTTTACCAATTTCATCTTCTCTTGTTCCTGACAATTGCAATGCTTGCTCCACAAATAAAAGTCACACATTGCCTTTCTTATCTTCCTCTTTAAAATCGTCTAGACTTCTTGAATTAATTTATACGGATGTGTGGACCTCTCCTGTTTACTCCATTGACGGCTACAAATATTATGTTATCTTTGTGGATCATTTCACAAGATACGTATTGTTCTATCCGCTGAAAAAGAAGCAAGATGTCATGCTTATCTTTCCGCCATTCAAGCAACTTGTGGAGAACAGATTCAAACGGAAGATCACAACTCTTTATTCCGACAATGGGGGCAAAATTTCTCTCCTCCAACGGAATATCTCACATGACGTCACCACCACACACTCCGGAGCACAATGACATGGCAGAACGGTGTCACCGTCACATCGTCGAAACGGGCCTATCCCTCCTCACTCACGCTGGAATGCTCAACACCTACTGGTCATACTCACTTGCCGCTCACAAGCTCAGCAAGAGGTCCACACCGTGCGTATTTCTCGGCTATTCCCTCACCCAAAGTGGTTACCTATGTCTTGATGTCTCAAGCTCTCGAATTTACACCTCCAGGCATGTTGAATTTTTTGAATCCGTTTTTCCCCTTTCTCTACTAAAAAAATCTCCACCTTCTCAGCCTCTTCCTCCTAAGTCATCACCTTCGTTATCTCCTTCTACAGCTTCGCCATCGCTCATGACTGGGGATTCTTCACCAGCGAGCATTGCATCTTCTTCCACAACGCCGTCAGATGCAGAAACTCAGCATGAGCCCAATTCAGCAACTTGCACATGCCCACTAACACAAACAGGCCCATCATCACAACCTGGCCCAGCTCACATGGTAACACGGTCCATGAATAATATTGTTAAGCCTAACCCCAAATATGGCTTGCTTTCTCTTCTTGCAGAGATTGAACCAACCTTCATTTCTCGATGTGAACAATGAGTTTCTCCAAGGAACACTCAATGAGGAAGTCTACATGACTCAACCTCCAGGATTTGTTGATAAGGATCATCCCGATGCCGCGTGCGTGGTACAATGAAATTCGCACCTTTCGGCTAAGCATAGGCTTCTTCAATTCTCTGGCTGATGCTTCGTTATTTGTCTTCATCAAAGGCTCGGTCTATGTTTATCTCCTGCTGTACGTAGATGATATTATCATCACTGGAAGTTGCTCACACACTGTCGCGAAAATCATCACATCTCTATCCGCTAGGTTCTCCCTAAAGGATCTCGGGGAATTGTTATACTTTCTTGGTATTGAAATTCATCGGACACCTACTAGACTTTGCCTCACACAACTGATATTCTCTCACGTACGAAGATGACAGGAGCTAAGTGTGACACCCTAACCCGGTGAACCTATCCGAGGTTAAGATACCAGCGAACAATCATACAAATGACCGTAACTACTTAGTCGAATTTTCGGCCATTATTTACAACTTAGCGGAAGACTAACAACTTAGCGGGCTCCCGAACATGCATAGGGAATAAAAGCAATTTAGAGTATTTATTTCAACTTTTAACCAGGTTCACAAACGATAGTGGTTCCATAACTAAACACCTTAACAAACGAGATCATGTTCCAAACTTAAGCAATAACGAATCAGACCAACGAATGTCAAACGAATGCTTAAACAACATAAACCCCGTCCTAATCCATCCCCTCCTTTCCAGCCTTGTCTCGCGTACTCCTTAGCCACTTCTATTACCTGCCACCATGAAAGGGGGCATAAGCAAACGAATTTGCTTAGTGAGATCGGTCATCCCGACTCACCAGCTAACATCCAACATCAATCATACGATAACATAAGCCAATATTAACATATTATCACCATGTTCACAATTAACATATTATCACCGTTAACATATTATCACCATGCTCATATTAACATATTATCACCATGTTCACCATTAACATAATATCACCATGTTCATATAACATATTATCACCATGTTCAAGCATTAACATAACAAACTCAAACAATCACCCGTACGTAAACGTACAACAAACCGTGTTGATCAAACACCACCATGATTTCGTGTGCACGCTATCACCATACACCGAAGTGTACCACCATACACCAAAGTGTATCACCATACACCGAAGTGTACCACCATACACCGAAGTGTACCACCACAAACACAACACGCAAACATAGACTCTATGCATCATACAAACAACCCTAGATGCAAGCTACGGTTACAAACTCACCTTAGCAACGGATGGTCGATGGAAACACCTTAGTACGATTGCTATCACTTAGAATCCGTACGCTCCCTAATCCATACGATCCAAACGCCACAAACAACAAGCAACGTCTTAATAAAGACCAAACCAACAACAAACACTCACGGATCAGTCCTAACGAGCCATTCGATCTATGAAACACACGGGTTCAATTGATCTTACCTAGATCCGAACCACACCACAACCAAACACACCCGAATGGTTGAAACACACCCACGGATGAGATCACCCACGTCCGTGAACCACCTTCACCCTTGCCGTGACAAACAACACCAAAATCAGAGACCACCAAGGCAATACGGATCTAAGAATCACACGGTTATAGATCCTTACCTCAACTCTCGAACACGCGATGATCGTACACCTACGGCGAGATCAATCACACGCGAGATCGAACACCAACTTTTCCTTCGTTTAATCCACCACCTCTTAGCTCTAAAACTCACGAAGAACTCACGAAGAACGAAGAACGAAGAACGAAGAACTCTCTGCCTCTTGCTCTCGATCTCTCTCTTGTTTCTCTCTAAGTGGCGGAAATGAGAAAGGAGAAGAGCTCCCACGGCCTCTTATATATAGGCATATCTGCATTAAATGCCCAAAACCCTAGCCTTGGAGAGAAAGGCATTCGATTTACTCCAAACCAGCTCAAACCAGCCCTTAACCGCCATCCATTTAATATATATATATCCGCGGCCCAAAGGCCCAATATCAACAACTCAACTCACGGCCCCTTAACCAACAGTCTAGCCGAAACTCGACCCAAGGGTGGTAAAATGTGACCCACGGGTCAAACCGCCGTAGCCCACCATGCCTTAGGCAATTTTCTTAGTTTTTCCCAACCATGTTCGAACCTACCTCCTCTTCCACTCGAACCAAAAATACAAACACGGATCACGGGTGTTACACTAAGCCTGTAGTCACGCCAATATGTTCAACTCAATCACTGGTCAAAGCTGGTGTTAATCTTGATGAGGATAATGCAAAGGAGTATCGGGCTTTGGTTGGAAGTCTCTAATACCTCTCATTTACTCGTCCGGACATTGCATTTGCTGTCAACCGCCTCTCTCAGTTCATGCATTGTCCAACCACCGCTCACTGGGATGCTGTCAAAAGCGTTCTTCGCTACTTGGCAGGAATGACGACTCATGGCATTACTCTTTGAGCAAACTCTCCACTCACACTCACGGCCTACTCTGACGTTGACTGGACAGGCGATCGTGATGACTTCTGCTCCACTAATGCATACATTGTCTATCTCAGCAATAATTCAGTCTCTTGGGCATCACGAAAACAAAAAGGCGTGGCTCATTCATCTACGAAGGCAGAGTATCGTGTTGTCTCTGCAGTTGCTTCAGAAATCAAGTGGATTTGTTCTCTTCTGACTGAGCTTGGCATCAAACTCACATCAGTCCCAACGATTCACTGTGATAACATTGGTGCGACTTATCTATGCGCAAATCCAGCATTTCATTCTCGGATGAAGCATATTGCTCTCGACTATCACTTTGTGCACGAACTAGTTCAGAGTGGTCATCTTCGACTCTCTGACATCACCACAACCGATCAACTAGCAGATGCTCTAACTAAGCCGCTACCACGAGCTAGATTTCTCGATCTTGCAGTCAAGATTGGAGTCACCTCCAAAGCTCCATCTTGAGGGGGCGTGTTAGGATAACGACTACACTTGTTTTAGATAAACTCTCACAATAGATTTCATTCTATCTGTTAGCTCTAGATAGACTCAAATCTCATGTACTCTGAGTAATACGTGTACATCTCTTCATTATCAAATATAGAAATTCTACGCTCTACACTGTAGTACTAATGAAACTACGACACACAAAAACGGGATCGAAGAAAATGATTCTAACCTTGCAAGCAGTCACAGTTCCCGGCCTCTTTTCGAACAGTATCGAGAACCGAATCACCTTCCGTGTAATTTCCTTTCGCCCAGTTCTTACCGGAGCCGAATTGACCGAAGACGAAGTTATCAGTACGGAATATCTGTCTGTACGGTCCACCGTACATCGTTACACATAAATGTATATTATTGTAAAAAGTGTATATATATATATATATGTGTGTGTGAATATATAATCACAAATTTTACATGACATAATATTTTTTAATGAATAATAGAAAAATTATTAAATGAATAAAAAAATAATAGTTTCAACTAATTAACATTAAAATAATAGTTTTAACTTAAATAGTGAAATGTCATAGTTAAAAATTTGTTTAAATTATAAAACACCAACAAAAAAAACTATATCAATTATTTAGGTAAATTTTGGGTAAGTGGATCCAACCGGTATGATCAAGTCTTATGTAAAAAAATAAGCAAATATATGGCAGTCTAGAAAATATTTTGGAGAGAGTAATCTGAAAACTCTCTGATGCTAAAATCAGTAAATAGAAAAGACAACATGATTGAGGAGTCAGAAATGATGATGGGTTTAGAGAAAAATATATCCACAACGTAGGCAATTTGGTGGTAAAAGAGTAAAAATGGTGTTTTTGGTGAAGAGAGCGACCGAAAAATGGTCGAAATGGAGGTGAGACGAAGTCTCGACGCCAAAACAAAAGATAAGTGTTTAAGATTGATGAGAGAGACACAATGCTCGAGAGTCTTCTCGAGAATGAAGAATAGGATTTCATCCCCACCCCCTCCCCCTCCCCCTCCCTTTTCTCGTAAATAGATATGTCTTTATGTATAGAGTTTACCTGGTCCGAAGTAGCATAACAGGTTGGAAGGAGATTCGTCAAATGAGCATTTATCGCATAGAGTGGGATCCATCGGATCGGTTCGGTACGAAACACTTGAATGTTTTTTACTAATTTTCTTGTTTTACTTGCCAGCTAGCTGACAGCTTGTTCATGTGGTGCGTAAAAATGACGAGAGGAATGTAAAAGGTCTATACAAGCTACGGAGGGTTCAAAGTTCTCGTTTGTGCAAAGCCTTCAGAGTCATTTATAGTGTTTTTTGTCTTTTCGAGATGGCCCATACAAATTGATATTATCTCTACTTGTCACATGTGAGATAGATGTTAACTCCAAGTTTAGATCCCACACGCGTAACTTACTTAAATATTTCAAAGGTGAGAATGCATTGTCCTATCAATAGTGTTTTGAGAGTAAGATGACGTATTTGGCCCATATCTTGATATTAGGACTGAGCTGCAGGCTAGAGAGACTCAGAAAACCTGCATTATTCGACCATTCAGTTCTTAATTCTGTTCATACTGGGTGACATGGCCACATCACCAATGGCGGACCCAGAATTTGTTTTTATCGGGGTCAAGTACATATTAAATATATATATATATATATATATATAAATTTTATTTACAAAATATATATATAAAATAAAATATATTTTTGAAGGAATTGCATTTTTTATTAGAATGTACTGTCAAAATAGACACCGATACTAATACTAAATTATTTTATCACACGCGTAGTCACATAAATAAATTTATTAAAAATTTAAAGCTCATAGTTCTACTATCTATAGGTTTGTAAAAATTTATTTGTTGTTAACATATTATAAGTTTTGTCAGTTCTCGATATACATAGAAATAACATTTTGCAAAGTTGGTATGTTTGAAGTTTGAACTGTCAAGCCAAAAAAATAATAAATCAAAGATTTTTGTTCTGTTTATGGTGGTGTTAATGTCATTTATTGAGAGAAAAGCTATAATTAAACTAAAATATTTATAAAGGATATAACATGGCAATGGGGACTGGTGTCATCGAACTCCATATCTCACAATTTGATGGGGTCAATCATTGCCAAATATGCTGAAGAAACATTTTGTACAACAGCCAAAATTGATTTTATAAATTTAATGGGTGTCAGTTGCACCCCCATGCTATAACGTAGGTCCGCCATTGCACATCACCCAACAACATATGCTAAAGATCTGGTGATCTCCCAACAAATTACTTGGACAATTGTATAGTCATGTCCAAGCATTTACATATTTTGGACTGAACTTTGTAGAATCAGGCTTTGTCAACCGTATAATCAGAATAAGCAAAGATGCTAAAAGATTCGCTTAAACTAACAAACTAGCTACACGTGGCGCTAAAAAATGATATTTAACCCCAACATCAATTATTAAATGATATGACAAACATTTACATTTCTCTTCTGTGTACAAAGTATAAACTAAACAAACTATGTAGCTTAAAAACAAAAAAAAAAAACCAAACAACATCGTTTTATTTGGAAAACTTTGAAAACGTATAGCATATGTGCTAGAGCCATATACTCGGTCATTTAATCGTGGTATATCCAGGTGCTCTTATTTTACCGTTAAAAAGTAAGGTATAACATTAATATTGTACAGTAAATCACTGTACAACGCATGGGCATTGTATCCGCGGACACCTCGACCATATTGTAGAACGCCTGGACGTTATATAAACCGATGCATAGACCGTATTGTAGAACAATGTTGTTAAAGTTTGCTTATGGTTACTAGTTTAATTCCATAAATTCCACTAGGTCAGATCAATATCTCACATATTTTTCCTCAAAACAAGAAAATATTTTTCCGTTAATGGAAGTAAGCAGGTGAAAAGTTGCAAAGCTCCTCATATAAACTTTGTCTTTAAATAAACAAAAAAACATATGAGATTCTCCTTATATTAAAAAGACTAGATCAATACCCGCGCATTCATGCAGTTTTTTTATAAAAATTTAGAGTTGAGCAAAATTTCCGTTCTGTTTTTGGTTCATCGTGTTCCGTCTCATTCTTGTCTCAAATTTCCATTCCATACAGAAATGCATTCCCGTATAAATAAAATTTTGATTCTTGTTTGAAAACGGAACGGAACAAAGGAGATTGAAACCATGAAATATACACTTTGTATAGCAATCAATATAGCATTCTCTTCTGCTTCTAAAGACGATATTGTAGAGCCTAAATTCGTTGATCCCCTATATTTTGAGAACCCGTCATAATTCCGGCAATCAATCCAGCAACGACTTGATGTGTTGCGAAATTTAAAAGTGTGTCGGAATTATATTTTATCCATCCAAGAGGTGGTCAAATAAAATTGAATATGTATCTCATAATAATAGAAAAGACAAAATATTACACACAAACTTTAACTTTATTTGCTATTTTCATTAAATATAACAAAGTTATTAATTTTTATATTTTACATTATGTAAAATAATAATTAATTTGTATGAATTTTATGATTCACATTTTTTATATTTTTGAGAATTTTCGTTTCGTCTCGTCCCTATTTTTGTGCCGAACTTTAAATAGGACATAAATGGAACAACTATTTTGCTTCTCTAATTTTCGTCACGTTTCCGTTTCCACAAAATTCCGTCCCAAATTCATGTTTCCTACCTCTATCAAAATATCAAGAAATTTATTTATAACTAATATAAACTTGATAGTTAATATATACTAATGAATAACAAAATCATTGAATTTAGAAAAGTAATTTGCATATAAATGTAGAAAAATATGACCAATTGGAGAATAAATTTCACAAGAGAGGAAAATAAATAGGTAAACTAAGTTCAAATTTTATATTATTTAATTGTATTAAATTTATGTTTTTATGACACCATATTATTTATTATTATGTGTTTATAATTTTTAATTTAAATTTAAATTTATTTAATTTTATATTTACAATTAATGTAAAACTACATATCGATTCATCATGGTGCAATATGGAGAGGACTCACTTCCTTTGATAGAGATGATTCAAAATGTCTTGAAATGATCGTGTCTGTTGTATAATAATGGCATCCACTCTTGCAACGGAGAGGCCAATAATCTTTTTTGCACCCAATAGACTTCTCACCAAAGCCATATCTATTTCTTTTGTCTGGAAAGTTTGAATTCTTTAGAAGCTTCTGAAGATGTATGAAAAGATTCAAGCTATTGGATTGCTTGTTGTTGGTTGATGATTGAAAGAATGGGTTATGTGTGTATATATAGCTATATGGAAAGATCAGTGAATGAGTTGAAGCCTCTCTGAAAAATATTTGAAACTTGTGGTCTTGAAGACTTGAAGCGTGGGACAGGCTAGAACAGAGTATCACATGGTTCTGTCTTTAGCATCTGGAAAAGAAGCATTAATGCAATTTTGTCTACTTGGATAATCTCCATATGCAATTCAAAAGGGCTTGTTTTCTCAATGTTTCTGAGTTTCCTCGAAAACAATCTTCTGTTACTTATAACTGTCATGTCTGGATATCAAAGAACAACTTAATCAGTGACAGAGACTTGTTGTTCTGTTGTTGAGCAACTTCAGGTCCCCACCTTTAAGTTCTTATTAAATCCATTTAGACCACATAGATGAGGGAATAAGATCATCACAGAACATGAAGAACAGAAACTTGCTGGTCTTTATTATTGACAATAATATCACATGTCTTATCTAAAAAAACATTGAGAAAACAGTCCCTTGTGAATTGCATATGGAGTTTGTTTCTTGTTTATTGTCCCACACTCAATTAATTATCTCAATCAAGACAAATTGCATTAAACTAAACTTTTCAAGATGCTAAAGACAGAACCATGTGAAACTTTGTTCTAGTCTGTCCCACGCTTCAAGACCACAAGTTTCAAAGATTTTTCAGAGAGGTCTCAACTCATTCATTGATCTATATATAATAC
This sequence comes from Pseudoturritis turrita, assembly GCA_900406555.1. NCBI lineage: Eukaryota > Viridiplantae > Streptophyta > Magnoliopsida > Brassicales > Brassicaceae > Pseudoturritis > Pseudoturritis turrita. The sequence continues at coordinate 17,133 of OVBL01000949.1, read as the reverse complement.
ACATAACCCATTGTTTCTATCATCAACCAACAACAAGCAATCAAATAACTTGAATCTTTCATACATCTTCAGAATTAGATTCAAAAAAAATTCAAACCTTCGTTTTAAAGAAGTAGAAATGGCTTTGGTGAGAAGTTTATTCGGTGCAAAAAGTATTCTCGCCACAACAAGCAAAAGGGCAGCCTCGGCGGCTCCAAAAGGGTTTCTTGCGGTGTACGTCGGAGAGAGCCAGAAGAAGAGATATTTGGTGCCAATCTCATACTCGAGCCAACCTTCATTTCAAGCTCTTCTCAGTAAATCCGAGGAAGAGTTTGGGTTCGATCATCCGATGGGCGGCTTAACAATCCCTTGTCCCGTAGATACCTTCATCACCGTGACTTCTCGGCTTCAATGATGATGATCCAACATTTTTTCTTCCAAGTTAGATAGATAGGATTGATTCATTGTAAATAGAGGAGTTTGTTTTCTCTTTCTTCTTGAAAGAGTTGTTCTAAAAGTTTTGAAAGTGGATACCATTTTCTGTTATAGACATAATCATGATTCATGTTAATACATTTTGGATCGATCATTGAAAAAGAAAGGATAACACCAATTGAAGAACTATTAATATACAACATGAAAGGTATACAGAGATTCACAATAAGTAACAAATAAATCTACCCCCAACAATCTGTAATTAACGAGAACCCAAAATCAGAAGTGGCCGAATCTTCTTCAGGCTCTGGAATCTGATAAGCAAATCACGAGATTTACATTTTCTCTGATTCGTAACTTAGAAGACCTTTAATAAGTAGAGCCATTTATCCCACATCGGAAGCACAAAACTTTTCTTTGTTGTATATAATAGTCAAGTTTACAACATAGGTACGTCGAGCTCAGTAGCGTGGGCTTGTGATCCAAGTGGAGACAACAAGGTGATGGGACTTTGGGTTGATCTCATTGGGCCGGGTTCGGGTTTGGGCTATATTCTGGCCTGCCCATTCCAAGTTGGGAGTTGAGGCGTGTGGCTTGAGCGAAGGCTTGGGTCTCATGTCTTCTAGAGTGGAGGAGACTGCGTGAGGCTGGTTTCACAGAGCAGCGTCCCACCTCCCGCTCTTGACGGTGGAAGGATTACAGGCCATTGCCTTCCGAGCTCACTATGACCCAATAAGCCGACTCCAATTGGACTATCACTTTTTATCATGGTGCTTTGAGGTGGCAGAGAACTTGGTTTTGGAAGGAGCCACTGCCGTGGAGATAGTACTCGGTCATGGTCCAACCACTCGCTTTTGCTTTCTTCTTCCCAATCACCACACCGGTTTTCTTCCGACACGATGTCTAAGTCTTTGCAGCCATTGGCTTTCCAATATCCTTGGCACGTGTCTCCTCTGACTATACGCTTGGTCTGTTTTGCAGTGTCTTTACCAGAGACCTGAGTCCGTTTCACGAAGTAGAACCACTGGTTAGGTTCGAAAAAGTCGGTCTCTGAGTGATCAAAGCCGCCACGGCTCTTTCTTGTAGATGTCGTCCTTGTCTTCTAATTCAAAGTCAGGGTTTGGTTGATTGGCAACTTTTGGGCGGATATAAAGGACGATGAGTTCTTGGTCTGAAGGATCAAATCGAAACCCAACCTCTTCCTCTTCATCGTACTCTTCAATCATCGACATATCGTTCTTCTTCTTCTATGAGATTCCTCGAAAGAATAAGATTTGAAAATATCGACAAGAGGGTGCAACGAGAAAGAGCCTGACTAACAAGATTTCTATTGGTGCAAATGGTTACACATTCGTGGGTGGAATTAACCATTCCTCCATAGTGTTACCATTTAAGTTGAATAAAAAATAGTGGAATTAACCATTCCTCTAGTAAAATTAATATTTAATTTATTCCATCAACAAAAATTGAAAAAATGAACAAATTGGGAGGAAAACATTCCTCTACTATTTTGCAGTAGAATTGATTGGCTGAATTGGAGAATTTTTTTTTTTATTCCATCCAATTATATTCCACTAGTTGCAACCATTTAGACTTTATATATATACTAGATTAGGACTCGCGTAATAGGCGGGGTTTTAATTATAACTTATTTATAAATGATAAAAAAATAAAGTAAAACGTGTCGGTAATCGATTAAATTTTATAAAGATAAAATTTATGAAAATGTAAGAAATATATGTTAAATCTTGTTGATGTAAATATTTAGATTTTGATTGTTACTCGCACACTTATTTTAGATGTTGATTAGTAACTTTGTATCAAACTGAATTTCAACCCACGTATTTCATCTCGCAATACAACTCATGTATTTCATCCATAATATTAAAACCATATTTTTACTCCATGCATTTCTTATCAATCAATAATACCCAAAATGTTCATATCAAAATAATATACGCATAATGCATTCTATAAGAATAAGTTTGGAGGGAATGATAGAGTGAAGAAGTCTCTGCTGCAGAAACTGAGAAGAGACTTCGAGCTGTTGGAGATGAAAGAATCTGAAACCGTGGAAGAGTACTTCAGGCGAGTACTAGCTATTACTAATCAGATGAGAAGCAACGGAGAAGTGATGACCGACTCCAAAGTGGTAGAGAAAATCCTGAGAACCCTCAGTGAGAAGTTTTTGTATGTGGTGGTGTCTATTGAGGAGTCTAAGGATATTGAGACGGTCACACTTGATGAACTACAAAGCTCATTGGCTGTGCACGAGCAAAAGTTCAAAAGGCAAGACAAAGGGGATGATCAAGTACTGAAAGTAACCTATGACAAAGGAGCTGGGAGCAGAGGAAGAGGTTTAATGTCTATATATGTCATTAGTGTTAAACAAATAGTAAGAAAATTAACAAAATATATTAGTAAATAAATTTAAAAGTATTAACAAAACATGTCGTAATCTCATGAATATCAATTTTTTATATGCCGCACTAATACTTTTAGAAATTGGAAATAATTTGTCTTATTTTCCTTTTTTAGTTTTTTTATTTAGTATTCCCTTTTAATTTTTTAATAATATGTCTTATTTTCTTTTTTTGACTATTATTTCATTTTAGTTACACTATAATTATAACTAATTTGTCTTATTTTCCTTTTTTTAGTCTTTCTGATTTACTATTTCCTTTTAAATTTTTTTAATAACATGTTTTTTTTTAGACTATTATTTCTTTTTAATTACACTACAATTTGATTTAAGAAATAAATAATGTAGAGAAAGAAAATTTATATTTTTATATTAATATATTGACACGTGTCACAATCTCAATTAAAATTAACACATGTCACGATCTGGTGAGTTACGATTTTGCCTACGTGTCACACTCATGTTGGGCAAAATTTAAAGTAAAATAGCTTTGATCGATTTGTGGAACTCTCGAATTCATGATTTGCTTGAATGATGTATTTTTTTTCTTTTCTTTTTCGATTAGTTATGACATTTTTTCTTTTTTTGTTTTAAATGTATTGACATGAAATAAATTTTCCTTTTTTAGTGGTATTTTTTTTTTACAATTTTTCTTTTTTACCTTTTTTAATAACATTTGTTTACAAATTTTTCCATTTACCTTTATTTAATGACATTTTTTTTTACAAATTTTTCCAATGATGTATTTTTTTTTCTTTTTTCTCAATTAGTTATGGCATTTTTTTTTTTTAAACGTATTGACATGAAACAAATTTTTCCTCTTTTTTAATGATATTTTTTACAAATTTTCTCTTTTACCTTTTTTAATGACATTTTTTACAAATTTTTCTTTTACCTTTTTAGTGACATTTTGTTTACAAATTTTCCCTTTTTTAATGACAATTTTTTTTACAGAAGAATATTGACCTTTTTTGTTACGTTAGGACATTTGTTTTTAATAATATGTCTTATTTTCTTTTTTTGACTATTATTTCATTTTAATTACACTACAATTATAAATAATTTGTCTTATTTTTCTTTTTTTAGTCTTTTTGATTTACTATTTACTTTTAATTTTTTTAATAACATGTCTTATTTTTTTTAGATTATTATTTCCTTTTAGTTATACTACACTTTGATTTAAGAAATAATAATATATTGACACGTGTCACAATCTCAATTAAAATTAGCACATGTCATGATCTGGTGAGTTACGATTTTACCTACGTGTCACACTCACGTTGGGCAAAATTTAAAGTAAAATAGCTCTGATCGATTTGTGGAACTCTCGAATTCATGATTTGTTTGAATGATGTATTTTTTTTTCTTTCTCGATTAGTTATGACATTTTTTTTTTTTCTAAACGTATTGACATGAAACAAATTTTCTTTTTTTAATAGTATTTTTTTTTTACAAATTTTCCTTTTTACCTTTTTTAATATTATTTTTCACAAATTTTTCCATTTACCTTTATTTAATGACATTTTTTTTACAAATTTTTCCAATGATGTATTTTTTTTCCTTTTTTCTCGATTAGTTATGGCATTTTTCCTTTTTTTATTTTTAAACGTATTGACATGAAAAAAATGTTCCTCTTTTTTAATGATATTTTTTACAAATTTTCTCTTTTACCCTTTTTAAATGATATTTTAAAAAAAATTTCCTTTTACCTTTTTAGTGACATTTTGTTTACAAATTTTCCCTTTTTTTAATGACAAATTTTTTTACAGAAGAATATTGAATTTTTTTTGTTATGTTAGGACATTTTGTTTTTTACGATGATGTATTTTTCTTTTAACTTTTAGATAAAAAGAAAATATTATTTAAATTAAAATTAACTTTATCATCTCAATTAAAATGACACATGTCACGTTTGTTTTTTTGGGATTTATAGGAAAATATTTTTTTTTTTAAATTGTCCAAAAAAAAAATGGAAACTCCTTGCAACAACAAGATTAGGATAACAAATTCATTAAGCTATTTGTTTGGAGTGAAATCTTGTTTTTTAAAAAGAAAATAAATTCAGATATCTCAATTCTCTTTGAAAAAAGATGAAGAAGTGTGATTGAAGTTTAGTTAACAAACCATCCGATACATGAATTGACCCATCTGCAATTAGATAATTCTACAACCAATACATGAAAACAATAAATGATAAACACAATTACATAACGTTTAATGATTAATATAAAATATAAAAAATTTAACGAAGAACAAATTTTTTGGCAAAAGGATAATAAACGTGTATTTTGGATTTTAGATTTAGGGTTTATTTTTGTATTTATGTAACAATTTTGGCAAAAAACATGAAAAATAAAATAAAAAAGTTTTCTCTCAACCCTAGTGAAACTTCTACCAATTTTAGCCTAAATCGTTTTTTTTTAATTTTTCATAACGGTGGTTTCGGCCGCTGATCCGTATATTCTATGAGGGTTAGGATAACAAATTCAGTAAACAATTTATATAAGCTATTTTGTTTAGAGTGAAACGTTGTTAAAAAAATTAAGATATTCCAATTCCCTTTGAGAAAAGATGAAGAAGCGTGATTGAAGTTTCATTAACAAATTAGAGATAATAATGTTACAGTTACCTACGTACCAACCAATACAAGAATTTGCGGGAGAATCCAAACATGTGGATAATGGATTCAAGCTCTACAAGAGATTATTGAGATGAAAATGAAATTGATAAAATAACTCATTGGAGCTTTATTATGTAAGAATAAAAGAAAAGGAAAGATCTTTAGAATGTTACCAACTCATAAACATAAACTCATATTTATATGAAACTACTTGGAAAAAAACCATAAACACATTGGCCTTCTTTGACACTTAACTATTTGTTGGAGCAATATTGTGAAAATGAAATTGATAAAATAGCTCATTTGAGCTTTTACTATGCAAGAATAAAAGAAAATGAAAGATCTTTAGAATGTCACCAAGATAAATTTGTATTAGATTGATTTCATAAGATAGAAGAAAGAGGCTGCCGTTTTAGCAGCCTTGGTTACAATTCTCATAAACATAAACTCATAATATGAAACCACTTGAAAGAAAACCCTAAACACATGGACCTTCTTTGACACTTAACTACTTGTTGGGACAATATTGGTCTTGGGCTTTACTTTTTTTAACACTCCCACGCAAACTTGGCGTCGGGTGGAAACAACAGAGCCAAGTTTGGATGCACAAATGTGATGACTTGACAAAGGCAGGAGTAGGTGAAGATCCATGTGAAGTAGGCATATGACTCTATTCAACTTAGAGAATAGCCATTAGTGTGAAAACATTTCCAGGTTCTTATGACCTATTTGTCTCACAACGAGTCCGGGTTTTCTTTTTTCGGCTTAACTCTACTAAGCTATCTCATGTCCAAAGAGGATTTTCTTCCTAAATATCTAAACCCTACTCACTCTCGCTTTCTATCAATTTGCCACAAAAATATGCACTTTAACAATCTGTCATTATCTTTGGTATTTCATCGCGCACCTTGTGTGCATCAAATGAATCCTTGTACTTGCTACAGAGAAATCAACAGAAACTTGTGTCCATAACACATCAATATCAAACCCAAGAAACCAGCCTATTTCTTTATCCTTAGATTAAGCAAATCCGAAGCCATATCTTTATCAATCACAAAACCAGCCTTATCAAGTGTCCTTTGATGAAACAATTCCAGAAACTAAACCGTGAACCTAAACCTCTCTATTCTTAATACGGTCGTTGAATCAGAACATACCAGTTGGAGATTGGTGCTTTTCAGTTTCCTCAACGAATAGGAGTGGAAAATCAGAAGCCGTTTTAGCGAAGGCGTGCCCATATCTTCTCTCTTTCAAATCCCTAAGTTGAAGACTAATGATATAAGATTGGAATCACTCCAACTTATGATCACTCAATGATCAAGAGATTTCAAGCTTAAACCTCGCGGAAGGTGGATTGAAGGTAGAGATGGAAGGGAAGTGATTGACTCGCTCAATCAAATGGACGAAACTGCTTGTTTAATCACACAACAAACTGATCAGTGACTTCACTAGAGGTTGGTGTATCGCACACTAAACTCAAATGAAAAGAACTCAAAGAAACTCGTCTTTGAAAAAAAACAATACGTTTATTATAATTCGATGATCAAGGGTATCTTTACAAATGAGAGTAATGATCAGCTTATATAGGCTGAGTACAACGGTCTAAAAAAATAAATGAAATTATTCTAAAAAGAATGAGAAAAGATCAAGGAAGATCTATGCTTTAATTCTACTAGTCGTTGGAGAGTTGAATGCATGATATGCCTTGTATGGAAAGTATAGGGCCTTGTATCTTGAGAGCCTTGGCGTGTAGATAGAATTCCTTGGGACGTCTAGGTTCAATGAACAAGTTCCCAAAACGCTGTAGCATAGAGGACTTAGCCGTTGGTGAGTTATTCCTCCAAGTGTGAACGCATCCGTATAAAGAAAGTATACAAGTAAGAGGATCTGCCTTATCCTGTGTTTTTTGGAGCATGGTAAGACGTTTGTAGACTCATTTAAACGCCTAAGAATCTCTCTTGGTCGCCATATTCTGGTTTGCAAGTGATTGAACCAGTCGATCTTCATACTTTCCATAAACGGCTCCGGTTGGCTCAGTTGAAGATATGATTGGATCCACCTGATCCAATGCATGTTGGAGCATCCAAGAATGTTTTGGTAAGCTTCTAGAAGTATCAGAGCCTCCTAAGTGCCACTGATATGTTTGAAGACTCATAAACCCGTAAGGTTCCAAATAAGACAAGTCGAGGATCCTTCGGTTTAGAAATTGAATATCTTCTAAATAAAAATCGATCTTGGTCTGATTCCAATTTGCCGCATGCCTCTGTTGGATCAAGATCGTAGACCAAGTGGTTCCATGGCTTAAATCCTTCTGGTCTGGTCGGAGTCCTCCATTGAGTGCACATATATCCGCGGGTAAGGCCAAATGAGCAACGCCTAAACCAACTCGAACCGGGGGTGGTTTCTCATGATCAAACTCTTCAAAATAATTGGTTGTCTGGTGAATGACAAATCTGAGGTGAATGACAAATCTGAGGTTATTGGATCTAGCCAATTCTCCTAGGGGCAGCTTCCATGACTCGATTAAGGCTCTGGGTGGAGGTTTTTGAACCACCTCCAAATATGATCGTGCCAATTGGGTTATGGCTCAATCATTCTCCTTAAAACATATGATTGGCTGATGAATCTTCAATTTGGGTCGAGCAAAGTCTCCTTTGATTCGGTGAAGTTGATTTTGGTACGGTTCGGATGATTCCTCTCGTACCATCTTCGAATCGGGTGGCTGGTAAATGATTCCACCTGAACCTTTAGTCTTCTTTGGGTTGATTTGCTGATGAATAATAAATCCTAGATCTTGTGCTTGATCGGAACTCTATTTGGACAAGAATTCTCTAAAATGCTCTGTATTGACCGGTTTGGTACGTGTACTAGCTGGTTTGGTATGCTTCTGGTTTGGTGTGGATTGGATGTCCGCATCAACTAAGCAACAAGCTCTTGTTCTGAGTCTCGATCTTCGAGAGTCATCACTCGTCTCTTCAGTTTTCTTCGATAAGCCACAAACCAGTTGCTGAAATGAAGAAATAAGAGATTCGAGCATGAATCTGTGTTGAGAGTGCCGATCGATTCTTGTAAGACGGAGATAGAGACTGAAATTGCAGATATCAATATAGCGGAAGCAAGGCAGAACAACAAATCGGAGATTTCCGTTGCCGGAGAAGAAGAGAGCTCCGACGAGCAAAAGCAGTGATGCCTAAGATCCATTATCCCGATCGACTAAACCTCTGATACCATGCGGGAGAATCCAAACATGTGGATTCAAGCTCTAAAAGAGATTATTGAGATGAAAATGAAATTGATAAAATAGATTGGAGCTTTATTATGCAAGAATAAAAGAAAAGGAAAGATCTTTAGAATGTCACCAAGATAAATTTTATTAGATTGATTTTATAATATAGAAGAAAGAGGCTGCCGTTTTAGCAGCCTTGGTTACAATTCTCGTAAACATAAACTCATATTTATATGAAACCATGTGAAAGAAAACCTTAAACACATGGGCCTTCTTTAGCACTTAACTACTTGTTGGGGCAATATTGGTCTTGTGCTTTACTTCTCTTAACAGGATTGATCCATCTCTAATTAGATAATTACACAACCAATACATGAAGACAATAAAACAATACATGAGTTAACGTCGGTTGAACCTCTTGCTTCTCGTAGGATTAAGAGTGACTATTGTTGACTCAATTTTTGTTGACTTTTGCAATGGATCCAGAATTTATTTTACCCAATAAATATGACATAATATTAATACCCTTTTCTCTATAAACTTTCCATTTTTATTCTATAAAAGATTTTTTTTATAATTTGTTTCTATAAAAGTTACAAATAGTTTTTGTATTAGTTCTTGTAAATTCAGGTAAAAATGGAAAGTTTATAGAGAAAAGGGTATATAAATTGGGATATGTTATATATAAATTCAGGTAACGGCTATCCCAACACTAATTCCCCCAGCTCTTATCAGTTAGGTGAGTCACTCAAACATATCCTTCCTTTCTATATATATAAAAAAAAGAATTCGATTGGACTATAAATATATCTTTTTAAGGCGAAAAAAACAATGTAACAACAATCTTCTCATACGTTCAAAAAAAAAAAAAAAAACCATACTTCACCGAAGAGTCGTGGGTTCGCCGGAAACTTAAAGATGAGTGCGGTGAAGTCGGCGTTAGGCGATATGGTGATAACCTTTTTCTGGGTTATTCTCTCGGCGACGTTTGGGATACAGACGGCGGCGATTATTTCCGCCGCCGGATTTCATGGCATCATTTGGGCGCCTCCGGTGATCTCAACGTTGGTTGTTTTCGTCTCCATCTCGATTTTTACGGTTATTGGAAATTTTCTCGGCGGCGCTAGCTTCAATCCTTGTGGAAATGCAGCGTTTTATACCGCCGGCGTTTCTGGAGATTCTCTCTTCTCCTTGGCGATTAGATCTCCGGCTCAGGTATATATATTCATGATCTAGCTAGCTTTTGAAACCGAGCCAAGTGTTTTTGTTTTTTGTTTTTCGTCATGATTTCATTTTCTTAAAAACATTTTAAAATTGAAACAATCCGAACGGGATGAGCAAAAACAATTTGAACGGGATGAACAAAAACAACCGAATATCAACCAAAATATTATACCAAATCGATTCAATTTTCACTTATATTTTAATTGATGTTTGTGACATCTTTTCATATGAGTATATTCGCTTTTGTGTCTTGTCTCTTCGAATTAGAATCTACTAAAGTTTTATTATCCTTATACTTAAAAAAAAAAAAAAATGAATCTTCTTACATCTGTTTATTGTTAGATCAAATGATCAATGGATAAACACTTTGTGTGGAGCAGGAATAGAAAATCTATATTATTTCCCTAGTTTCCTTAAAACTAGAGAAATTAGTATTTGAGTTTTTTTCTATCGATTTTTAAGGAAAACTAATTAAACCCTATATAATTTTGGTTTTGCCTTCAAAAGCTTTTTTTTTCTTTCACGGACATTTTTCTTTTCATTTATTTTTTTACAAACAACAAAAGAAATAATTACAAAATCTATACGCATTTTTTATTGGTATTTAAAAATAACATAAACATATATGCATTTTTATTGGTAATTTTTGTATTATCTATAAATATTTTATCAGTTTTATTTTCTTAAAAAATAGAGTATTTTTAATTGATTAAATATCCATTGTAGTAATTTTGAACAAATAAAACAAAAACCAAAACAAAAAAAACTATTTTATAAATCAAGTTTCTAAAAGTAGAAACAAAAAAATAAAAATATTACCATTCAAGTTTTTTCAAAAACTAAAATATAATGCAAAAACCGAAACATTAAAAATTAAAAACTAAAAACCAAAAACTATTTTGAAAACTACAATCACGGTAGATTTTGGCCCACTAGTACTAATACTGGCATGTTTTGTCTCGTCTTTTGTGGCGTGTGTTCTTTTCAATATCCCTTTTTATAAAACGCCTAATCGAAAAATGTTACGTAGCGAAGCTAGCTACTCAATTCAATTTCCACCATTCATCTCCCAAACCTACCAAAGTACAAAGTTTATAAAACTTTCCATCAATCAACATAAAATAAATTTTCGTTGCTTGAATCCTTGTAAAACTGATTCATTGAGGGATTGACACCATTGTTTTCTTAGGAGCAAAAGATTTAATTACCTTTGCTAAGATTAAAAACAGTATCTGACCTTATTAGAACTGCAAATCACATTTATAAAACCATCTTAATTTGAATCTCATTCTTGAAAACTTTTATAAGAGCAAAAAGTGATGTAATATTTTGTGATCCTAGGCAGTTGGTGCGGCAGGAGGTGCGCTAACGATCATGGAGATGATACCGGAAAAATATAAAGCTATGATTGGAGGAAAGCCTTCATCGAAAGTTGATGCACACGTTGGAGCTATCGCAGAAGTGATTCTAAGTTTTTGTGTTACATTTTTGGTTTTACTAATTATCCTAAGAGGTCCTCGAAAACTGCTCGCTAAAACTTTCTTGCTTGCTATGGCTACCGTATCAGTGTTTATAGTCGGATCTAAATTCACTAGACCATTCATGAATCCTGCCATTGTAAGTTTTTTAAATGATCCTACTCAAATAATTACTATTATTATTTTTTAATCTTTTTTTCAAACGAATCTTGTGGTATTGCGATGCAGGCATTTGGGTGGGCATATATCTACAAGTCTCACAACACATGGGACCATTTCTATGTGTATTGGATCAGCTCTTTCACCGGAGCTATTTTATCTGCGATGCTCTTTCGAATTCTATTTCCGCCGCCACTTCGGGCTCAGAAAAAACAGAAGGAAGCCTAAAATATAAGTCGTCATTATTTCATGAATCATCTCCTTTGTTGTATGTTGTGTTGTAGTCGTACATGTCTTGTAGACTCATGTCTCTTTTTTTTCTTTATGGATTCGTACGGACGTCAGATTTCTCCGATTTGTGCGTAATTTATTCACTCTCGTTCGGTTTAGTATTATTGGTTTATCACTATTTGTTTTTTTTGGGGGGTTTTCGGTCCGTTTAGGAGAATAAGGGTGGATCAATCCGGTTTCGGTTTATGTATTCGGTTTACAATTTATAATAACCAAATTAAAAAATCGAATTTCATACAATTCGGTTTATATGGTATTGATGTCCGTTTAGTTTATGGTTTTTACCAAATTCTATATCCTCAGTTTGAAGTATTTAAAAAAGTTATTCGATTTTTGTTTCTGTCCGGTTTCGGTTAATTATGATTTGTTCGGATGTAAGAAATAAGATAAAAACATTTTTTCTTCTTTTTCAGTTTGATTTGTGGTTTATTTTATTTTTTTACAAATCAAGGATGTTCTCACTACCACAAAGTTTACATCTACCATTAAGGTTGTTCCTCCACCTGCAGAAAATTTAATCTCACATTCACCATCCGACTCGAATGCAACTACACATATCTCACAAGGTACTCTAACAATCTCTATGACTATAGTTGATCCTAGTATGTGTAGGAATTTGGTCAATGAAGAGTTGGTTGTGGATGTCAATGACAACAATCAGTTTGCCATATTGGAAATTTCAAAGTTGTAAACATTATCATCAGCTTATTCAGACGAAGAATCTCTTTATGATGTAGATCTTATGGTTGCCCAAATTTTTTTATGGGATTGACCCGTCAAATTTTTCAAAAAAGTTCAAGAAATGATGTCTACCTCTCAGATTGTTGGAGAACACGGAAGCTATGGACATGTAGGACGTGATGGACGTCGAGGCCACGACTAAACTCCTCCTTATCTAGGCCAAACTCCCAGTACTTGACCCCCAATTTTTTGGCTAACTATGATATCTCATAGTCATACTTTTACAAATATATGTTTAGTCATTTCAAAACTATTTTAAATTATGCAAAACATTGTATGATTTAAGAGTCATAGCCTTTATAATCTTCTTTCATTTGAATTTGAAAACTCTTTATAAAAAACACACACACACAAAACTGATATGGGTTAGTTACATATAATTTGAAAATCTAAAATTACTATTTAAATTGTACCTTAAAAAAGAACAGATTGGATGATTTGGATATTTGATAAAATAAAAGTAATTTGAATACTCAAAATCACTATTTGATATCTCACTAAATTTTATAAGGATTGGACTCAAGTTCAATTATTTTAGATATTTTTCAGTAATTATTTGATACATACTTGTACTGCTTTATTAATCCAAACAAATTATTCCATTACAATTCAGATCGAAAACAAGGAAAATCGGGTGATGATTCAAGGTTGGGTGGCAACCAGATACGAATAGAATTGAGTGATTCAATTCGAACTACAAACTGCTATTTTAGATTTAACCAAGTCTCACCATCACTAATTGTTTGCAAGAAAAAGAAAAAAAACCTATAAAAATATTGGGAGTAATTTTACATCATTTAATAAAAAGCTATCACGTCATCAATAAAATAAAAGTGTAACCCTATTCCAAGCAAATGAAACGTACTTCCGAAATACAGTTGAAGGAATCTCTAACAGATTAGGCCGGTCGCAGGACCCTACCTACCGCCGCCTAGAAAGACGCTCGCCATTCTACGGAAGAGACGAATGATGCGATTTGCCAAAGGATCTAGGCCGAGCTAAAGACGGGGGATAATGGTAATTTCTCTATAAATACACTATCTGGAAGACTATTAAAATAAAATAGGGAAGAGAGAGGATATGACGGTCTTATAACCATCCCTCCGAGAACATCAGTCTAGACGTGAGCATAGTTCATCCCTTCTAGAACTCTCCACTATTTCTAGAAAATTTCCCTAAATTTGATGCAATAGATTCAAATTTATGAGAAAATTTGAATACCCTGTACGGAGCATCCGAAACCGACCGAACATAAAAGTAAATTCAAAATCAAAATCGTATGAGAAAAATTGGGTTGTTAATGTAAATCACGCAAACATTATATGATATTTTGTTTATGTTATTATTTTCAATTTTAACTATTTTGAGCCCAAGCTGATTGTGGGAGTTACTCATTCCATGGTGGGAGTTACCATCTCCCGCAATCGTAAGACCATAACGTCTTTTGTTTGTTTCTGTCTCGCTCAAATACAAAATACAGATCTGAAGCACAAGTCTTGAAATCGAAGCTTTTCTCCACACATCAATTCGGCGATACAAGCCGCTCTTCCAAATCCATCGTTCGATCTGGAGCCGTTACAGGATCCGCCGCAGACCACGGCGTCCTCCGGTACCGGCAACGGCAACGGTAAGATACGCTACCGTTCGCCTTCTTCCACTGAGCTTCTGGAGTCCGGAACTGCCAACGTTTCCTCCGGTCACCATTCTCCCCCTACCTCCGACTCTCATCAGGGACTTCTCTCTGTTGACGGTGGTAAGATGACGGCTAAACGTGGGATTGGAAGGCACGAGTCTATTTCCGACAAGATCCAACGCCATCGCGGTATTCTACTCGTGATTTCGATTCCCATTGTGCTGATCGGTCTCGTTCTTCTCCTAATGCCTGGGAGATCGACGTCTGACTCGGTCGTTGAAGAGTACACGGTGCATAACCGAAAGGGTGGCCCGAATTCGAGGGGTCCGAAGAATTACGCCATGATTTTTGATGCTGGAAGCTCTGGTAGCCGTGTACATGTTTACTGCTTTGATCAGAATTTGGATCTTCTTCCTCTCGGGAATGAGCTGGAGCTCTTCCTACAGGTAACACATTGGTTTATCTCTTCTTTCTATTAATGTTATCATCGGATCATAATCGCGTTTGATAAAGTGGAGTTGTTTACTGGATATGGTAGCAGATTTACCATTTAGCTGCAGTGCTTGATAGATCTTGTGTCGTTCCCGAGTCCTCATTTCAATTTCTTGCGGTGATTTGTGGTACATTTGTGTTAGTTTTAAGTTAATATGATTGTTTTGTGTGTGGAAAGACTTGAGTAATGTCGCTAGAGCTTATCCATATCTGTCGGATAGAGCTTTATTGACCTTGTTTGAGATACACTCAAATCTCTATCTCCCTGATCCAACAATCTTTCAAACCGAAATTTGCCTTTTGAAACAGCCTTTCCAAATCGTTGGTAAGAATGCGGTTATAGTACGGTTTTTTTTTTTTTTTAAACGGAAGATGATTTTTATTCTGCAACATTCTATATTTGATCTTGCTCTAGATTTGATAATCTCAATATCCAGCCCTAAGGCAAAGCTCCATAGGATAAATGGGAAGAATATAATAACTTTGCTCTCAATGTTTATAATTGACATGAACTTTGTGTTCCTAGATGCCCAACATGAAGCTTGAATTCACCTAATTAGCATCACTTCGTTCCTCGTTTCATTATATGGCAGTGGCTTGAATTTTTTTTCTTATTTTACACTTACTTGTTGGAACTTGTCTCTAAACTATTTACTGATTTCATTTCAGCTAAAACCAGGGTTGAGCGCATATCCCACTGATCCACGGCAAGCAGCAAACTCTTTGGTGCATCTTCTTGACAAAGCAGAGGCTTCTGTTCCCCGTGCATTGCGTCCGAAGACACCTGTCAGAGTTGGGGTATGGAAATGGAATTCCTTCCAGACGTAGACAATTGAAACTATTTCATATTGTCATTGTTTATTTTGTGAATCATCTGAAATGTTTTTCTCTATATCCTGTCAGGCACTGCAGGTTGAGGACTTTGGGTCATGAAGCCTCTGAGAACATTTTGCAAGCGGTAATTTATTTCCATACATTTTCATGCACATTCACCTTCGCACTAGCTCTTATACTTTATTATACTTTTGCTTATAAGGTTAGGGAACTCTTGAGAGATAGAAGCATGCTGAAAACTGAGGCAAATGCAGTTACCGTTCTGGATGTACTTCAGGAAGTTCTTATCAGTGGGTATGTTGTAATTCTTCCCATTTATCAGTGTCTTACAGTCAAAATTGAGAAATAGTTATTTTTTTCCATTCCTTCAAGTAAATTTAATCTTGCTGTACTTCTTATGTGTATACCTTGAATCTTCTCGTCCATTCCGAGAAGTAAATACATCACTGGTATATTTCTACCTTCTTTAACTTCAATAAGAAGTATCAAATTTTCGATTTGGCAAGTGTGCTAGTTTGAAGTTTATGATGTCGAATAAATATCAAGCTGTTGAACCCTAGCCAACCTCTAATCAATCTGTCATTTCTGTTAATTGGGCTTTGACTTTGCAGGTGACAATTAATTACTTGCTAAGGAACTTGGGAAAACCATACTCAGATACGGTTGGGGTGGTTGATCTTGGAGGGGGGTCTGTTCAAATGGCATATGCTATATCGGAGGAAGATGCTGCAAGTGCACCAAAACCATTAGAAGGAGAGGATTCATATGTCAGAGAAATGTATTTGAAGGGACGGAAGTATTTCCTCTATGTTCACAGGTTGGTCATCTGTTACGGTTTCCTTGATTCCATGGTTCTACAAATTATCTTATAATAATGACACCCAAATAGTGTGGATAGTTTTAGGCTTTCTACTCATCTGCTTATTTTCTGGACTACCGTTCTTATGAGATAATTTGGTCTTTGTTTGTTTCATGCCTTCTACACAACTTGTTCTTATCCAAAATCTATAATTTGAGATGTTTATTGGGCTTCTTCTTGCTTGTAGTTACCTACATTACGGATTACTGGCCGCCCGAGCAGAGATTTTGAAAATTTGGAAGATTTAAACAACCCGTGCATCGTGGCAGGCTATGATGGTGAGAGATTATTGTTTTATCAGGAAACCTGTTTCGTTCAAACTAGAATTCTCTGCGTTTATCCTCATCATATGACACATGTTTTCATTATTGCCATTATCTTGGCCATCTTTTGCTAGAATTGCTCTTAGCATATTGGATCAATAGTTTCCGATATCTTATTCACTGTAGGCAATTACAAGTATGGAGGAGAAGGCTTTAAAGCGACTGCCTTTCCATCTGGTGCAAGTCTTGATGAGTGCCGAAGGATAACCCTCAACGCACTCAAAGTGAATGATACACTGTGTACACACATGAAATGCACATTCGGTGGAGTTTGGAATGGTGGTCGAGGTGGTGGCCAAAAGAATATGTTTGTTGCTTCATTTTTCTTCGATCGTGCTGCTGAGGTAATTCAACCTAAAAACACCATCAGTTTTCTTCGAAACCCGTTTATCAATCTTTCACGGAACTGGAAAGAGT